>OX439129.1:28261729-28514229 GCA_949318235.1 Ecdyonurus torrentis
AAAAGTATGTCTTCTATACTTTAGTATTCCTCATTTAAATTATCTCCAGAATCGATGCAATAGTTTTCTAAAAATAATATTAATATAATAATAAAAAAATTACAATAACAATAAATTAATTAATTTAAAAAAAAAAATCCCGTAAGCGTCTAAGCGATGATAATGTTAAATTAGGGGACCCTTAATAAGCTTTTCCCGCGCGCTATATACCGATAAGTTAATTCTTTATAACTTATAACAATTAAACCGGACAAACCCCGCGGTGCATACATATGCACAAAAATAATTCCGGGTTTTTATACTATAACACACATACGTACACATATACATGTATAATATACATACTGTATACATTATATATATATATATATATTAATAAATATGTATGATAAATCCTGGATATCAAGCTGTTTTAAAATATTTTTATCATTATGATGCCAGTTACTCAGGTGTTCATATTTAATATTTTTTTCTCCTTATTTTCTCTACACAGAAATTTGAATAACAAATATTTCCTCTGTAAAAAAATAAATGAAAAATAATATAAAAACGTTGGAAAAAGAAGTTCACATACACATTGCTTTAATATCTGATCGCATTTTTTAAAATTCAATATGTTTCCATAACTTTCCATGCAAACATAAGACAAATTTGATTATTTTAAACAATAAAGGCACATCAATGATTATAAAACTTTTAGATGAACATTATATGACATCATTTATGCAAGCAACTCTTATAATTGCTCTCCATGCTTGCATTTTATTTTTCTTATTTTCATTATTATTTTTTATTATTAATATACGTGCATAGCTGATTTTTTTGGTTATTTTCTAGGTACTATTAAGGTCCAAAAAATTTTCAGATAGGCAACTGTACATATAATCAGGGCATGTTCATTTGCAAGGGTCATATATTATTAGATTTTTGTTAATTTGGGCCTGATTACGGCTGAACATGTTAAATTGAGGGGTTAAAAGTTTAATTGCTTCCTTTCAGAATTTCGAAAAACACTTAAAATCGCAAATTACCATTACAAGTTAAAAGCGCAACTTAAAATGTATTAAGGACGTGAATGAGCTTCAGTTAAAGAACCAGGTGAAAAATTAGCTTAAAGTTGACTCCAAAGGAGAATCTGGACTCCACCAAAAGTTTCAGTTTCTTATTCTTGATCATTCAAATATAGTAATGATATGTGTCGCATTTTGAACCACAAATTTGAAAATTTATCTTCATGGAACTGCAATGTTCGGCGCCAAATCCCACCCCTTTTTTAGAGTCAACTTTGCGTGCTTATTTTTCAACTCGTTTCATTGACTGAAGCTCGTTCACGTCCTAAACAATTTTTGAGTTATGTACTTATCTACTTTATGGTAATTTTCTATTTAACGTATGTTTATAGCAATTTTGAAGAAGCAATTCAAAATTTAAAACCCCCAATTTCACATAATCCCTATATACCAGGCCAAAATTAACATATATATAACAAAATGACTCATCTCGCCAGTGATTGGACCTATAGCCTGCCAAAGACAAAGTGCCCTGATTATGCAAAGTTGACTTATTTTCTAACAAAGAAAATAATTTTAATAACAAATATTAAAAATTAAAAAAATAATAATAATAATAATAAATAGATAGTTTTTATAATGAATATAATCACGGAACTACATAATGGTATATGGTATATGATTGTATGTATAGAGCGAGAATTACCAACTTAATTTTTATATAAATTCAAAGGACCATCACTTGCAATGAACGATCTTTAATTGTATATTTGATGTAATTATTGTATACGATTAAATGATAGAGAAAAATAAAGAAATTTTGAATTTTGAAAAAAAAAAAAAACTTGCATTATTTCTTATGAAAAATCCTTTTCATAAATCCATTACAAATATTAAAAATAATAATAATAATAACTGTTGCAATGACAGTTGCTAGTTGCAGCTTATAGCTTATATATATAACAACTGATCTTAACTGTATCCAACTGATATTAGCTATGTGTAAAAAAAAAAAGTATATGAGAACTTTTTACACTCCCATTCTCTATACACATGCCCTGCCTGGATTTGAACCTGGGACCTGAAATATTTATATTTCACAAATTTTGCAAATAGCGTGACCTCAACTGACCTATATGACAATGAATGGTAAAGCTGAGGTTAGCTTATCATATACCTGAACTGAGCTGTCCTATGTTATAGTGTATAGTATATAACTATATAATGTTAACTGATTGCGACAAACTGATCGGAGCTGACATCAACTGAACTGAACTGTTCTATATTATAATGCATGGTAGCTAATGTTAACTGATTGACAAACTGATTTTAGCTGATATCAACTGAACTGAGCTGTCCTATGTTATATAATGCATGGTAGCTGATGTTAACTGATTGACAAACTGATCTTAGCTAATATCAACTGAATTGAGCTGTCCTATGTGTTATATTGCATAGTCTGATGTTAACGGATCAAACAACTGATCTTGGCTGATGTTTGCTGATCTAAACTGGCCTGACCTGATATTATTTCCTCGTAGGATAATGTAATGAATAACTTTTAATTAATTTGCAGTAAATTGTATTTAAATGAATAATGATCACACATTTAATTTTTCTTTATTTAATAATTATATATATACTGTACTGTACCTAATAAAAAGGTTTGCAGTTATATAGTCACGAAGTCACAATTCTACTGCGTACTGCGGTCAGAATTATATACTGTCGATCAAGAGAATTGCACATATATATATATTTATTTAATTTGCGTATATTCATATTACAATTTATTTAAGTAAATTTATCAAATTTATTATTCATCATTTAAAATTTTGTGACCTCGCATCTCACAAAATGCCAAAAACGTTTGCCCATGAAAAGAAATGTTAAGATCCTTTTTATAATTATTAGCATTTCCCTTTTCCCGACATGCGATTTGTTTAGCGCAATCCACCGGTAAGATCCATTAGCATACTAAACTTCTTTTTTTCCCCATAACAATTATATATATAATATTACATAGGCCTATATAAAAAATTATTGAAACAATATATAAATATGAGTAAATATTTAAATATAGATGAAGGCATACTACGTAGCTCCAGTATCAACTTTTTTATATGTATTGCAGTTTATTGCAGTAACTTTTAGTAAATAATCGTTCTTATCAGTTGCGAACAGTTAATAAAACTTAGCGTATAATATTTTATGCATTTGCAGTAACTTACAGTAAATATATAACAGTTGATATCAGTTATAATAATCACTTATTCCTATATCATTAAAATAATTAATTTCATAACAGCTAATTCAACAGTAGAAATCAGTTAATATCATACTTGATCTATGTAAGCTATGGATAGTAACTTTAAGTGATATCACTTAAATTCAACTACTGTTGGTTAAGTGTAAAAAAATATTTCACACAGTTAGCATCAGTTTCACTGACAGTGAAAATCGCTTACAGGTAAAAACAGTAAAACTCAGTGAAAAGTAACTGTTAAAATCTTAATTGTCAGCTCCCACGAGGAAATATCGCAGCTTCGAACAGTTAATTTTTTAGCTGTTTTGAACTGTAGTCAACTGATTTTAGAAAAAAGCCTTAACTGACATTAGCTGATCAGAGCTTCCTTAACTGCTGCAAGTTTACATATGTCTGAATCAGTTATTAAAGCTGTTGTCAACTGCAGCTGAACCAGGCTGACCTTAACTGTGCAGAACTTTTTTCCAACTGGATCAGTTAGCGTAGCTGATGTTAGCTGCATGTTGCTAAGTTAACTGATATCAACTGTTCATTAGCTGATCTCAGCATTAACTGTAAAATAGCTTATATTACTTGTTTCCAAGTGATATTAACTTTACTGATACTAGCTGTTCAGCAACTGATGTTTAACTGATCGTAACTCGCTTTTTGAAATAAAAAAGGTTTAAGAGGAACTGATATTAACTGTATGAAACTGATCTTAGAGCTGTTGGTGATCAAAACTGATCTTAGCTGACATTACCTTTACTGATACTAGCTGGCCAGAAACTAATGTTAACTGATCGTAAAAAAAAAAAAAAAAAAAAAAAAAAAAAAAAAAAAAAAAGTTTGAGGTCGGACAGCTCAGGTCAGTTTAGAGATCAGTTGACATCGACATCAGCTACCATATATGCATTATAACATAGGACAGCTCAGGTCAGCTATATGATAAGCTAACGTCAGCTACACCTGCATTGACAATCTTGAGATAGGTCAGCTCAGAGGGTCAGTTGAGGTCACCTATGGTCATCTGACTCAACTTACAAAGTTTGAGAAATATAAATATTTCATTTGCCAAATTATTTCTCAGTACTCAGATAGCTCAGTTAGTAAGGTAGGCAAGTTTAGATTGGTAGGTCCCAGGTTCAAATCCAGGCAGGGCACACGCAGTAGAAGATTTGAGTAAAAAGCTTTCGTTTTTTTTTTTTTTTTTGCGCCACGCAGCTAACATTAGTTGGATATAGTTCTTTCAGCTAGTAATAGTAATTAAAGTTAGGATCAGTTGTGATAAGCTGAGATCAGCTGTTGTGCAATGTGCATATTTTACATAGGACAGCTAATTATATAGGGTCAGTTGAAATCACCTACGGTCAGCTATCGAAACAGCTTTTTCTTATGAAGTTCAAACAAGTTCCCAACAGTTGTGATCACCTTTGAAAACTTAGCTGATCTGACGTGAGCTGAAAAGTGGCCAAACACTGGCTCAAAACAGTTGAGAACAGAGTTCACCTAAGTTTTAGTATCAGTTCATATCAGTTATTTTTGATCAGTTAGGATCAGCTTAAAACTTAACTGATATTTCCTCGTGGGCTAAACGTTAAGTTCGAAACATTAAATTTCAGCTATCATATCATTCAACTAATAACACTTGATATTATTTAATATAAAGTGGTCAGCAAAAACCAGCTTAAATAAGTTTATGTAAGCAAAGCTAATTTCATTCAATATTTGTTAATTTTAAGTGATCAGTGGATACTATCTTAGTTCAGTTAAGTTCATTAACACTTAAAATTAGTTATCGGCAAACTGAAAATTTACTGATCATAGGTTACATAAGCCAGGGTATCTTTTAGTGGGTATAGTTCTGACTTGGTTGGGCAGCTCTGAAAGATTTTGAGCAGTTCTAAAGCAAAATTTGGGCAGTTGACATTTTAGAAGAAAAGGTGAAGAGGTCATTTTGAAAACCAGAAAGTTTTTAATTTTATGAAAAATAATATGTTTCAGAATATTTTTATTGTTAAATCATGCCAGTTACCCAGGTGTCCATTTTCACTATTTTTTCCCTTGTTTTTAACTTTTTCTACGCACAAATTTGCATTATTTATAGCAAATATTTCCTACACTTCTGTTTAGGAAAGAAAAAAAAACTTTGGAAAATTCACAAATGTGTACGTACAGTATATCAGAATTTACAATGCTCACTTAGCCTTATTCTGCTTGCAATTTTGTTTCCCAACGTATAAGAAAAATAAAATATTAAAAAATAATAATAATAAATAATAAAACTAATTATAAAATTTAGATAAAAATAATGACAGCATTTATGCACGCAAAATGCTTCGTAAAATTGAACTCCGTGCTTGCCTTGTTTTTTATTTTATAAAAAAATAGCTGATTTTTCTGGTTATAAGTACTATTTATAGGATATCCTTTTCTTTTCTTTTTTTCTTTTTTTTTTCTTCAGAATGATGAACTTCATATATATATTGACTATAGTCAAGGGCAAAGTTAAGTCAATCCCTAGTGAAAATTTCTGACATGAAATTTCTTAATAGAAATTTTTTCGGTTTCTTAATAGAAATTGGGCCATTTTCTTAAAAGAAATAAAAATTCTTAATTGAAAAGTTCTAGTAAGAAAGTCTTAAAAGAAACAGTCTGGCATGAAAAGTTCTGACATGAAAAGTTCTGACATGAAAAGTTCTGACATGAAAAGTTCCGCAAGCAAAATACTACCCATTAGTCACCCAGAGCAATATTCTGAAACATAGAAAAAATGTATTAATTATTTTAATTTTTACTGAAGTGGCAACATTTTTTCTTCGTTACTTTGTAAAACCACCCCTTAGTCACCGAGGACAATATCCTGAAACATGACGAGAACTTTTTATTAATTTTTTTTTCTTTTTTTTTTTTTGCCGTGGCACTATTTTGTCTTTGTTACCTCCTCAAACCACCCCTTAGTCACCGAGGGCAATATCCTGAAACATATATAGAAAAAATTGTAGTATTTTTATTTTTACTCTGAGTTGGCTTCATTAACTCGTAAAACCACCCCTGAGTCACCCTCACCCAGGACAATATCCTAAGACATAGAGAACATTTATTGATTATTATTATTATTTTTACTATCGTGGCCCCTTTTTGTCTTCAATAACATATATAGTACTGCACTCTCACACAATAATACACTATGCTAACTAAAGTCAAAAATATTGCATGCAGCAGATATTTCTACATTAGTACAGCACTATTGTAACGTTGCGATAGTACTGTACTATATAGTACAGTACTATCGTAATGCTAATATACTATATATATGCTAATTAACTAAAGTAAAAAATATTGTATGTAGCAGATATTACAAAAAAAGTACAGTACTATTGTAATATGTTACGATAGCACTGTACTCTCACACAAGTTATATAATACACTGCCTAACCGCAAAGTAAAAAATATTGCATGTAGCAGATATTACAAAAAGTGTACATAGTACTACTTGTAATATGTTACGATAGTACTGTACTCTACACAAATTAATATACTATGCTATATAACAAGTCAAAAATATTGCATGCAGCATATATTACAAGAGTGTACAGTAATTTATTGTAACGTTACAATAGTACTGCGTACTCTCACACAAATACACTATGCCTAACTATATATAAAGACAAAAATATTGCATGCAGCAGATATTACAACTATTAATGATTGGGCTCACCAAAAACATCCTTATTTACTTGTGAATACCGGTATATTATTGGTAATTGTTTAAAGAATTTATGTACATTTTTAGTCAAAAATAAAAAAAAATACATACCATTGAGTAGAAAACTAACAAGTCTGCTTTATTTTAAATGATGCGAAGCTTGAAAGCCATTAAGTAGGTTGATTTCATCGCAAAGTGGTGCAGAATGGTAAATGAACGCTGCTACAATGCTGAACTGAAAAACGCAAATAAAACACAAAGTACACACATTCTCGCTATAAATATACATTTGAATAAATAAATATTACTTCCCGTCTTTGGTTTTTCATTAGATGATCCAAGTTGAACTCTATTAATATGCATAAACTTGAAAAACTTCACAATAATTCATTCACACTCTACGCCAGATGTTCAGAAATAAATTCGTTAAAAATACCGCGAAAATATTTGAAATATTGGTGGCGCGAATGAGTGACGATAAGTGAGATAGACTTGAACTCGACCAACGCTGAGTAAACGCGCACTGATAAAAAAGACTATTAAATTATAACTTTAAATTGATTTAAAGTATGTAATGCAGACACTAAATTGTATTGCATACATAGGAAAAAAATTTTAAATTCAGAAAATATAATATAATTTTTTATTTTTGCTTTCAAAAATTATTGGGAACCTTTTTTTATTCCTTCTTTGGGCAATATATGTTATTAATTATTATATAAAATAATAATATGAGATATTTTTGTTATTATTTAAACATATATGAACAAAATACTGTAATTATATCATAAAATCTCAGCAAAATTTTTAGCATAAAGTGTATTTGATCAATTAAAATATAAGACTCCGTGAGATATGTACACCTTGTATAATATTTATTTAATATATATAAATATATATCAATTTTGTTCACTTTTTATAAATTTAAATAAAAAAAATTATATTAAAGGCGTAGAACACCTTGAACAAAAAAAGTTGCGTAATATCCTAACAAACCTGAAAATCAACGTTGATTTTGCCAAAGTCATTGATTTCTAATTCATTATAATTTTCCATTCACAAAATGCCGCTGGCGGTAAATGACGTCACAGCTCACCCGGTTTACGCGCGCATGGACCAGGCGAGATGTGACGTCAGTTACCGCCCGTGTCTTTTTGTGAATGGAAAATAAATTAGAAATCAATGATTTTGGCCAAATCAACGTTGATTTTCAGGTTTGCAATGTTAGCATGTTACCCAACTTTTTTGTTCAACTACGTCTGTAATGTATAAGTACAAACAATTCTAAATAAATAAAAAAAATTGACGCATTATTTAATTTATTGATTACCCAGAGGTTGATCTAGGATGTCGAACTATGTTTGGGGAGGGGGGGTTGCTTGGTGGTCTGCAAGGAAAATATCTACGAAGGACTGGGAGGAGGAGACGGGGTATAGCGCGCAGTGTTTTCGTGTAAGAAAAAGTATATTCGTGTAACTAATAAATATAGCTTCTTCAAGGAAAAAAAATTTTCCTTCATGAAAAAATTATTTCTTACAGGAAAAATAGCATTTCTTAAACGAAAGAACGATTTCCTGATAGAAACTTTTGTTTCGTAAAAGAAACAAGTCATTTCCTTTAAGAAATTCAGCTTTCTTAATAGAATTTCATGTCAGACATATCAGGCATGAGGATCATTATATATCTTAATTTGCAACCTGGCTTAACACGTTAAATTAAGGGGCTTAAATTTTAATTTTTTTTTTCTTTCAGAATTGTTAAAACACTTTAAATTGAAAAACACAACAATAAAAAGCTCAACTCCAAAACTATGTAGGACGTGAACGAGCCTCAGTTAAACGAACTAAGTGAAAAATGTTCCCAAAGTAGATTCCAAACGAGAATCTGGACTGTGTGGATCATGGAGGTTTGGATTGCAGCAGAAATTTCAATTTCTTGTTCTTGACCATTCGAATATAGTAATAATATGCCATTTCAAACCATATTTTAAAAATTAAGCTTCATAATTGGAACTACAATTTTTGGCACAAAATTACCCCTTACTTCAAGTCAACTTTGCGCACTGATTTTCAAAATCGTTCCTTTAACTGATTAAGCTCGCCCACGTCCTAAATAATTTTTGACATGTGCCTTTACTTTATGGTAACTTTACTTGTGCTTTAGTGATTTTGAAGAAAGCAATTTAAAATTAACCTAATACTAATGATGACTCTTGCCAGTGATCGACCTTATGACCCTTTGCTAGTGACAAAGTGTCCTTATTATGCGAGCCTAATTTTTTAAAAAGAAATTTTTATTAATATATTTTTCAAAAAAAAAAAAAAAAATGGAACTATAGCAAATTTTATAATAATTGATCAAGGAACCATAAATGTTATAATATGTATAGAGCGAGAGTTATCAAAATTATATTAATTTTTAAACAAAACCCAATGGACCACTTCCATCATTTCGTATAGAAAATCGTTATCATGAATACGTTACATATATTTAAAGAAAAAAAGGTTGCAAGTGTTTTATTACAATTACATTGTATTTTGAACAAAAGAAAAAAAATCAAATTTCGCGATTGGAGCTCTTGAAGTATATAAAAATAATAATGCAATAATTTATTTGAAAGCAGCAGTCTTATAAAAAATAAAAAGAAGAAAAATAAAAATAAAATAAATCTAATGTTTTTTAAATTATATATTATACTAATTTATACTTTCATTTTTCAGTTGTTTTGAAATATTAATTATTAAAAAAGTGACAAACTTGCAGAGACAAATATATCCAATCAAAAACAAAAATACCCTCACCAAATCGCTCCGAATCGATCACGTGATTATACCTGAAAAAAAAATCGCGCCTGCGGCGGGCTCCCCCCCCCCCCCCCCCCCGTAAGAGTCAAGTAAGTAATCTGGTAAGTAATGAGTAAGAGTAATCTGGTCGTATCAGTTAACCTGTAAATCTATAAATGTTAGTCTAAATCTGTTCATGTCAGTTAAAAAGTTTACTGACATGAACAGATTTTTTCCCGTGGGAACGTACGTAAGTGATTGCTTAATTAATATAAAAAAAAATATATATATCCCGTTTATATGAAACAAAAATGATCAATTAATGCATGATCATTGATCAAGGGAGATTATATATAATATGGACCTTGATCATTGATCACAAATGAATTAAATAATATAAAATGAAAGGCTGCAATGTGTAAATTCGTGCAGTGAGTGTTGACTTTGAAGGTATAACACCATGCTTTTTACTGTGTCTGAAAGTAAAAATTTTAAGTACAGACTTTATTTATATTTAATCGATAAATTCGAACACTTTGGCGAGTCTGTATATGTATACTATACATGTATACACGTACTGTATAGTTCATGCGGGGAACTACTATACAGAAACCAGTAACATATTATTCTTATATTTTGAACGAAATGCGCTAAATACGTCAGGAAGGTCAGGAAGCCAAAATTAAAGTCTTTAATTAAATAATTATTTTAGCTGAAATATACCATAATATATTAAACAATATATTATTATTATTATTATATATATTTAATATAATATAATAATAAAAATGTCTTTCTTTATGAGGAATATAAAGTTAAAGGTTAATATACACTCATATTAATGAATTTTTAATAATGATATATTATATACAATGCAAATTTGCGTAACTGATAAATCAACCAAGCATTTGCATGAATTGTTAAATATAAATAAGAAAAAAAAACTGCAAATAGTAACACTTCGTTGTCCAATTTATCTTCTTGCATGAAACAATTTCATTACATATATAATTATTATTTCGTTACCTATAGCTGGTCTAGCAATAGACGAGTTTTATATATTGGACTTACCTCTACATGAAATTTTTTAGGAGTTTTCAGTTTAAATGTGATAACAAATATTGAATTTCCTAGATCAAAATCGAGCCTTAATTTTTAACCTCAGAGAACACTTAACACAAGCTATAAACCTCCCCTTTGTCTTATATTTCCACACCGCGCACCCCACGCATGCTCAATAGATACCCTTGTACAATGCCCGTCATTTTGAGTCAAAATTTACGCATTTTTCTTTTTAATTTTTACAATACCTTGTTACTTTTATCTAAAGTCTATAAGAGCATAGAACATTTATTCTGGATTTATTTATACTATTCATTAATAGCACATCTAGAAGTTCTTGAAACTCTAAATTAGTTTTGCTGCATTAATATTGTGTGTTGTACAACGTCAGTTCTTGTGGATCGATGATTTTTTTTTCCGGCAACAACTCTCATCCCCTCTACTTTTCTCTAATTCTTTTTCTCTTTTCTTCTCTTCGTTTTCTACAAAACAGAATTTCACTGTTAAGGTCCATATTTATATGATATTATTATATAGCAAGTAGCATATATGATAGCCTCTGTATTATTTATATATTTGGAAATTCTGTTTTAGGGTGTGAGTGTATGATGTTGCGCGCCAGCGCCATGTTTGATTAGAGATTAATAAATTACCCTACATATTATAGCACAAAATTGTGTAATTGTGTAATCTCTCAACTGATTAGAGATTTTAATGTTTTTATTATAGTTGATTATGTTTCTTTGGTTAATTAAATTACTGTACTGCACTACTGCAGTATATATAATATTACTTAAATATTTATTTTTACTTGCATAAACATATCAATAGAAGTTAAAAATTATTTTATATTTTCGATCTGAAAAAGTAATGCTTTTGCGCTGTCAATATTATATTTCTCACATATGGCGACGAAACGCACGTTTAATAAAAGACTTTTAATTAATTATACACACAAGTGACACATAACTGTATAAAATATGGAAGCATCATACAAAAATACATACGGATGGGGGAAAAATGTCATAATAATTAATATCAAAATAAACTATATATATATATATAGTTTATTGATATTAATTATAACTATATAAACTAACAAGCAATGATCATTGATATTCTTTTATGCATATGGTTATATAAAAAACTAGTCTTTATTCATAAAACTTTAACATACTGCATTTTAAATTATATATGTTTTATGCAATACACATATTATATACAATAATATAAGACATTAAATTAAGCCTCTTACAAACTGTTTATATTGTCGAATGTAAACGAGAAAATTTAGGAGACGCAAAATGATGCGTATAATATAAAATATGCGTTGAAAACACGAAACTTGGAGGTTATCGGTTTAAAAAAATGCTTAAAAATGACTATAAAATGACCCCGGGGAGAAGCGGGAAGCTAATATAAAAGGGTGCGCCCTAATTTAAGATTACACTTTTTATGGGGAAAAACAAGTTTGTTTTTTTTTGCGATTTTTAAGAAAAAACTACTCCACCGATTTCGGAGAAATTTAAAAAGCCATATATATATATATATATATATATATATATATATATATATATATATATATATATATATATATATATATATATATATATATATATATATATATATATATATATATATATATATATATATATATATATATATATATATATATGGCTTTTTAAATTTCTCCGAAATCGGTGGAGTAGTTTTTTCTTAAAAATCGCAAAAAAAAACACATGTTTTTCCCCATAAAAAGTGTAATCTTAAATTAGGGCGCACCCTTATATTAGCTTCCCCGCGTCTCCCCGCGCGCTAGACTTATAAATAACCTCCAATTTGCGCTTGTTTAATATATATAATGCTGTTCGTCCCTGCTCGAAAATCTTGCCAAGATCTTGCCAGGAACTTACCAAGAACTTAGCAAGTTCTTGTTTAAGATCTTGTCAAGATCGTGCCACGATCTTGTCAAGATCGTGTTAAGATCGTGTCAAGATCTTGCCAAAATCGTGTCAAGATCTTGACAAGATCGTGTCAAGTTCTTGCAAAATCGTGCCAAGTTCTTGACAAGATCTTGGATAAATAATTAATTTTAATTAAAATTAATAATTAAAATGTAGGAAAATTTATTCTGCACATTCTGCAGTACACAATAAAGAGAAATCAATAAAAAAACATTTCTAGCGCAATAAAAAAATTGGTCACCCATCCATCTATTAAACTCGCTCCACGTTGCTTGACTTTGGTGATCACTAATGAGGCTGTCCTTACACTGCTCTTTTCTAACTCTTATGGACTTTATGTATTATTTGCGCTATATAAAGTTCTAAATGTTTGGACTTAGATTGTCGAGATGTCAGAAAAGTTAAAAATATGAAATTTGGTTTCTAGGGGTTTTAAGGGATGAGGAACCTGTTCTTGGCATCAAAAATGTTCTATCAAAACTCCTTAACCCTTTTTTCAACCCCTAAATAATATTCCAAGATCTTACCAAGAACTTGTCAAGATTTCGAGCCAAGAAATTTCTGAATCAAGAAATTAATCTTAAATTTTTTAACAAATTTTGCCAAGATTGAACCAAGAAACTGAATCCTGGCAAGAACTTGCCAAGATTTTTTTAAATACTTATAAGAAATTAGCCAAGATCTTGGCAAGAAATCGTAACTAAGATCTTGGTAAATTTCTTGTCAAGAACTTGCCAAGAACTAAGATCTTCCCTTGTAAAAAAGAGAGTATACTTTTATGAAAAGTATACTCCCATGTTAGTATAATCTTTTAAGTATACAATTTTTATATTTATTTTGACTTAAAATTTTATGCTCATTTTATACTAATTTTGTATTCAAAAATTATAAATTTATTATACTCATTGTATACTTTTTCAATGCTATTTTTATACTCATTTTATGCTTTTTTAATATTCAGGAAATTATAAATTAATTATATTTATTTTATACTTTTTTTATAATCACGATTATAAATATTTTATACTAAAAGTATACTCCAAGCTGAACTTTTTTTTCTTCCGCGATATAAAATAATTCCTTAAAAATTCATTAATTATGTAAATATGTATCATATTGACATAACTGAAATATTCTAAAAATTCAATACAGAATATTTATTTTACAAATTTATTTTAAAAATGACCGTTAATTGTAAACTGTAATTTTTTAAGCGCGCATTAAGATATGACGCTTCATGAGCGTCATTAGTCGCCATATTGCTCTTGTGTTAAAAGTTTTACGTAAAATATGTCTTATAAAAAGTGTCTAAAGAAGCTTGAATATTCTCAATAAGGAGCCTTCCAGGTAAACAATAATTAAAGTAGTGTTCCAGCATTAATTTAATGTATTAAGTCTAATAGAACTTGTCTATTTTTTCATGAAAAATCGCCATGGCATCTGGAGCATCGGTGTTCATTGCACACATGGAACTGGATTTGCGACGACACTGATTTCTTTGATTCTTCAAGACGAAAGTTTGTTGCACTTTCTGGCGAGTACACTTTATGTTTGCACGTTGCATGGTATATATTTTAATTGGTAAAATAATCAATTAATTGGCATGACCCAAATTTGTATTGTTAATGTGTGTATGTCGAACGAGCGGGTGTCAGATCGAGATAAAAAAATACATTGAAATTTGAATTTTATATTTGATTCCCGTACAATAAATTTTTAATAATGTTAATATTTTGTTTTTAAATAATTCGTATGTAAATTAATTGTAGAGATTTATATTATATTTAGTGATATTTGTAGTATATATATTGATTAAAAGTATTATGAATTATAAAATGAGTATACAATAAGTATAAATAGAGTATATAATAAGTATAAAAAATATATACTTTAATTGCCAGCGCATAAATCTACAGTATCAAAAAAGTATACTCAAAGTCAAAGTATACTTTGAGTACAAAATTAGCATAAAATTAAGTTAAAATTAATATAAAAAAAGTATAAAATGAGTATACTTTGAGTATAAAATGAGTTTAAATTTTATACTTTTTGTGAGTATACTAGTATAAAAATTGTATACAAGTGTATACTAAAATGACCAATAAGATCATAAAAAGTATGATCAAAGTATACTAATAGTATACTTTTTTTATAATAGTATACTCACCCTTGAGTATACTAAAAGTATAAAATGAGCATAAAAAAAGTATAAAAAGTATACTCCATTTCCACTAGGGTTGGCATAATCTTACTAAGATCTTGCCAAGAAAATGTTTATCAAGATCTTGAAGTATTTCTTGGTAAGAACTTACCAAGAAATACTCAGTCAAGATCTTGAGACAAGTTCTTGGCAAGTTCTTACTAAGAAACTGTTTCTTGGCAGGAACTTGCCAAGTTCTTGCTAAGAAACGGGTTCTTGGCAAGAACTTGCCAAGATTTTCGAGCAGGGGTAAACCCTGTTCTCTGCACCAAAAATGACGATCGCCTATGGTTATTCAAATGGAATGCTCATTTTTTGGTGCAAAAGAACAGGGTTTACGAACAGCATTAATATATGCTATATATATATAAAAAATAATAATATAATAATAAAATAAATTATGTCCGTTTTGAATATAGTTTATGCTGTATATGGCAGCGTTTTTTTCCCATTAACTGTACGGAGTGCTCCGAGAGATGAATATCCCATGAAGTGCACCGTGGGCAAATCAAATATTGGGAGGACCCTTCTGAAAAAAAAGGTTTAAACGATTTAAAATTGTGCCAAATTAGTATATTCAGTATATTTGGTATAGTTTATTTAAACCCTTTCAACCGAAGAAACAGTAAGATTTTTGGTTTAAAGGGTGTAAAGGGTTTAAATAAAATATACCGAATACACCGAATACGCTAATTTGGCACAATATTCAGTATATTTAATATACTCTTTAAACCTTTTTTGTCAGCAGGGAAGGAGGGGGGGGGGAGGTAAAGACAACACAATAGATAAAAATATTAAAAAAAAAAAAAAAAAAAAAAGTGGACAGATAACAAATTTCGTCAGTTTAGTCAGCCAAACGTACTTGTCCATGAACCATGACTTTATGGTAGAGTTATGATTTTTTCAGAATTAAGTCACCTTACCATAGGTACTTCAAAGCACGTGTTAAAAAAAATCGGTAAAATTTTCCGCGGAAAATACGGCGCCTTCTATTTTTCCAACTTAGCCAAAGGTAGGGTTGATTATTTTCACATATCTTTTTTTTCCAATGGAGATACATAAAAAATAAAAAAGAGGGTTTGTTTACGAATAAATAAGCGCATAAATGACCTATGTACTGTTATGACCTTGACCTTTATTTTGGGTCATTTTTTTAGTAAAAAAGTACAAAAATACATATAAAAATTACAACGGCTTATTTTATGGCAAATGAATATAGCAGTTATATGCGCAATCACGTCACCTACAAAACTGTGTGAGTAAAGTTGTGGTGAAATTGATACAATTAAAGTTTAACTTAAAAATGTAGAGTAACCTAAGCGCGCGTCCTAAGAAAAAATAGCGCCTCAAAAATTTTTAAAGCTCTTTCCAAAAATATCATAAACTCAACAAAAAAATTTCAATTCACCTTTCTCATTGTTGCAATTTAGCAAGCAAAATGTCAGAAATACTTGATTTAGTTTGTACTGTACCGAAATGAAATGAATAATAATAATGAATACGTGATGCATTTCAGTCAATAGTAGTGAATTTTTTTGATTTCGTTGCGGTACATACACATACCTATTTTATTAGATTAATCACTGCAAAAATCCTAAATTTTTACTGCAGTTTTGTCATTCTGCGACTGCGCACACAAAGGAAAATCCGTTCAGACGGGATTTTATATACTCACACATCGCCACCACAGAAATTAAATCTTAAAAAAAAAAAATAATAATAATCATAAAAAAAAAGGGAAATGTCAAAATGACGTTATATCTTAAGGATTGTATATAGATGGCTTGTATCTCAAAATCTAAAAAGAAAACTTCCAAATTTTATAATGCCATTTGAAAGTTAATAGTAACATCTACCTATGATAAAATTTTCAGAACCCGTGACCATCAGATAAGTGAGAAATTAATTATTGAAATTAACATGGACTCTTATGGGACTAAAACTTCAAAAAATCATTATTAAAAATCTAGCATGGTGACCCCCCAAAAGTTTTACGTTTTTGAAGATACCTAATCCTAATGTATCACTGTGCAAAATTTCAGATTTTTCTGTCTTTACAACTTTTTAGTCAAATCCCGCAGTAGCTGATTTCCCGCCTTAATGCACTTATTTAGATGCAATAGAAAACTTCACATAATCGGGACACGTTATAATTGGCAACGGTCATTTGTCGGATCACCATCACCGGCAAATAATTTCATTATTAGTTTTATGTTATAATTTTTGCCTGCGGGTATAGAACTTATCATGTTGAACTCTCTGTTATTATTATTTTCAGTTACTTATTTCAAAAACTTCCAAATAATGAAAATTGTATAACACCATAAAGTAAAAAGCATAACTCAAATTTAGGATGAGAAAGAGTGCCAGTCAAGAAGGTGTAAAAATCTACACAAAGTTGATTCCCCAAAAGTTAAGTTCTCCAAAAATTTCAATAATTGTTGACCTTATTTATGCATGATGCGGGAAGAAAATATATGTTTAAATCGATCATTTTTAAAGTTCAGCTACGAAGAACTGTAATTTTTCGCGCAACCCATCCGCTAATTTAATTGGAGTCAATTTTGCGCACATTTTTCACCTTTTTGCTTTTACTGGAAATTTTTCACATCCTAAATCATTTTTATGTTGCATTTTGTACTTTATAGTGATGTGTAATTTTTCAAATTTTAAACATTATTCTGAAAGCATAGACAATAATAGAAAATTTATAAATCTCAATGTTCTTATGGTTTTAATTAATTTAGTAATTATTATTTTATCATCTTGGCAGCTTCAACAAAATTGTTTTATTTATTATTTTTATACTGCGCTGCGGAGATGTTTTCATGAATATATATGTAATGGAAAATATGAGCATTATGAGCAGTTAATTTTTTTTTCCAGTTTTAAAATAACATTAATAATTTTTTTTATTTTGACCGCAGGTATGCATCAACAAAAGACAAGCGTAAATATTATGTATTTTGATGACGTCATCGAGTGGTCATGAGAACGGTTATCTGTCTCACTGGGTTAGTAATCTTGTAAGGGTCCATTTGTATTGAAAAGGAGAATATATATATTTTAAAAAATATATAATTTTAGTGTGTTTTACCAGTTGATAAATTATTTATTATTTTGTCAACTTTATTTAATTAAAAAATGCAATGAAATACATTTTTTTAAAAGCGTGTGTGCGCGGGAGATCAAATTTTCATCCGTGATTTTAAGAGGACCCAACCACGTGGTTCGCGAGGGCCCATCCAGGCGATCGCCAGTTTCGCCATATGATTATCATTCCTATACCAATTATCACATATTGACTATAATAAAGGAACAACTGTTTAGAGGCTGACTATAAGCGATTTCGGTCACATCCGCATCTGTTTCTACTTTTTACTACGCATACGGAGTACGTCGAAACGGAAGCGGATGTGAGCAAAATCGCTTGTAGTCGCGTTTTCAAAACATCTCTGCTAAAAAAAAAAGTTTACAAGAGCTAGTATATTAAATATACTGAATATTGTGCCAAATTAGTGTATTCGGTATATTTTATTTAAACCCTTTACTCGTAAACCGAAAATTTTACTGTTTCTTCGGTTTAAAGATGAGTTTAAATAAAATATACCGAATATTTATACTATAATTTGGCACAATATTAAATCGTTTAAACATTTTTTTTCAGCAGTTGCTCCTTTATTTGTCGCTCAGTACTATCAAAAATTTACAATAGATGATGCAGAGAAAGACAGACAAAGACCACAGAGGAATTAGTAAAATTTTTAACATAATCTTTTAACATTATAAAAATAAAAGCGATCAGACATCAAAATTGCATATTAGAAAGGGAGAGAGAGAGAGAGAATAAATTATTTCCAAAAAATAAACGAGAGAGATCAAAATTGCATATTAGAAAGGGGGGTGGAGAAATTGAAATGACAGAGAGAGAGAGAGAGAGAGAGAGAGATAGGAAATAAGTACGATATATTATGAACATAAAAAATGAGAGCAATGGAGGTTATCGGCGATGAAAAAAAAATCTTAAAAATTTAGTAATTTTTAATTAAATATTTATATTTATTTTATAAATGCACCCGGCCTTGTTTTGGTGCAGTATAGTTTTCCCAATAAATTTTTGAAAAAAAATGCCGCACATTTGCGGAAATTACGGGATAGGCCCGGAAATTAGGGGACCCTAAACTGTTCCTTGCCGCGTGCTTAACCGATAAATCCGTTTGCGTACAGTTGCATACCAGCAGTCGTTTGTTACAGTTACATTAATTTACTGTGATTTAAGGCAATTAAATTTCTAATTAAATGTCAATTTCTTATAGAATCAAAAAAAAAAAAAAAAAAAAAAAAAAAACAGTAAAATATTACTATAATTATTATCGAACAATGTATAGACAAATTGATGATGAATAGAACATTCATGATATATTATTATGTATAATATATTTATCATATTTGTTATTTAATTCCACTTTATAAGTAAATTATAATTTTAAATAAAATAACTGAGCCAAAAGAATTACCTTGAAATAATATAATGTTTATAAAAAATCTAAGAATCTATAAGTATACATTTATTAAGTTATATATTATATTATAACATATATTTACTTTGCATTATTGCTACATATTAGTAACAATTACATTTATTATACTAGAGCCCGAATAAAAATATGGCACTTTTTTTCGAAAAAAAGGTGCCTAAAAAGGTACTTTATTTTGGGAAATAAGGAAACAAAAAAAAAGGCAAAAAAAAAAAAAAAAAGGAACTCTAAAAATGCAATATGGGATATAAAATTAGGTATACAACAGTTTTAATTAATTATTTTTATCATAAATCTTAAAAAATAATTTTATCTTGACATTCTAATTTAAATACAGCTATTTTGATGAAATTAATTCAAAATAAATATAAAGTACTTTCTTTTTATTATTATTCAATTACTTTAAGAACTATTTAAATACATTTAGCAATAAACATTTTTTTTATAGTATATATATGAATGTTTTTTATCATATCAATAAATTTATAATTTTTCTAATTTTTATTGTTTAAATTTTAAATTTTTTTAATAAATCAAAATTAGATTTTTTTTTTTTTTTTTTTTTTTTGCATTTATCGCTCCCCGTTTTTTTGTTTTAAATATTTTTTATGTAAAAAAAAGAGCAATTTATGCCACTTATGGGCCACTTTATGCCATTTTGGGTGACATTATTATTTATTAAATTATACCCATTGTAAATATGATAAATTTATAGAATAAAAACGGATAGCATATATATATATTATATATATATATATATATATATATATATATATATATATATATATATATATATATATATATATATATATATATCAAATTATTTAAAAATAATAATATACGTGTTTCTTTCGTGTTAAACTTAAATCATGAAGAAGTTGATGACATTTATTATTTTTATTACTATTATTTTTTTATCTTTTTTCAATCGCGAACTTATATAAGTTTGCTGTCTGAATAATGCTGGAGCTGGATTACATTACTTGCGAATATTCAACCAGCATTCAGTGAGCGTCGCGGCAAATAATCCCGTGTTTGTTGGAAAGCTAGCAGATATGCATAATAATATGTAACATTTTATTCACGGCAGAAAATTCAAGGCACTGTTTGCCAAGGAGTCACGTATGCTGTAATTTTTAAATATAACTAATTTTTTTCATATTATTAATGCGCACTGATATATAATCTAAAAATATATAATTTCTATTAAAAAAAAATAAAATAAAAATCTATTGGAAATAGATCATTTGTAATTATTACAACCATTACAAAAGTTTTTGATTTTCAAAACATTAACTGAAGTAATTGCAATTTTTTTTAATTTCAATCGATTTTTTAATCAAACAATTAAAAATTATTAGTATTTTTATTTTAAAAAATAAGTAAATTAATACATTATTATATTTTATCATTGCAAAACAAAAAATTAAAGTTGTTAAAAAGAAATCTTTCTATTATTATTGTTATTTAATTATTTTGTGGGGTCAGCTTTAGGCAAAAAAAAAAAAAAAAAAAAAAAAAAAAAAAAAAAAAAAGCGGACAAATTTGATTCTCTGAAGGCGTTAATAACGCAATGTCCCTAACACATATGTCTTTCAACTCCGGGCACTTTTTGTAGTCCACGCTCCACGCAACACTAGCGCCATCGCACGCGACACCTGAACTAATACGAAGCTTTGTAGTGCCAGATGTCACTACTATTGGCGCATCGTCGTTTCTATTGGACTTAAAGTAAACTATATTCTTGGCCATTGCTACGCAGCCTAGGCAAGTAAAATCGACCCATAGGATACTTTTGTAGGAGCATACTTGTAGGAGAAGCCGTTAATAATATAGTTTACTTTAATTGGACTACGAAAGAAAAAGGAGTTAAGGGACGTTGATAATAACGGGACTAAAAATTAAATAGTATGTAACTGTAATGTAATTTTCAGCAGCGATTTTTAAATTTATTAACCCCCGTCCCTTCTACTCGACGCATCAGTGTACATATGTCCAGATCCCAGGCATTTAATATAATTTGAGAAATACACATGTATGAGGAAATGACCCCCACCCCCTCCTTTACGTTTGAGTAAAACATTTGCAAAATCAAAATTCCTTATTTACCAGAGCTGCACACCGGATACAGGGGCGGAGTCCAGGTAGCACCGGTTTACTTTTAGCCATGATGAAATGACTATATATATATTAATTAGTTTAGAGTAACTATAAGAGTATAATATAATAATAGAACAAATATAAATCATTACATGCAATATATATATATATATATATATATATATATATATATATATATATATATATATATATATATATATATATATATATTATATATATATATATATATATATATATATATATATATAATATATATATATATATATATATATATATATATATATATATATATATATATATATATATAATATAAAAAGGCACTCCAGCACATATATACATATATATATATATATATATATATATATATATATATATATATATATATATATATATATATATATATATATATATATATATATATATATATTGGAAATTATATTATTTTTTAAACTTTTATTACATCAAATTGAAGCCTAGCTGAATTTACACATTTTAAAAACTAAAAATAAATTTTGGTTGCCGTTGCTTGGTTCTTTTGCGAGACGCAAAAAAGTAAAAGACGAGCATCTAGGCCGAAAAATCACACTTCTGGGCACCAAATTCAGCTAAAAACAATTGTTTTTAAATCTCTTTCCATTTTTTTTTTCTCCACAACATAACCTATATGGCTTCTATAATAATAATATTAATAATTAACGGCTTTTATTGGGCGAAATCAGGCATAACAACCTCTCAATTTAACCCAACTGTTTTACAGTAGTCAGTTACAATAGATATTAGTAAATGTTTGACATATAATGTTAGATATATTTTATAATTAAATTTATTCAAATTTTAACTATAATTTAATTTAATAGTACAAAAATTTTATTAGAAAAAATATCTTTTCTCTTATTTAAATATTTTAAGTGTATATATATATACATTTTATAAAACTTTGAGAAAGAAAAAAGAAAATTGAGAATCTTTTACACTAAAATAGTAATTGAGCTTCTCAACGTGAGCACCATAGAGCTCGCGGCGGCACAAGTCGGTACGCTCCTCCAGCTTGCGCTATACATTCTGCAAAATGTGCGTTTCTGGGGCACATAGAGATAAAGACCTGATTGCTCCCGCACTTTATAGAGGGACTGTCCAAAAATATACATGTGTTGTTGTGTGCTTTATGACTGCATCATTAGGCCGTTTATTTTTAATGAACAAAGTGTGAAGTGGGATGTTTATGTGGACATGCTGGAGCATTACGCCGTGCCTCAGTTACTGTACAATCCCAGCAAGAGATGAACTACGACCTAATCTTCCAGCAGGATGGCGCCCCTCTCCTCACTGGGCACTATAAGCTGTCAGACACTTCTTAAACCAGACCTTCCCTTCCCAAACAGGTGGTTGGGACGCGATGGACCACTGCCCGGGCACCAAAGATCTCCTGATCTTACTCCTCCCAATTTCTTTCTTTGGGACTACGTGAAGGATATTGTTTTAAAAACACCAGTGCAAAATCAGGGACCTCAAACTGTGCATCACAGAAGCGATCAACTCTGTCACTCCCGAGATGTTAAAGAATGTATGCCGCAAACTGGAGGAGCGTCTCAACTTAATGTGCCGAGCTGTAAATGGTGCTCACTTTGAGAAGCCATAGGGTATATGTTGTGTTGAAAAAAAACATGAAAAAACATGAAAAAAGATTTAAAAACAAATTTTCTAGCTGGACTTGATCCCCAGAAGTGCGATTTTTTTCGGCCTAGAGGCTCGTCTTTTACTTTTTTGCGTCTCGCAAAAGAACCAAGCAACGCAACCAAAATTTATTTTTATTTTTTAAAATGTGTAAATATATATATATATATATATATATATATAATATTATATTATATTCTTGCGGTGCGACTCCAGCAGTTTTTGTTTAAAAAGTGCCCAAATAATTCAAAAATTTATCTTATTGATCTAAAACTAAATTTTCCCATTTGTATAAAGTCCCTCAAGAACGCAAAATAATGTAATATAATTACGTATTTGAGTTAGTAATTTAGTGCCTGTTAAGCACGGGAAGTTTTGAAAAGTAAATTTTTGTGTTTCACCATGATTTTATAGAGCAGTAAATATGTTAAAAGGAAAGTCAACTTGACTTGGAACACAGTGTACCGGCCAGCCAAAGATCTGGGTTTGAGTCCCAGTCACGTGAAATTTCCTTTTAACATATTTACTGCTTTATATAATCACCATGAAACAAGAAAATCTACTTTTCAATGTAATATATTTTTTTCATAAATATTCTAGGGGGCGATAACACAGACACAGATAAGCTTAGTATAGTGAACAGAAAAAAAAAAAAAAAAAAAAAGTAACTAAAAATCACACATACATACACACAAAGAAATATTATTTACATAGGCACAGAAAATATCAATAAACTTGCACACACAATTGTTTTGTTTTTACATAATAATATTGCTTATCAATGGAGCTTATTGGTATAGTGCGCGGGAAAAGCTAAAAGGGTCCCTTAATTTAACATTTTGCTTATGGGGAGAAATACATTTTTTTCCTTCCAACTTTTGAACTACTACATTGATTCCAGAGATATTTAAATGAGGAATACAACACATACTTTTACGTGCCTTATATAAGACAGCACATTTTTTAGAATTTTTCAACCGATACACATTGTAATATTTAAGCAAATCTTCTATACTTTCTTTAGGTTTAAAGTTTTAGATTATAAGACATGGATGTGTGACTGATAATGGTATTATTTGAAATAATTTCTTAGTATTTTATTTCATAAAAATAATATAACAGGTAAAAACATTAGTTAAGGCACTCATATAACAATTCATCTTTTTATTCAGTATATTTGGCAGTGAATGAATATACAGTCAGTTATACTTGAGATCCACAGCAAATGTTATGGAACATAATGTACTACTCAACAAGTTCATGAGCTTTGTGTCGAGGAGCAGCTACTGAGCTTAAGGCAGGATGCAGAACATCACTTTTATACTGCCAAACTTGGACCAAAATTGCTAAATCAACAGCCACTTGCAGTATAGCACCAGCTACAAATTGAACTGGCGCCTGTCGTACCAAAAAATATCCAGTTTTGAAGGAATCACCACTAGTCCACATCAGTACCATACTCAAGCTGTGAACATTTAAACAGAAATTATTAGTATTAAAATTCTTTTACAGTAAACACATTATAGTACAAAAATAATATGATAAATGTATGTATGTATGTATCGTCGTTGTGCCGCTATATTGGCAGATGCCCACTTGGTTCATATTTTTCTATTGGCCGATGTCCACTTGGTTCAAATTTCTCTAATGACCGATGTCCACTTTTTTGAAAATGAACTATTGGTTGATGTCCACTTTGAACCAAAATAATTTTTATAGTTAATCGATTCTATATTCTCTTATACATATGCGTGGTAATTTTTGTATCGATCTTAAAAAATCGATTTGTAGTTGCAAGAAATCGATGCGTACAAAAGGAAAAAGCTGTTCACATGGCACGCCACTCTGAACACGCTGACTGCAGTATTATATTGTGCAACAACTAGCAATTGTGTCAAAAAATCTGACTTATTCGTATTAACACCTTTTGTATAATTCAAAAGTCAAAATCATTAACCAGAAATTCAAGCACTTTCAGGAGTTAAGATGAGTTGCAACCTTAATTGCTTTCCAATAAGAAATATCAAATGTTTTACGATGATTTTTGACACACAACGATCGAATGATCATTTATACTACTTTGTGTTCCAATTACTATTAATCAATATTGAAAGAAAAATTGAACTTATTAATTGTATTTAATTAAAAAAAAGGTACTACTTTAGGGTAGGAGTGAATTTTTTTTATTATGACTTTGAATTACATTCAGGCTGGTGTACCCAAATATGAAATCACAAAAATGTCACAACAGAGCGTCAAAGTATCGCAAATGCCCCGCCCCCTAATGCTAATGAATCTATATTTGGACCCCAATTTTGACCCACTTCAAATTTTTTTCAGCGGTTAAAAAAAATACTAGCTTGTTCTTCGTGTTGATTTTTAATGAAAAATGATTTTTCAGATTTTTCTAGAACGAATTTGCCGAGAAAAAATTATCGCAAAATGACCCATGTTAATTTGAATTATATTATGCCATCTTCATTAATTCTTTTCTCTATAAATGTCTCGTAAAAGTCGTTTAAAAAGTCAAATTCATTAAAACTTGAACACACTATAGTATTTTTTGTTTAGAAGTTGATCAAGAAATATTTTGCACACGGGAGCTTGAAGTTTTGTATGTTTTACGTGTTAAAGGAGGCGTAGCCCAATGACTTTTAATGCTAATTTGCGGAAGATTTGATTTGAGCCGAAACTTTTTGGAGTATAGAGAATTGTTCCTTGGTTCATTATGAACCTAAAAAGTGATATTAAATTAAATTTTACGACAACATTGCTACCCTAAAGTAGTACCTTAATACAATCCTAGAAAATTATCTCGCAGTGGGGGAAAAAAAAAATATATTATATATATATATACTGCGCGCCTGTAAAGTATGCAACTTTAAGGAATAAAAAAATAAAAATTAAAGAAATAAATGTGGACCTATAATATTTGATAGAGACTTAAATTTTGCGCTTTTTTTTTTTTTTTTTTTTTTTTTGAAATATATACTATATAAATATGAGGCGCGCGTTGAACTCGTTTTTTTTTTTTATAATTGAATTGAATTTGCTAAATTTATTTGTTTACGTCGACAGCAATCTCGTATTCATAAACAAATAAATGAGAACAAAAATCATTAAAAAATTCTTTGCAGTTTGCACAGTGATAGAAACTTAAATTTTTGGCATTATTGAAACTTGTTATTACAACAAAACTTCACGTAATTTTAGATACTCGATCGAGATAGCATTTACTTATTCAAATTTATTTATTATTTTATTTTTATTTTATCGCAAGCGTTTCTAGAAGAATTGTCGTAAGAGAGGACGCGATGTATCGAAGAAAATTTGGATATTCATTGCCTATATTTTTGGCTGAACATTTATTATTTTTTGACTTCGCTTTAACGGAAGTTTGTTATAACGGGTTTTAATTATGCTTTCATATTTGTAAATTTCAGTGGCGAAAAATTAAAAACTATATAGGTGGATTGCGTACCCTTAATATGTATGTATAATGAAATAGTATAATATGAATAGTTTTTTTTTTTTTTTTTTTTTTTTTTTTTTACAAATCATGAGGCTAAGATTATTCAGTACTATTTCTTTACCAATTTATTATTTATAAATTAAAAAAAAAAATGTTATAAAGTATAAACGAAATAAAAATCGAAGCAATTACGTCTTCAAATACTTTGTTTCGTTTTTTCAACGTTTTTTTTTTTTTTTTTTTTTTTTAGCTTTTTGATGTTTTTTTGAAAAAAATGGTATAAAAATGTTGATTTTTTCCTGAAAAATGGTAAAAAATGGTAAAAATGGTAAAAATGTTGAAAATTGGTAACGTTATATTTTAAAAATTTTATTAAAACGGGTTGCAATTATGCAAATAATTAACAGAGATAATATAGTTTATTGGTCTCTCCTGAAAAGTAAGCAAAAGTGGACATCGGCCATTAGGAAAATATGAACCAAGTGGACATCGGCCATTGATAGAAATATGAACCAAGTGGATACATCGGCCGTTAGAGAAATTGTAACCAAGTGGACATCGGCCATTAGAAAAATATGAACCAAAAGTGGACATCGTGGCCAATAGAAAAATATGAACCAAGTGCACATCGGCCAATAGAAAAATATGAACCAAGTGGACATCGCGTCGCGGCCAATATAGCGGAACAACGACGGTATGTAGTATATAATATATAAAGTATATTATAGGCCTATATACAGGGGCGGCTCGTGGTGTTTGTGACTATAGGCAAGCACTCGGTGAAAGCACTTATTATATACTCGGGGGGGGGGGGGGGGGGGGCAGCCAACCGCAGGCGCAGATTTTTTTAGGCCACGTGGTCTCTTATAATCTTTTATTTTAGTCACAAAAAAAAAAACTCCCCATTTACACCCTTTTAAAGAAAAAACACTTTTTTTTATTTGAAAATTTACAAAACAAAGAAATTGAGCCTTTAAAAAAAATATTTTTCTAAGATAAGTATATGACTTACCTTAACTAATATTAACCTATCTATATAAAAAATAGTATATAAAATTAGTAATGTAATTAAAATTTAGAATTTAAAGACGTAGTACACCTTGAACAAAAAACTTGCCTAATATCCTAAAATACCCAAATATCAACATTATTTTGGCCGGAGTCATTGACTTAATTCTAATTTATTTTCCATTTACAAAATGTCAGTTGCGGGTTTACTATACGTCACAGCTCGCCTGTTTCCGCGCGCGTGGACCAGGCGAGCTGTGACGTAGTAAACCCGCAACTGACATTTTGTAAATGGAAAATAAATTAGGTATCAATGACTCCGGCCAAAATAATGTTGATATTTGGGCATGTTAGGATATTAGGCAAGTTTTTTGTTCAAGGTGTACTACGCCTTTAACAAAATCGCCCGTATAAGTACTATCCAAGAAGAGCACTTAATTATTATTCTTCTGTTTTTATTTTAACTTTTGTTTTCTTCAGAGTATGCAAACATTTTTTTTTTTTTTTACATATAAAATGAATTTTAATATTCTATAATATACATACATACATATCATGACATGCTATAATCCCTTTCGGGGTAAGCCAACAACACAGATGTTTTATCCTGACCCAGTGATAGACCTCCACAACTTCCCCTGACATACTTCACTTTTGCTTCCTCCAGTCTCATACCTTGTTTCATACATTTCCTTTTGCATTTCATACTGCGTACATTCTTATTTTTCAAACATCTTCCAACCACCTCAGACCATGATGTTTTAGGCCTGCCTCTATCTATCTCTCCTTCCATCCAATAAATACCTAATAATTAAAACGTGCCATTTTTTTGTCCCCTTTTATTGCATTTTTTAAACTTTATTTTATTATTAGGTACTCAAAAACATTCCTAGAAAGTAATATAAATTATTATTATTTTTTTTTTTTGTATTTTTTTTAATGTATCCAAAGTATTCCTAAGATGTTAGGCTGCATGTGTATAAATAAAAAAAAAAAACCAATTTATAAAAACATTATATAAAGTTGTGCAATAGATATTATTTAAAAAATTAAGGCTGAATAAAAATAATTATGGGCCAAAAAATTGCAATTAATAGTTTTTATTAGGTAATAATCTACTAAAATATTATTTTTATAAACTAAAACATAATAAAAGTGTGTAAACTATTATTTGTTGACACATATTATGCAAAGTTTCAGATTTTTAAAACACTTTTTACCTAACGTAGACGACTTTTTAGTTTTTATGCATCAGGTTGCGTCATATATCACACTGTTGTTAATCAACTCATACTTAGTTACATACATTTTCTTTTGCATCTCATAAGGAAGCAAGAGAAAGTATGTCAGGGTAGAAAGTTGTGGAGGTCTATCACTAGGTCAGACTAAAAAAATAACATCTGTGTTGTTGGAATATATATGGTTGTTGGCTAACCCTGAAAGGGACTATATATAGCGTCACGCTATGTATGTAGGCAAGTTAATCAACTGTTACGCATACAGCAACATTAAAGTGGCATATTTATAGACAAAATGACAAGTATTCAGGAAATATTTTTATTTTTTCAAACCAACTATTAGTTATTTAGTTATGAATTTTTAAAGATAAGTTTATGCTCCTGTAAAAAGTGGTTTCATGCTGACTATTCAGTAGCATTGACGGCCTTCCTCTTTATATATGGGAGGCAATTGTTTGCATGTAATTTTTTAATTTTAATTTTCTTATATTTATTTTATTGAATCCCAAAAGCATTGCATGTTTACCTCATGCCTTGTGTAGATTTTTGAGTAAAGTTACGTATCAGCTGGGGCACTCCTAACAGAGACTCTGACAAGACAGCAAGTACTCCAACAGTCTCCACAAATATCACTGAATGATGCAGTATATAAAAGCCAACACTGCTCAAGGCACCAAATAAAAGTACACACTCAACGTAAGATTGGAAATCCGTCCACTTCCAGAAGTAATTTGGGTCGAAATCTGAAAAGATCACAACATGTTTAAGCAAAATAAAATTTTGTCAAATATGCGAGGACAATTATATGACAGAACACAGTATCTTATACATACAGTAAGTTATCTCCTATACTGAGAATGTCAGATCAAATGCATGCCACATTGCGACTGGCAGAGCAGGCGGAGACTGCAGAACTAGACGCCGTCATTTGAAGTAACGTTACGTGTCTAGTTCTGCAGTCTCTGCCAGTCGCAATTTTGCGCCCATTTGATTTGACATTCTCAGTATAGGAGATAACTTACCATATAAGATACTGTGATGACAGAATATTTAACCTACAGACAATGCAAACTAGCATATATCAATATGTTTTACTGGCCATACATAGACAGTAGACCGACTTGGCCTTAATATTTAAATTCAAACCAACCCACTATTCTACTATTCCTACTCCCACAGCATTTGAATTACTCCACTCTTCTTTTTCCTCTTGCCCAATTTTCTGCCCCCCCCCCCCCCCCCCATTCATACCTAGATAACCATGAAACGCTACCAATAGCCATTATTCATAATTTCTCTCCACAAGGACTGACAACAGCAAAACAATGAATTACAATAGGGCACAATCCGTTTCTTTTGGAGTTTAAGCTCAAGATAGCGGTTGTTTCTTAGCACACTTCTTATCTTATCCCTGCGATAGCGTTCATAAGGTTAACACAGTCCTAACTCTTATCGCTGCGCTAAGAAAATCGCTAAGAAGGGACGGCTGTCCTAGGCTTTAGTGCTGAAAGCTATCCATTATGTGTTGTAGTTTTTTTTTTTTTTTTTATCTCTGTGCTAACAAGATATTCACTGAACTGTGGGACTTTTCTTCCCAATATTAAGGCTCTATAGCTTGTTTTCTCCTACCCTTACATTCAAATTTATCATACCTATAACTAATGGTGTATATGAGGGAAAAAAATCTGTTGATTAAAAAAAAAAAAAAAAAAAAAAAAAATCATACAAAAGACAATAGCAAGCAAAACAATTAATAAAAATAAATAAATAAATAAAAAAGAGAGAGAGAGAATTTTCACAATAATTATTTTTCAATTTAATGTACTCTAATTGTTCTACATATCGATCTTGTTGCGAAAAAAAGGCCTATCTGGTTTTTTGTCAGTGGAAGCAAAAGGCGTATCTCGTATTTTGTCAGTAGAAGCAAAAGGCCTATCTCGAGCGCTATCGCCATAACGTTCTGGAACGAGATAGGCCTTTTGCTTCCACTGACAAAATACGAGATACGCCTTTTGCTAGCTTCCACTGACAAAAAACGAGATAGGCCCTTTTTTCGCAACAAGATCGATATATACTATGGTATTTTATTTTTTTCTTAAACATTAATATACTGTATATTTATTTTACCTGGTACCTTTTTTTTTTATAAAAATTATGACTTTTGTCTGCATATTTACCGCTCTTTGTAGTTAGTAGTAATGCAGATAATATGCACACACACTCAAATTAATAAAAAGCTATAAGGTGGAGAACGACCCACAGAATTATACCATTCTTTCAGGGTTTTTTTATACAAATTTAAAATGTGCATTGCTGTAGATTTTTCTCCTCAAATACTTTTACTTTATACAGTAAGGTCAACTTTAGTTTGCATTATTGCCCACAGATTTTTCCTATTTTAAATAGTAGTTAGAGAAACTTAACAGAGAAGTGTCAACCTCATGATTTAGGCAGACTTACAAAATACACAATTTGGATAAAATCTTGGTTTAAATTACCTAAATTGGTGTATTGAGGATCAGCCTTAAATAAGCGGTTGTCACTGCTCCATTAAGGGAATCTAATGGCAGTTCTTGGTTAAATAAATGATTTTATTTAAGAATAATCAAATATTTATAAAATCTCACATGTATGTATTGTTTAAGCAAAATGCAAGTGCAAGATACAAATAAAAGCAAGTGTGTCATTATAATAGGATAATGTGTGATAACTGATAACTCATATTTTTAAGTGTACAAAACAAGAATTGTGAAGCATGAGAAAGGTGAGAAAAGGATAAATAGAAAAAGCTGGACATGCCACATACCGCGGAAAGTGTGGTTCGGCAGCTTATTGGAGGCGCTTGCACCACTGAGGCCTGGAGGAATAAAGGAAAAGGTCAAATATATATATATATATATATATATATATATACATACACAGAAAGAAAAATATAAATAAATAAATGTGTGTGTGTGTGTGTGTGTGTGTGTATATATATATATATATATATATATATATATATATATATATATATATATATGGACGGGAAATTAATCCCAATATTACGAGATGAGAATTTTTATATGAATTAAACATCTAAGAAAATAATTCTTAAGCCTTTCTTCGTCTGAAATTATATATTTGGTATATAACACACCAAAAGCAACGTGAAAAAGTTTTTGCCATGCTTGGGAATCGAACCCAGGGCTTGCCAGCCACATCCAATTCACGCTCGGATGCCCAAACCATCGGGCTATGTTGGCTACACAACTCTCTCACAACCTCAACGTATGTGAGAGAGTTGTGTAGCCAACATAGCCCGATGGTTTGGGCATCCGAGCGTGAATTGGATGTGGCTGGCAAGCCCTGGGTTCGATTCCCAAGCATGGCAAAAACTTTTTCATGTTGCTTTCGGTGTGTTATATACCAAATATATAATTTCAGACGAAGTAAAGCTTTAGAATTATGTTCTTAGATGTTTAATTCATATATATATATATATATATATATATATATATATATATATATATATATATATATATATATATATATATATATATATAGGATATATTTCGAATTTTGAATTTTGAGCGAGGTTGCATGGTGATAAGACAAAAGGTACGACACACAGGTAAGGCACAGAAGGTAAGACAAAAATATTTCACCAAGAAAATTTTCTTATTACTATTATATAAATGTGTGTGTGTGTGTGTGTGTGTGTGTGTGTGTGTGTGTGTGTGTGTGTGTTGTGTGATGTGTGTGATAAAATTAAAAGAAAATAATAAGGCTAGAGGCAACCAGCAAAAGGAACTCATCATAATATGAAGAGAGTTCTTTAGTTTTATTGTCCATATAGAATTCTATAGAACTAATTTAGGATAGTTATATTAAAAATCTTCACATTTATTCAAGTAATTGCCTAACCAGATAAATAAGACATCAAAAATAAACATATCTTTAAAAAATAGTTTTTTTTTTTTTTTTTTTTTTTTTTTTTAAGAGTTAACTTTCTATGTTATGTCTCAATATACGTGTTAGCTTCCACATGCAAACTTGCTTCCGATTTGTTACTTTGGGTTACACTCAAGACTCCAAGATGAAAATTCTTGTTTGAAGCTTAGAAATTAGATTCCTACGCAGCAAGCACTATTTCAAATTTCACAACGCAATCAGATCATTCCTATATTATGTGAATGTGATCAAGATAAGAAAACAAAATAATCAAGAAATACAATAGGTACACATTTCTTTTTCCCCGACTCTTTCCAATAAAATAAAATATACTGAAATATATGTTACATCAGTAGTAGTATTTCCATTACACTAGAGAGGAATAAAGTTCAAAATAAATCAATAATTTTATTATGCTTGGAAATTTTGTTGTGACTTGACATGCAGTTATCAGTGAATTATTAACGAAAGTAAAAAAAAAAAAGTATTTTCATATTTTGTTTATTCTGTTGTGAGTAGTACAAGGTTAGAGTAGTTCAAGACCGCCTTATTTTTCCTCCTATTTTTAAGATAGTGATACTGTAACAGACTTTTTCATTCATAATTTAACCCCATACGCAGCCACTTCAGTCAGTTGATTTTGTTTTGGTGTAAAAATTTGAGTGGTTTATAGTGAATTTAAGTGCATGATTTGTACTGTTCATATTTTTCAATTCAAATTACATAATCATATAAGTGAAATGCATACTGATTTAATAAATTAAAGCAGCAACCAAAATTTTTAATTATGATAAACAATGAATCTACAACACGTCATTGGTAGGTTTAATTTAAAAACTCTCAAGCCTTCTTTATTGTTTTTTCATCTTGACTCACAACAAATGACCCAAGCTCATTGAAATTATTGATAAAAGTGCGCTCAACACATTAGAATACAATTGTGATGTTATGAACCCACTCTGAACACAAATTTCGCATCCTGGCATCTCATGCGTGATCCCAATGCGTTTGGGTTATTTAGAATGCATTTGTAGCAAATTAGAGTCCAGAAGATAATGTGTGTGTGTGTGTGTGTGAGTGTGTGTGTGTGTGTGAGTGTGTGTGTGTGTGTGTGTGTGTGTGTTTATATTCTGTTTAACATGCAACAGACAAGTGCATTTACATTCTAATAATGAGGAATTTCATGAGGTATTTGTCATGTATTTTTATGTAATTTATTTGGCTGTGCTTCAAAATGAGCTATGCTTGCTGTATTTTTGAAATATGAAGACTATATGAATTGTAAATATAGTGAACTCTTTAACATGTGAAATAACAAACATAAATAATTAATGAAAAAAATAATCTTGCTAGCACAGAAATATACTCGTATTGGATAATAAATATAGCTTTCGGCACTTACTTCTATACAAGGTGTTTTAAAACGTTTACAGTCCAGAAGGGCTATTGAACAAGACCTTCTTGATAACCCCGGGCCAAGGACATAAGTTCACATATGAAAGGGATTGGGCTGACCACAAACAGTTTTAAAGGAAACTTTGATATATGCCAAAGTTTGTTTGGTCCAGATTCCCAACTTTTACGATTTTCATACTTTTTAAAAACGGTCATCAAGCAGAATGTGAATTAATTACCTTCATAATCTCATCTATATATAATTTTTTGTTCTCTAGCAGGTAAGCTTTAAAAAATTTAATAAATTTATAACTTTAAAGTAGAGGCAATTCCCATCCCATTCCTTGAAAGATGAAGAAAACAGCCTTTCAATACAATGCTTTTTAATTGTTGAAATCGTTCAAATGAGTTTACACCAACTGAAGAATTTTTTCAACAGCCGAATTTTTTAAACAGCTCTGTTGGAGAAAATACATTTTGTTTAAAAAATTCGGCCGTTGAAAAAAATTCTTCAGTTGCTGCAAACTCGTATGAACGATTTCAACAATTAAAAAGCAAAAGAAACGCGAACCGTCTTTCGGCGTAATGACCACCGTCTTTCGGCGTAATGACCACCGTCTTTACTTCAAATAAAATTTGAATTTCAAAAAATATTTTAAATATGAAGGAGCATTTTTTAAGAAGTTTTATATGCACCAATATTATTCATTTTTCCTAAAGAATTTTTTAAGACCATAAAAAAACGGCATGCAAGTTGTCTATAATGCAAAATAAATATCACATTATAAAATATGATGACATAAAAGGGATATAGGAAACCAGTAAGCACCTTCAATAACCACAGTAAAGAGAGTCCCACAGTTTGACAAAAATCTTGCAATAAGCACAGAGATAAAAAAAAACTGACACCACACTTGGTTTCGGCACTAAATAACACTAAGAGAAAACATAGTATGTACGTGTGCTTTCTTCAGTCCTTACAGACTTTTGTTAGAGAGCAACTAGAAACTAGAGGGAAATTAGAGGACTGTAAGGACTGAAGAAGGCACACAAGCATTTTCTGTTTTCACTTGAAGTTTAGAGCCAAAAGCTATCCAATATAAAATAATATGTATATTAAGGAAAATAAACCATCGCGGTTAGGTATGATAAATTGAAAGAAAAGGATAGGAGAAAACCAGCAAGGGCCTTACCATAGTGAAGAGAGTCCCATAGTTCGGTGAAAATCTTGCTAGCACAGATATAAAATAACTAACACATTGGAAATATTTCGGCAATCGACTCCAAGAGAGATATGGAGCGTGTTATGCCTTCATCAGTCCTTACAGACTCAGAGAGAAACTATGAATGATGGCTCTGCTGGTGTTACTTTGTGGTGTATATAGATGTGGTGAGGGTGGGGGAAGTTTGGTAGGATATGATGAGCAAGGATAATAATAAGGGAGGGAGGGAACAGAGGAATAAGGGAGTCGGGAAAGTGAAATAAGGAATATGGAGGGGGATAGGAGGGGATGATTAAATGTGTGTTAACGTAAATTTAGCCCAGGTCGACCTACTGCCTTCCTGGATTGCAAAATGTATTGATACGCTAATTCCCATTGTCGTAATACTGCATGGTTAGCTGGGCCCGGAATGTGTTTTATGATTTTTACTGTGAAGCAGTCGTTGAATTTCTTGTTATGAGAGGCCGCATGTTCAGCCACAGGCTTGTCAATCGTGTTGTTTTCCCTGTCACTGACTGACTGTCTATGACCATTCATGCGTCCCCTCAACGTCTGGCTAGTTAAACCAATATAAAATGCAGAGCATTTTTCCTCGCGACCTGTGAGTGGGTTGGTGGTGGGGCATTTGCATTCTAGCATATATATAACGTTTTCTGTTGTGCAGGTGTTATGGCCTCGTATGGGGTAAGTGATGTTGGTGGATGGACTGGTGAATGTCGTGCATGGAGGGTGAATGTTGCAAGTGTCACACTGTCTTCCTCGTTTTGTTGTCGTTTGGCTGTGTTTACATGGAAATGAACCACTGCGGGGAGGTTTGGGTTTTGGTGTGGGATCTGTATGGGATAAGAGTGCTCGGATGTTTGGTGCTTGACGGAGGGCAACAGTGGGAATTTTGGGTAAAAGTTGGGACGTCTCTGCTGCGGAAGCAAGGAGAGACGCAGCAGAGACGTCCCAACTTTTACCCAAAATTCCCACTGTTGCCCTCCGTCAAGCACCAAATATCCGAGCACTCTTATCCCATACAGATCCCACACCAAAACCCAAACCTCCCCGCAGTGGTTCATTTCCATGTAAACACAGCCAAACGACAACAAAACGAGGAAGACAGTGTGACACTTGCAACATTCACCCTCCATGCACGACATTCACCAGTCCATCCACCAACATCACTTACCCCATACGAGGCCATAACACCTGCACAACAGAAAACGTTATATATATGCTAGAATGCAAATGCCCCACCACCAACCCACTCACAGGTCGCGAGGAAAAATGCTCTGCATTTTATATTGGTTTAACTAGCCAGACGTTGAGGGGACGCATGAATGGTCATAGACAGTCAGTCAGTGACAGGGAAAACAACACGATTGACAAGCCTGTGGCTGAACATGCGGCCTCTCATAACAAGAAATTCAACGACTGCTTCACAGTAAAAATCATAAAACACATTCCGGGCCCAGCTAACCATGCAGTATTACGACAATGGGAATTAGCGTATCAATACATTTTGCAATCCAGGAAGGCAGTAGGTCGACCTGGGCTAAATTTACGTTAACACACATTTAATCATCCCCTCCTATCCCCCTCCATATTCCTTATTTCACTTTCCCGACTCCCTTATTCCTCTGTTCCCTCCCTCCCTTATTATTATCCTTGCTCATCATATCCTACCAAACTTCCCCCACCCTCACCACATCTATATACACCACAAAGTAACACCAGCAGAGCCATCATTCATAGTTTCTCTCTGAGTCTGTAAGGACTGATGAAGGCATAACACGCTCCATATCTCTCTTGGAGTCGATTGCCGAAATATTTCCAATGTGTTAGTTATTTTATATCTGTGCTAGCAAGATTTTCACCGAACTATGGGACTCTCTTCACTATGGTAAGGCCCTTGCTGGTTTTCTCCTATCCTTTTCTTTCAATTTATCACACAATATAAAATAATGTTAGCTTTTTATCTCTTTGCTAGCAAGATTTTTGTTGAACTATGAGACTCTATTCACTATGGTAAGGCCCTTGCTGGTTTCCTATATCCCTTTCTTTTATATCATCATATTATAAAATGTGATATTTATTTTGGATTTGTATTAAAATCAATTATTATTATTTATTAATTAATTAACAAAAAAATCAATAATTATTGATATATTTAATATAAGTTTAAGGATTACAGCAGGGTCGTGAGCTCCTGTGTTATTGCCCTATACTAAAAACGAACCCTTGTTGATGTACTTCCAATTTTCACCGCAACAATCAACATGTAAAATGTAAGTGGCGCTGTAGTCTGTGTGTGAATTTTAAAATTCACACGCAGACTACAGCGCCACTTTTATACGTAATTTTGTATTCTTGCATTGTTGCGGCGAAAATTTGAATTACATCATTAAGGGATCGTTTTTTCAACAATAGCTTCCTATCCTGTTTATATATCCATGGATTACAGTATATTAATGAAAAATTAATAAAACAATTTGTAATTAAATCTATATTTATATAGGTATGTTTAATTATAAGGAAAGGTTAAAACCATTTCGGTTTGAATTGATAATCAAAGAAGGATAGGAGAACCAACAAGCGCCTTACCACGATGAGATCCGTCCCACACAGCACACAATGAGATGATATACATATACCTTTCATCTACCATATACCAGATATATGCATATTATTTTCAAACATATATATAATATAATGATAAAGAAAAGGATAGAAAAACCAGCAAGGGCCTTACCACAGTAGAAGTTCTATGGAGAGGTCGAGGTCTTGCATGGCACAGTATAATGTTATAAAAGTTTCTTTATAACTTGAGAGCTTTCGTCATATGATAATGACATTATCAATCAAAAGAGAAAATTACTTGAGCACATCACTGAGCAGTGTCAAGACAAGACACTGCTCAGTGATGTGCTCAAGTAATTTTCTCTTTTGATTGATAATGTCATTATCATATGACGAAAGCTCTCAAGTTATAAAGAAACTTTTATAACATTATACTGTGCCATGCAAGACCTCGACCTCTCCATAGAACTTCTACTGTGGTAAGGCCCTTGCTGGTTTTTCTATCCTTTTCTTTATCATTGATCCTAACCGCGATGGTTTTTTCCTTAAATTGATATATATAATATATGTATTCATTTGGTATACTGCTATATGTATACTTTACATATGGAGTGTAAATGTATACCTATTATACGTATAGAATTGATATGCAATATTTTTAAAAATTACATCTACACATAAACTATTTGTATACATTTACTAAACGTATATACCTCCAAACCTTTAATAGATGTTAATTCAAAGTGCTAATTACAGCGTATTTTAGTAACCATGTTTTTGAAACTTAAAAATTAGCTTCATTTTTAATTCATCTTGTAATTAAAAGTTCTAAATCAAAAACTTCCAAAGAAAACATAAAATGTAATTAGGATTGTTAATTAAAAGTTTGGAGTGACTTTTGAAAAAAAATTATAAATGGTAATGTGTAGAATCATACCTTTTTTATAAAATTGATACTTTATTTTGTATTGTTTTTATAATTGATTGAAGTTATTAGCTGTATGGCCTGGCATTTGAAGAACTCACTACTGTCAGGTTCCCCAAAATGTTAAGCTTAAATACCCAACTTGACATATTAAAATATAGCAATATAAAAGTCCACTGCAGTGTGGTAAGTGTTAAACAATAAGTGAGCAGGGGCAAGTAATGAGTGAGTTGGGTACGAATCAGATTTGGAGTTAATACCACAGTAATGGACCACTTGCAATAAAATGTTTTTAATTGTTGCAGCAAGTAAGTGAAAACGATTTTTACATAAGAAATGCATTAAGAATTATTCAAATTATTTTAAAAAGTTTGTTCATTGCAAGTGGTCAATTGGTATACAATTAATATTTTCATTTTTTTCTTAAAAAAGCATTTACCTTCTATACGTTTAGTATCTGTATGGTATACATATACTTTGGGTCTTGAGATATACGTATAATCTACGCACGAAGTAGGACGTTTGAACGTTTCTCATACGATCATCATCCCTTCTACATACGGATATTATACATATAATTACCTTTGGTATATGTATATAAAAAGCATATATTATATGTATGATATCTCAATCTGTGCTTAGCGTTATTCAAAATTAGGATTTGTTTTGGTATAAATAACGGGGGAAAATTTATTGTGAAAATAAATTTCCTCATTTGACTAGTAAGTCTGTCACTATTAGCATTAAAGAGATTATAAAAATATATTGTTTTTTTTTCATGTAGTGTTAGAATGTGAGACAGTATGTATTTGAACATTTGATCCCAAGTCCCAGTTAACTACATAATGTACCTATAAATTAGAGAATCTTTGGATTTTATTAATTTTCCAATTCAACAAGATCTAATCTTTCTGTATTATTTTGTATTATAAATTTTATTTTAAATTTTTTAACATCATATATTATATTACTAAGTAAATAATAGGCATACCTATATATAATTATAGTTGCATTAGAGCACACACTGTGTATCTACTAAAGCAACAAAGTTCAAAACAATTTATAACAGGATCAGTGTTTTGACTTTGCTGCTTTTGCAGATACATACACAGTTTGTGCTCTAATGTAATAATATTTACAAGATCATGCAAAAGCCATAGGAAAAAATATTTATTAATACCAGTTAGAACTCTGTCTCTTCCTTTAACAATTTGTGTCCTTTGCTTCACAGTAATGCATAGTTTGATCATTATTAGCATTGCAATTATCATTACAACACTTTGAATAAGTAGAGGCAATTCAAACCCACGTCCAAACCTGAGGACACAAACAAATTAAAAATAAGAAAATCATTAATATAGTACTTCATAAAATGGGTTGTTGGGAGACTTGATCAGCATAATACAGTAATGAGCAATGACTATGCTTTTTAGTCATGCTGTCATAAATACCTATGTTGCAAAATAAAATTATAAAACAAAAATTCTTAGGAAAATTTCCCTAACATATAAATTAAGTGCACCAATTTTGAAAGAGAGTACTCCATATGTTTTAGTTGAATGTATTAATCTATCTTCTGTCACAAATAAAACAAGGTTACTATAATAATACGATAGAAATAGTGTAAGAGAAATAGAGCACCGTATTAAATTGTATATTGGAAATTTATGCAAAGGGGAAATTCTCTAATTTTGATAGTTAATGTGAGGAGGATTCAAATTAATTTGCTAGTCACTGCTATATATGAATGTATTTACCATGGATCGGAACCGGTTTTGGTTCTTAAAACTGCCATGTACAGCTTCCAAAAACTGTTCCTGAGAACCGGTTCTTCTTTTTAAAGAAACAGTTCTTAAGAACCATTTGCACTTTTTAGCAAAGCTTGCAACAAAGGGTACAAATAACATATCCTATTAAAATTTGAGTGATATGCATTACAGAAAACAAAATGTCACAAAGGATTGCGACAAAGTTTTTTTTTTCAAGGGGGAAAAAACACGCTGGTATTTGGGGGGGGGGGGGATGTTATTTTCTTTTCAAAATAAAATAAAAATAACCCTTCCTTAAGTATTCACATTAGTTGGCAATTAATATAGTGTCATTACTATGTTATTTAATGGCTCCAATATTTTGAACTAAATTATATTACGGGAAAAAAAGAGAGCAGCAATTTGTATGTATGTAGGAATACAAATAAATAAGGTAAAGGTAAGTATCATGACGCCATAATCCCTTTTGGGGTAGGCCAGGACAGATCCAGTAAGAGGGCTTACAATGATCTGTGGCTTACCAAACCACAGGCTCTATCCTTTAACACCACACTCCTCTGGGCTCCTAATACCAGACCTGTGCAGCTCGGACCACCAAATCTTACGACGGCTGCACTTGCAACTATGGTCAAACTGCCTGGCCAACCTACGTTTTGCAGCGGCAACGTACACATTGAAACACACTGAAACTTCACCGTTCTAACCACCACTCTTACAAGCTGGCCTTTCAAGGCTAACCCGGCTTGGTATCGAACGCCAACCCTCCAGCATGCCAAACGAGCACGCTAACAACTACACCACATAGGAAGGTTATACAAATAAATAAAAGTAGTAAAATGTTATTTATGTTATTCATCATAACAAAAATATAAAAATCCTGTGAAGCTTTTAGCCAATTTTTTTTTCTTTTCTTCATTAATTTTAATCTTATTCTGTGGTTTAAAGTTGTTCATGTTTTAATTAAAAATATTTTCAGGTCATTCATTGCAATTTTATTTATTTATTTCCAAAATAATAGTGATAAATTTCCTGAAATTATGATCAATTAAAAAATCATGAATAACTTTGTCAGTAAAGTGGTGGGGAAAAATAATAATAGGCTAATAATATCAATATGGCATATGTATATTTAAAGAACGTCATATTACTACTTTTTTTTTTTTTTTTTTGAAATTTTGTAAAGCATTATAGAAAAACTAAACAACAACTTAAATGATAAAATATGATATTTTTAAGCTTGATATGAGATATAACATAAACAATATGCTTAAGGAAGTAGGGCACCGACCTTAAATCTCAAAAACTAGAAGTGTTTTGGGTCTAAATTTGGTGTCATTGTGTAGCTAAGGGTCACAAATAGCCGTGATAAAAATTTCATGATGTTTGACCGTCAAGAACAAAAAAATATTAAAATTAACATTGGGCCTTATGGCCCTTATGGGCTTAAAATTTTAAAAAGTAATATAAAATTAATTTGCACGGTGATCCCCCAAAATATTTATACTGTACTGTATATTTGAAATTGTCTCAAGCTGAAGTATCATTGTGCAAAATTTCAGATTTGTTTGACGAGAAAAGTTTGAGTCTAATGGCCGACATCGGTACCCTACTCCCTTAAAATAAATTTTTTTAACCTTCCGGTTATAAAAATCTTTTAAATTTTTTTTATTTGGGGGGGGGGGGGGGGTTAAGCTGGATTTTGTCAGTCGGGTTAAATAGTCGGAATAACCCTGTATTGCGGGGATTTGTGCATTGCATTGCATGAATTCCAAAGTGGGGTTTTAAAATCAGGGGAGGGGGGGAATAGCGGAGGAGTGCGGGGGCTGTTGTGCTGCGTAAATATCGTGATAAGGGTTCAAAATTAGGGTACAGTATTAAATATTTAAAGTGATGTGCACAACGCTCACAGTACAAATTGGAACTGCTACTGGTTCTAACTAAGAACCACGAAGAACCGGTTCTTAGAAATTGATTCTTAAGAACCACCATTTCAGGAACCACAGTTCTTAAGAAGAGCAAAAGTTGGAGGCTGTTTTGGTCCCTGGTATTTCCATACACTTGTTTGCATTTAATGTTTGCATACCAGTATGCAATAGTTTAAACAATCAAAAGATCAGTATACATCCGAGTCCGAGTGCTTCATTTTGTTACACAAGTTTTAATTTTGTCAGACACATCTATGCATTCATAATGTATATATATTGCCGGTATATATTATGTATCAAATCCAAATGAAAAAGCTGCCTTACATTATATATAGTTTTATAGGCTTATGTAACGTCCCTATATATACCTATATCATATAATAAAATTTGAAATTTCTTATGTGGCTGGAATACCTGGTATATAGTGACGTTAGGCTTAAATATTTTATTTTTATTTGGCCCTTTTTATTTGGATTCGGTACATATGTTTAACGTACCAATATAAAATCCTTAGGATATTCGCCACCAGCAGAGCAAGGCACACATGCAATGAGAATCCATCAGCATTATCAGTTCTTTTTATCTCTCTATACTGTGGAATATAGGGAACCACTCCACCAAATACCATGGCTGCAGAACAGCACCATTGTACCACATTAGAAATAGTAATTTCTTGAAATTGTGCCAGAATCACATCCATTTTCAAATGTTTAAACCGTGGACAAACAAAATGATTGTTGGTTTATGGAGTTATCCAATCCAATGCAAAATTACACATAAATACAGTACACCGCACTATGTATATATGTACATACAATACCGGTATGTACATATAATTTGTCATAAAAATAAAACTATTTTTGAACACACTTTTAACAGCAAATTAATATACTGTATTATAACCTGAAACGCCTGATATGTATGTACACAAACTGAAATGACAACTTTTTAAAATTCAAAATGCAGCTGAAATTTGGTGAATGTTATCTTTTATGTATGTAATATATTTATGTGCATATACTATGCATATCATATATTATAGTTCATCCACTCATAGCAAGCGCAGCTTTTGCATCTGCAAGTGTAAAAGTTGAAAAATAATCGAGATAAGTCATCGGCTTATCTTATAGTTATGTATGTATGTACATATAGTATGTATGATATATGTATAGAGCCGTGTATAATCAAGCTGTTGTTTATGTTATTTATATTACAATCATAGATTATTTGTATGTTTTACATAGTTTATCCTGATTTTTTTTAATAAATTATTTTCTTGAAATTGGGCCTGTAATAACCCAAGAGACTATAAATCAGCACTTAGCAGGTAACCACGGTGACCAATATGACCAAATAAGTAAAGCAAAGTAAAGTTGTAAAGTGTCAAATTCTGAATCATTCTAATGAAGTAACAAAAAAATAATGATGATAAGAACAGCAAGCAAAACCATAACAACTGAACCGATCGTCGTATCGTATCCTGATCGTATCATAGTCATACGGTCAATATGGTCATACACACATCGTCGTACGGGCATGAAGCCAGCATAGGCCAGCATGAAGCTCCATGACAGTATCAGTATGACACTAATGACATGACAGTCATGACACTATGACAGTGAACAACAGTGAAACAGTAACGAAGCAGCATGCTATAGTAACTATAAACTATAAAGGTAGTACAGTCGATTCAGCAAAAGCGGTTTTTTGCTTCACACCGTCCTATCTAAACCCATGTTAAAAGGGGTCACTTCAATAAATCATAGCGCAACTAATACAAATTGTCAGGACGTAAAAATCATATCAATACATGCCTAAACAAGTCAGCTATTGTTTTTAAATTTATGAATATCCTCCTGAGTTGATTAATATTATTAATTAATGATTTTCTGAGACATTGTAATCCGCCGCTAAGATTGGCTGTCGAAGTGACTTCGGGCATCTCCGCAAAAGCGGTTTTCTCTCTACGCCAATCATAGGCCTACAAAATGTGGTTTTCACCTCCCCTGCACCCGCCTGCAACCCCTACATAAGAAGAATGCGGTGACCATACTAGCTCTTTTAGTTACTATACAGCATGCGAAGCAGAAAGCAGCGTTGCCAGGTTGAAAATGTTTCAGAGCGCCAGAAGACTGGCGCGAAAGCGCCATAAGCGCCGCAGGCAAAAAATTTATAGGGCCACGCCCACTTTTGGCCCGGACACGCCCACTTTCGGCCCTTTTTGCCCTCAAAAAGGGACCTTTTGGGGGCGTAACAGTGGCGCTTTGGCGCAAGCGCCACCGCCTTTGCGCGCCACAGGCCTCGTCAGAGCGCCATTATGGCGCTTAAGCGCCACACCTGGCAACGCTGGCAGAAAGTAACAAAAGTGCGCAAAAGTGACCCTGAAAGCGCTGAAAGTGCGCCAAAATCCATTTGTTGAATCGATTCAGTTATTTTTAATATACATATAGTTTATAATGAATGTTTAATATAATAAATGTGAATTTATTGTGCATTTATCTCAGGATTCCAGATATTTAGGATATTTAGTTACTACACATTTATTTCAAAATGTTGGCTACCTTTTTAACAGCTGGTAGCTGTGCCTGAGCTGCAAGCTGCACCGGCTGGCGGCTGCACTCTGCACTTCAGACCGCTACAGACCGCCGGTGCCTGAGCCTCGCCCCTCGCCTCGCCTGAGCCTGACTCTTGCTGCCACTTAACTTAACCCGGCACTTTTAACTGCTTTTAACCGGTCCAGGTCCGGTCTGTAGTCTGTGCTGTACGATTGGGTCTGCTTGACCTGTCTGTGTATTTGCTGCATACATACATTATAGATTATAGTACAACAGTATTGTTTTACCAGTGAATCCCAGTGCAGAATACATATTGGAGTTTTATTAGTTTTGATCTACAAGGAATAGTTCAAAAATATTGTTATTTTATATAAGTATGCTCAGGAACTGAATTAAATTTAACAAGAATAATAATACACGGTATGATGGCTTTACACTGCTTGTTCAATAATGGTAAGTATATGTATAAATATGTATATGTACATATGTATGTAGCAGAGTAAAATGTATGTATATATATATGTACATGCATTAGTTTGTATGATATACATTATGTAATGTAATGTGTATACAGGGTGTCCATAAAGTCTCTGAGGATGTTTTTTATACATCAAATTAATGCTTGAATTATGACAATTTTGAAAATCAAAACATAAATGCAATCAGATGATTATTAATCTTGCTGCATCAAAAACCGCAAAAAAAAAAGAGAAATTGACGTCCGCTCTGCACCTTTCAACGCTTGCTTCGTCTGAAAAATCACATGCAGATTCAAAATTTGTAAGGTCTCACACGAGTTTTCTGTAACATTGCTTCAAGACCTCTCCACATGAGCCCAATTGGTAGCAAGACACACGTCCAGACAACCCTCTCTAGCTCGTGCACCAGAGAGCACCAGCCATCTGATTGGGAAGACCTGGTTTAGATACTGTCTAACAACAAGTGCCCAGTGCTGTGGAGCACCGTCTTGCTGGAATGTTACAACAAATCCACATTCCTCCTGAGCTTGTTGCAACTGTGATACCTACAGTGTAATTTTCTAACATGTCCATGTAGTTATCCCACTTAAGTGTAACTTTGATTAACTGTAAGGAAGAATATGGATTTGATGTGACATTCCAGCAAGATGGCGCTCTACAGCACTGGGCACTCACTGTTAGACAGTATCTAAACCAGGTCTTTCCAAGCCGATGGCTGGGTCATGATCGAACAACAGTATGGGCTCCAAGGTCTCCTGATCTCACACCACCCGACTTCTTCCATTGGCCTTGGGGGAAAGATGTATTAAAAAAAAAAAAAAAAAAAATCAGAGTTCTCAAGCAAAAACACATACGGTAGTAGCTATCCGCTCCGTAACAACTCAGGGGGAGCTCATAAGGCTGTTGTGACGTCACGTGAATCGTTTTGCCTATAAGGTTAACATTGCATTTTCCGGAACTCGTGACGTGACAGCAGCTAGTGAGCCCCCCCCCCCCCCCCCCCCTGGTAGCAACTAGCTGCCATGCTGGAGAATGTATGGAAGCTGGAAGTGTTTCTGGACCAGTACTATAGTATAGTACGTACCAGGGACCGGAAATTGAAGAATGGGAGATAGTATGAGTTTACACTTACAGAGATGGGTGGTAGATAAGATATTCTAACCCAGGCCAAAAAGAAATTTATATGCTTATGTAAGCGGCTCATATTGCTCTGTAGAAAGCGAGCTTCATAAAAAAAGTAGAATTTTGGCTTGCATATCGGTTTAGAGGGTGAGCATTGCGCATAGCACACTGACGTCCTATAAACTCATACTATCTCCCATTCCCCAATTTTTCCTAATCTATCTGTGTTTTTCTATCAAATCTTTTAATTATCAACTATCAACGATTTTTCCTAATAGTTATTAATGCTTATAAGGATAATAAATTAGGTCTCACCTATTATTTTCACGCGCACATTGAAGAGTGGTTATGTACACACGATAGAGCTTATTGGTACAGCGCGCGGAGCTAAAGGTCCCCTAATTTAACATTACGCTTATAGGGAGAAACACGTTGTTGTTGTTTTTTGGCGTTTTTTTTTTTGAGAAAACTACTGCACTGATTCCCAAGATATTTAAATGAAGAATGTTAGACAACATACTTTTATGTGTTTTAAAACGTAGAAAAGTTTTAATGATTTTTTAAACTGATAGCCTCCATTGAGATATAATATATAATATATTTTATCATTCAAATTCAGGGCGAGTTTTTCACAAAAATAACTTTGCAATTTTTTATTTATTTATTAAACACAATGAGTGTACAACATACATCTTGCAAATTTAGTGCTAGTTTTTTAATGGTAAAAATATTGTCACAATCATGTGTTCAGTTGTACAGTATTATACCACACACATACACATCACAAAAAGCAATGAGAACTAATAAAAAATATATCTTGAACCAATACATATACAGGAAAAAAGCATCGCGGTTATTTGGTAGGATTAAAATGTTGGATATACAGAGAAGGGTCAGGTAATTAATTGGTTTCAATGCGGGTGAGAACATCACAATTGTCATCAAATGAATATTTTTTTTGAAAGTGCCATAAATATGGTTTACTGGATAATAAATATTAAGAAAAAATAGTTAAATAATAACCTGTATACAGCCAATAGCCTGTCACTACTTAAATCTGGAGCTTATGCATTTTGTGTTACTACCACGCGGCATTTGTGCATCAAGTTGTATGCATGTTTATATGCCAATGTGATTTTTTTTCTTTCTTTCAGTTCTTTCATCAGCTTGGAAACCTAGAGCTCAAATTGTAAGGTTTAGAAAACGAATAAACATACAACGCCCAGCTCCACCTCATTTTGAACGAGCCAAAATTTTAGCTGTTTGTGAACCGCAGAATTTCAAGAACCCATCTAATACTCCTTTACTGTGTCTTAAATCTACAGAAATACAAAGCAAAGCTGTGGCTGTAAGTTCATCTTATTATAAATAACTTAAATACTGTAATAAGATATGTTAAGGGAGTAGGGTATCAACCTTATATCTCAAAAACTAGACGTGTTTTGGGTATAAATTTGGTGTCATTGTGTAGCTAAGGGTCACACCTAGCCGTGATTAAAATTTCATGATTTTTGACCGTCCCAAAAAAAAGAAAATAATTATTAAAACTAACATTGGGCCTTATGAGCTTAAAATTTAAAAAAAATCATATACAATTAACTTGCACGGTGACCCCCCAAATTTTTTTATATAATAAAAATTGTCCCAAGTTGAAGTATCATTTTGCAAAATGTCAGTTTTTTTTGGCGAGAAAAGTTTAAGTCTAATGGCCGACGTCGGTCCCCTACTCCCTTAAGGAAAATAAACCACCATGGTTAGGTATACTAAATTTGAAAGAAAGGGATAGGAGAAACCAGCAATGGCCTTACCATAGTAAAGAGAGTCCCGTAGTGTGGTGAAAATCTTGCTAGCACAGATATAAAAAACTAACACATTAGAAATATTTCGGCAATGAACTCCAAGAGTGATGGAGTGTGTTATGCCTTCATCAGTCCTTACAGACTCAGATATATATCATTCATAGTTTCTCTCTGAGACTCTAAGAACTGATGAGTGATGAAGGCAGGGCCAGCTTGAGAGCATTTGGCCCGTGGAGTTAATGCCCGAGGTGGCCCGCACCCAATGGGGGGAACTGGGGGGCTAAGCCCCCCAGTTTGCGCCGCAGGTAAAAAAAAATTAAAAAGGGGGGCGTGGCACGTGTTTTTTAACGCTAATTCTGAACTAACTTTTTATTTTTTCTCTCTTTACAACTGTGTAAAACTATTTACATGTAAGTATACAATTAAACCATAGCATTTGATATACTGTTAGTTACATGAGCTTTGGCCGCCGGCGCTGCTTAGGAGAAATTAAAAATTATTCTTTACCAAGCCTAAAAAATTTAGTAGACAAAAATGGATGTATAATAAAAGAAAAATATTTTTTCTTCATTGAAGGAATAATTAACTGTTAGAGAGTATTATAAAAAATGCAAAATGAAATAGGAAAGAAAAAAACAAAAACAAAACAGCAAGAACCCAAGAACGCTATGTGTAAGTTTATAATTACTAATTAGAGCTAATAATTTTTTTTTTTAGACCGGATCTACTTAAAGCCCATGCTCAGCTTAAAAATCAAGCTTACATCCAAAAAATTTGCTAAAACTTGGTAACCTTGACATTTGAGCCGATGTATAAAATCAAGCTCTTAAGGTACTACTTTAGGGTAGCGATGTTGTCGTAAAATTTAATTTAATATCACTTTTTAGGTTCATAATGAACCAAGGAACAATTCTCTATACTCCAAAAAGTTTCGGCTCAAATCAAATCTTCCGCAAATTAACATTAAAAGTCGTTGGGATACGCCCCCTTTAACACGCAAAACATATAAAACTTCAAGCTCTCCGTGTGCAAAATTTTTCTTGATCAACTTCTAAACGAAAAATACTAGCGTGTTCTATAGATCAAGTTTTAATGAATTTGACTTTTTAAACGATTTTTACGAGACATTTATAGAGAAAAAAATTATTGAAGATTGCATATTCAAATTAACATGGGTCAATTTGTGATAATTTTTTTCTCGGCAAATTCGTTCTAGAAAAATCTGAAAAATCATTTTTCATTAAAAATCAACACAAAGAACAAGCTAGTATTTTTTTTAACCGCTGAAAAAAATTTGAAGTGGGTTAAAATTGGGGTCCAAATATAGATTCATTAGCATTAGGGGGCGGGGCATTTGCGGTACTTTGACGCTCTGTTGTGACGACAGTTTTTAAGATAGAATTTTTTTGATTTCATTTTTGGGTACACCAGCCTGAACTTAATTCAAAGTCATATTTAATTTTTTTTACTCCTACCCTAAAGTAGTACCTTAAGTCTGTGACGGAAAAAGTCCGCTTTTCATTGTATACAAATATAACGTTTGCTAAAGTCAAAAGTCGTAAATTAATTAAAAACAAAACAAAAAAACTTTGAAATACTACAAAGAAATTAGATTTATTTTTTTCTCGTGTCATTCACGGGTTCAACTTGAGCTGGCTCGTTCTTGAGCTAAATGCTCAAAACCCGGGTTTAACCTTTTTTTTTTTAAAGGTACCCAAAAATTTTGGTCCGGGCAGGTGCTCGAACTGTTTTAAATTGCATCTCTACATACTGTATTTATAATTCACAAATATTATAAAAAAAAAAGTGTAATATATGCTAATGTGAGCCACAGAATTCAGCGTGTGTGGGGCTTAATTCGTTTAAAACCAATTAATATTAAATTTAAAAGCTTTCAAAAATGTAATAATGTACAAACATATGATTATACGCAAGAAGTAAAGTGAAGAAAAAAAAATACGAAAGGTTTAAAAAAATGCAATAAATTTCAAACTGACAATTTAAGACATTAATATATTTTAATAATATAATAATAAATAGTTTTTATTCCTTAAATTTTGGAAATAATATCAGTAGTGTAATAAAATTAACACATAATATTATATTCTAAAAGTAAAAGTTTATGGCAGGGGTGTTTATTTGTTTCAAAAAATAATTTCAGCTTATAGCTTTTTTTTTTTTTTTTTTTGTTTGTTTGTTCTTTGTGGCCCGGACTGACCGTGGCCCGTGGTGCGATCGCACCATCGCACCACGGTCAAGCCGGCCCTGGATGAAGGCATAAAGGTCTGTCCACAATGACGCGTAATTTACGGAACTCTTACGTGAAGATAGGACAAACAAAGTTATTTGGATTCTTACGTGAAAGTTACGTGAATTTACGCGTCATTGTGCACAGACCATTACACACTTCATCTCTCTTGGAGTTTATTGCCAAAATATTTCCAATGTGTTAGTTTTTTATATCTATGCTAGCATGATTTTCACCAAACTATGGGACTCTCTTCACTATGGTAAGGCCCTTGCTGGTTTCTCTTATCCTTTTCTTTCAAATTTAAATACTGTAATGTATAACATGTGTTTGGCTTATTAATATTATTGACGTTGGTATTCACATACAGTATAACTGCAGTATGTAATATGTAGTATGGTCTTTACATTTCAATTGCTTTAGAGAGCACAGCTTGTTGTGAACCACAATTAAATTAAATACATTAAAAGAAAAAGATAAAATATTGTTTTTCTAATGCACAATACTATGACTCCACAAATTAATTCACCTTCATTACTATATTATTATTCTTTTTTCTTCTTTCTTCTTATAACATAACACCGGGCTCACATTGAGCCACGGTGTAATGAGAATAATAATAATGCACTAGTCTATGTGCATATTATGTGTACAGTAAATAAAAAATAGGCCTATATAAAACAGACATAATACAATATTTAATGGTTTTATAATATATGGTTTTATAGACTTTTATTGCTGACAAATAAAATTTGGATTAAAATTTATAATTATATATTATCCAGATTATTAGATTAGAATCATTTTTATCCTAAGAGGGTATATCCATACTTGGGTGATTCAAGCTGATTTTTGTAGTTCTCCTACCTTTTTTCTTGTTTAATTTTGCTGCTTTTTTGATCTGGATATTGCTGATCCATTTACAATCAGGATAATGCAGATACAGAAATTGCAGATAAATTTGTATCTGCAAAATTTGGATTGCTTGATCAAGTTACATTCATAACTTTAATATAATTAATAATACATAACTTAATTAAGACATTGTGAAGGCTTGTATTCCATATTTGAAAATTGTCTGTATTTTGGTAGCACTATTATAGAAACAAAACATATTGTGATTTTAAAATGCCATGTATAAAAAGATCCAATGTGCCTTATTTTAAGTTAAGTTTGGCCATATTGACAGTATGTATTGGAATTATATCAAGGGTGCTCTGCTATATTGTCCAAAATTCATTTGTCATTGGAATTAAACAATATTTTTAGTTGCAAATGACCTGTAACGTGAAAAAAAAAAAAAAAAAAGAAAAAAAGCATTAGTCATATGAAATTTTATTTTTCAAGGTCAAGTGGGCTTCGTACATCATAGAGGAGCACCCTCAAAATGTAGATTCAAAATGTCCTTATTATTTACTGTCATTATTTTAAAATTCAATTTTAATGTAATTTTAGGAAAACCCATTTGAAGTCATATTATCAAGAGAATTGATCAATTGGTTCAAGCACTCTCAGTTTATAGCATTTTTCCACACAAACCCAATGAAAGAAGAAGAGAAATTCAAGGTAACTATATTTCAATTTAAAAAAAAAATGTTTGAATTACTTTACGCATATAAATGAGTTACTATGCATGTATACCTATAATATTGGTATGTATATTTTATTTTTATTTATTTATTTTTAAAACTATTGCAGTATACTGTGCTGATGAAACGGCAAGGAATGCATTTGAAAGTGTATGGAAAAGCAGTGGTAAAAAGAGCATTGCAGAACACATATTACGAACCTGTACTACAGCTTTTTACATCAAGAAATGCCTTGGTATTTTCAGAAACGACTGATGCTGCATCTAAACTTGTAAAGATGCTACGAAAGATGCCTCAGATTACTTTGATGGGTATGCTGATTTGTTAATGTTTTTTTGAACATATTTTTAGCAATATATTTATAGTTTTAAATTAAGCAAGAAAATTAATATATAATTGTTATATATTATTCCAGCTGGGATTGTAAATGACCGACTTCTCAGTCGTACACAGTTAGAGCAGTTTGCAGCCTTGCCAAACCTTGTTACTTTACAAGCGCAATTGGTATCCATCCTGGCTGGAGCAGCAGGGCCCGGTGCAAGACTAGTATCTCAGTTGAATTGTCAACAGCAGAAAATAACATCTCAACTGGAGCAGCGAATAGAACAACTGAAATCCGCAGCAACTAACACTGATCAGCAAGAGTCGATGAAATAATAGTGTACTAACTTCTGTGTTATGTGTCTAAAAATACATTTTAGAATATCAGATCAGTGGTGCAAAGATTCATTAGTGCAGCACAAAGTTTGTAATAAATTATAATAAGCTTTAAAATGTGGAAAATAATGAAATGTTTTAATAAAAGCAAGAAAAATATAATTTACACAAGTTTTTAAATTACACCATCCAATAATTTATGTGTGTGTGCAGGGGCGTATCCAGGGGGGGTGTTTTGGGGTCTGGACCCCCCCCCCCCCCCCCCGTCAGGTCTGAAAAAGCACAGGAAAAGGGGGTGGTTTCCCCCCTTTTCCTATGCTCAATATAGGCTGGACCCCTCCCGTCGCAAAATCCTGGATACGCCCCTGTGTGTGTGTATTTATATATACCTATATTATGTGTGTGTATATATATATATACACACACACACACACGCACGCATAAAAATAGCAAACATGCAGAATAGAATAAAGAACATATCAGAAAAATTCACGAACTTCAAAAATAAATTATTTTTTCACTTATATGATTTTCTTTTTATAATATATAGCAAAAAAAAAAAAAAAAAAAAAAAAAAAAAAAAACATTGTAATATATAGGCTTATATATACACACAAATAAATGAACATTACTTACAGTTCTGTAAGTGCCTATTTACCTGGCACGGCTGGCACAGTGTAGAAACTTAAAACTGTGAACGTCTGTATTACTATATAGGCCTACTGCCTTTTTAACAAACCTTAAAGAGAAAATATATATTATAATTAGAGCCCGGATTAAAAGGCACTTTTTTTTTCGAAAAAAAAAGGCGCCTAAAAAGGCACTTTATTTTGGAAAAAAAAGGCAAAAAAAAAAAAAATAATAAAATAAAAGTCACTCTAAAAATGTAATATCATGGGATATAAATAAAGTGGGGTATGCTACAGTTTTAATTTATTTTTTTATCATAAGCTGAATGTTATCTTGACATTCTAATATAAATACAGATATTTTGATGAAATTCTTTCAAAATAAAAATAAAGTACTTTAATGTTATAATTTTTTTTTATTATATCAATAAATTTATTATTTTTTTAAATTTTTTTAGTAAATCAAAATTGGATTTTTTTTTTTTTTTTTTTTTTTTTTTTTTTTTGCATTTTTAGTACAAATTTGTACAAATGTTTTAAAAAGAGGCAATAAAGGCACTTTTTAGAAAAAAAGGCGTGAAAACAAAAAAAAAAAAAAAAAAAAGGCAAAAAAGGCACTTTTTTTATTGGATTTTCCTGACCACCTTCTTACGATCAATGGAGATATGAAGTTTGAACAAAATAGACCCGGTGCATATTAAAGGCACTTTGCCTACGAATCCGGGCTCTAATTATAATAATAATTATAAATTATTGGTTTTAGTTGGTTTGATACATATAATGATATTTGATATATAAATAAAATATAATGGTATGTTTTATTATTTATTTTAATTTAGTGATAGGCAGATTGACTACTTCATGCTTCGTCGCAGACTAAAAAAAAAAAAAAAAAAAAAAAAAAAACGCAGAGATGTGAATCACACCAGCAAATCTGGAGATACACTGAATTACAGTTTTTGACAATTATTATTATAAGGCAAATTTTTGCAACAAAGAGAATAAAAGAGAAGAGAAGGAGAAGAAATCTGTGTACTAGAGAGTTTTTAAACAAAAAAGTATTTTTTTTGTCTCTTTGATAAGGTAAGATATATCACACAGCAGGGGCGTATCCAGGGGGGGGGGTGTTGGGGGTCCGGACCCCCCCCCCCCCGTCAGGTCTGAGGCAAGCAAAAAAATCAAACAAACGAAAAGAACTCGAGTGATTTTTTGACGCATATAAAATATTAAAAAAAAAAAAAAAAAAACTGAAAACAAAGAAAAACAAAAATGGTGTTTAAAATCAGATCTTATAAGATAAAATTTGTTTCTATTGCCTATTTTAAGATATTTTAGTGCTTAAATCCCTTTTAATTTTCAGATTAAAAAAAAATATTAGTGCACAATTCTTTTAAAAGAAACTCTTCTTTCTTTTTTCTACAAAAAAGTTTTTTTTTTTCTGATTTTTAAATTTTATTTTATGAGTTTCTATTGATGTAATTTTGAAAATAGATACATTGCAGTCATCAGTATTGGCATTTTTTTTGTTATTACTATTTTTTTTTTCTTATTTCTTTTTGAATCTCCTGGAAATTTTTAAAAAATTATTTAAAAAACAAAATAATATGCTCCAAAATAGTCAAGGAAAAAATTAGCTATTTTCAAAAATTAGATAATATATATATTTTTATTTTATTTTTTATTGTTATTTTTTTTTTTATCTTAGGATAGAGTTCTTTAATTTTAATATATTTTACTTTATTTTTTTATAATCTATTTGGCATAGATGAATGATTTATTAAAACATGAACCAACCTGTGCATGTATTTAATTAAGATGTTATTGAATATATGTTGGCAAGAAAACTTTTGGGAGAAAAAAAATTTATTTTCTATTCTTGCTGCAATAGAAGACTTGCAAAAAGAGAGTTGACGAAAAACACAAACTGAGAGCTCAACAATACAAAGTGTTAGCAGCAATGACCCTGTCTTTTTTTTATACTGCCTTTCATTTAACATCATTCCTTATAAAGGAATGAAGCAGCATGTGAATTTTTCCCGATTTAAATAAAACAGCATTAAAAATTAAGGGAAAAAAAAGAAAAGGAAAAAAAAAAAGAAAAGAAAAAAAAGCAGGAAATTCAGGAAGCAGGAAAAAAAAAAAAAAAAAAAAAAAAAAGTGCGAGCAAAATAAGCTAGAAGCTAGCTAATAAGCTAGTAAGCTTGAGTAAAAATTTTAGCATCGAGAAATTTTTTAACTCGATCGTGATATCTGCTTTTTTCCTCTAAAAGAACAATAGACAGTATTACACAAAGTTCTCTGCTAGCACTTGTGTTGGGGTCTGAGTTTGTTTATATTCTCATCAAAACCAACTCTTGCAAAGTCTTCTATTTAAAACCAAATAGTATTATATTTTGGTTTCAAATTGGCTCAAAAAATTTAAATAAACAATTGAATTTGATACGAAAATAATGCTTTCAAAATGCATTAAAATAGCGTATTTTGACATCAAAAAAACAAAATTTCTTGCGCGGGTACCCCCCGCACCCCCGGCAGGGGGGTGTCCCCCCCTGCACCCCCCCTCACATGGGTGCGGATGCTCCTCTATTTCAGGTGGACCCCCCCCCCCCCCGTGGTCAAATCCTGGATACGCCCCTGTCACACAGTATAGTAGGAATGCTTTGAAAAATCACACACTAAAAAAAATATAAAAAAAAAGTCGATTATACTAAATAATTTTTGCAAGAGGTTGCAAAAAGAGCTATTAATGAAAAAAGAATAACACAAAAAATCTGAAACTATGCTTACGCATTGTCAGTTACATAGGCTTTTAGACCAAAATTAAGTAAAGTTAATATGTTTTAAAATCTTTTTGTTGCTGCGATTTAATGTTCATTATTACACTTTAATTTTTTTTGTCTATGTCCTTTCTATTCTGCTCATCAATACATAGGTGTGTGTGTGTGTGTTTATAATAATAATAATAAAACGTTGAAATTTTTGTAAAATACAATGATCAATTCCCAAATTGATTTTATAATTTTTCCCATTATGATGTTTATATAGACGTGCAGACCTATATTAATAAGCTATTAAATAATAATAAATTAACTTAATTTGCAATAAAAAAGTACAGCGCGCACTTATTGACTCCGTGCGCAATGCGAGACCTAAAGTTTGATAAGTTTCTTCTGCCAATCAATAATCGCATTTGTAATTCTGAGCTTAAGTTCGCGATTTTGAATCTAAAAACTTATACTCAGTCATCACATCATGATCTAAATTGAACACAAAAGAATGACTGCTATATTTATTATTATTTATATATACGTATTTGTTTGCATTTTACGTTATTAATTATTATACATATAGGTTTAATTATAAAAATGTCGCCCAAGAAGCAAAAAAATGGCAAAAAAAATCACGTTTTCTTAACATGAAAATTTCTATTAAAAAATCTCACGGGGGACAAGCTCCCCGACCCCCCTTCGGCCCCATCCGTCATGTTGCGGGTTGCGGGTATAGAGCTCCGGTAGTTTTAACCCTTATATGTATGTACCGCAAGGAAATGAAAAACCTGCACAAAATAGACTGAAAAGCATTACTAAAATTGCAGGTTATTCATGTCGGCGTACATGTGAGCATATGATTATCATGTATTTATACATTTGTGTGTGTGCGGTAACTAAAAAAATAAATAAAAATCAAGAGTCCGGTGCACTGCTGTCCCTTGGTAGATAGGCAACTTTTCTTACATCCATTTAATAAAATACATAATTATGTAAATCGTATTTTCGCCATTATTTCTCCAAAAATTGTTTCTAAAGTGTTATTTTTGGAACAATAATAGGCTTTTTTACAATGTCTGCGCATTGGAAGGGTGAATTTTTTCTATTTCAAAAAATAAATCAAATATAACGTTTTTTCGTTATTAAATTGCGCCAGATAAAAATATAAAATTTTTAAAACTACGGATGCGCGCTTAATTTTTTGCTCTATTTGATGGTGTGATTCAAATTCCAAAATTGATAAGTAATAAATGAGACATAATATATTTGATAAATACGAAATCATGTTTCACATTTTATTAAATGTGTGCCTTAGAATTATGCTGTACTGACGAATCACATTGCCTCAGGTTATATTTTATTTTTGTAGACAGCAAGCTACTATAAAATGATCTACCTTTTTCACCAATGCTTGTTGTAACATGTATATGTTGCTATGAACTGCCTGGGTCAATAAAAATATTTCTAATTTCTAATTTCAAAATAGTTTTACTTCTGATACATATATTGTTGATAATAAGTTACTTGATATTGTCATTATTTTTCAAAGTAAAATAACATAGCACATGCGTATAGGTATAAAATAATTGAATAATAATAATTATGCAAATTTACCAAATTCATATCAATATTTTTCACTAAAACTATACCTGAAACTAATAAAATAAAATGCAATATAATGAATGGACAAAAATAACAACGTAATAATTATCATGCTGGCTCATTTTTAGCACAATTTGTTCTACACACTACACAGCATATAATTTATGGTATACTGCATAATAATTATGTTACATGGCATAAATATTATGTTATATATTGCATAATAATAATAATAATAATAAATAGTTATATTTAGTAAAATTTATGGTAAAATGACACATAAATGCAGCATTATGTAATTGATTCTTTCCGTGTGTAAAATAAAGTCATCATCAATTTAAATTTAAAACTGCCCAGGGCATTTTTTTTTTTTGTTTTTTTTTTTGTTTTTTTTTGTAATTCGATTATTTCTATTAATGGTGTTGAAAATATACACCAAGCATGTAATTTGTTTATTTGATCTACCTATTATTGGGTCAGAAATTTTCCTCGACATAAGCTTTTGTATTGATCTCGGTGTAAAATGTGTGAGGTATATATAGATTAGAGTATATAGTATAGAGATTCTTTGATATGCAATACTAATAATAATGATGATAAAATTTGAATAATTTTCAGTTCAAACTAATTTGCAAATAATTAAAATTTATGACACAAAAAACAATAACAAATAATTCTATTACATCTAATAAATATGACTATTGTAGCACTTTTTTTTTATTATTACCATATGGTAATATGTATGATCTTTTTTTTTTTATATATATCTGCTTGAAAAATGTAACTTATAAAATAATCTTTGTTTTGAATTAAAAAAAATCAAATTTGATAGTACAATTTCATTAATAATTGAATGGATTACCAAAGATTTAAAGATACAATAATTGAAACTCGATCTAATATAATTTATATACTCTATGAGTCAAATTATTATTATTATTTATTTTTTTAATTTTGAAAATGTTAATCATTAATTTTTTTTATGCATGCCAATAACTGTGCATTACAGCTACTACAAAAGTGATAATTTTTTTAAATAATAATAAAGAAAAAGAAAAGAAAATTTTTGAAAAGTGGGGAACTATGAAAATATTTCTTATGCGTAGTTTTACAAATTGAAAAACACAAACGGAAAAAATTAATTACGTATATAATTATGCAGCACAAAATAATATTTATGCTATGTAACATATAGTTATTATGCAGTAAAGCATCAATTATGCTCATTAAAAAAAAGGGGGGGAAATGATTTTACTGTGAACAAATATGTAAATCAACTTCATACTGTATAGTGTATTCCCAGGTAAATTGCCAGCCTTCTAGAAGGCTGGTCTGTTTATGTATGGTTTATAATTGTTTTAAGTATATATAAATTATGTACTTGAAATAATGCAAGCGTATTATTTTTTTTTCTTTTGCGCACAAGTCAGTTCTATAATAAATCCTATAATAATATATTATATATAATATATTATTTTAGGATTTAGTATAATATATAGAGTGGAAATAGATTTACATAAAAAAAAGCCTTTTCAAATTTTATGTGCAAAGAATATTGTTGAAGCATTACTTTTTTTTAATATAAAATGGAATTCCTTCAACATGCAATCTGATTTCTAATTAAAAACTTGCATTTAAATACATTTTCAATTAGTATTTTTTTTCGTAATATAATGCTAATTAGAACTTTGCATTTTTATACACTTCTAATTAGAATCTTGGTTTACAATACATTTCTAATTCAAGTTTTTTATTTGTATTATAATTCTACTTAGAATTCTGCCATTTTGAATCACTTATTCTAATTAGAAACTTGATTTATATTATATTTTTAATTAAAACATTGATTTTTAAGCTAATTAAGTTATGTAAAAATGTGTCATATTATGATTTTCGCTTAATTAAAAAATATTTAATTCTAACTATTAAAATATCATATCCTAATTAGAAAAATTTATTTCCAATAAGCAAAAATAAATCTAATTAGGAAGAAAAAAAATAATTAGAAATTAACATTCCTAATATTAGAAATCATCAAATCTACGTAGATTATGTGTTTTCCTACTTAGAAATAGCCCTTATTTCTAATTAGAAATTGCAATTAGAAATAATAAAATTTTTAATAGGGCTGGACGCATCTGGACAAAAGGGGGACCAACTGCTGGACAAGGGGGACCTCCTGCTGGACAAGGGAGACACCCTGCGGGACACAGCTGGACGACCTGCTTGTCCTGCTGAGGTCCGCCTTGACCAGCAGGACGCTAGGGGGACTGAGCGGGACATTTTTCTTGACCAGCAGGACGCTATATAGGGGGACTGAGCCTGCGACACTTTTCTTGATCAGCAGGACGTTGGGGAGACTGAGTGGGACACTTTGATTGTACATTAGAATGGTGTCCCCTTACAATCAGAGAACATAAAAATGTAAATCAACTTCATATACTCTGTATAGTGTATTTAATGTAAATTTTAAAGGAATAGACCAGAGACAAACATAAGCATTTATATCGCAAAACACTTGATGGGATTAACATAAATAACATAAGTTTGTCTCAAAAAAATTGTCAATCAGTTTTGGAGATCCCATTTAGTGTTTATTTATTAAAAGCACATGTTGTTTTGTGTGGTCTATGGCTTTAAGCTCTCCTAAAAATTTTAATTTGCTAAATTTCGCTTCTTTTTTTTTATTAGTATATTATATACAGCTACAGCTCATATATTTGTTCATTCTATCTGTCGATGCTTTGCGTTTTAGAAGCAACGATGGGATTAAGTTTTATAATATAACATGAAGCTTTTACTGCAGCATTTATATTATACATAAATATTATATAATATGAGTGATTCACGTTGCGATAATGCATTGTCCAAACTTGGGCAGCTCTCTCAATACCTTTATCGCTGGTATTTTTGTTTACTACTATCATAGAAACATCCTGTAAGAACTTCATGCAGTCACTTGAATCACTTTGTCACGTGACTTCGATCGTGATGTTTTTGCAGAGTGCACCGGACTCTTTTTAAGTACAATAAAAGTACTGTACATATAATATATAGTTTTTCAAAGTATCTATGAACTTGATGAATTTTTATATAACTTTTTTTTTATATTTTTCAATATTTGCGTATGAACTTTGCCGTCAATTATAATAAATGTGTATTCACATATTCTTGATATGCCTATAACACATTTGCATAACAATAAATTTCAACCATGAAAATGTGTTGTTGAATTTCGTTATATGCAAAAGTGTTATGCAAAATCAAGAATATGTGAATAATGCTTCTTTTTACTATCTCTAGACTATATATAAGTTGGAACGCAAATTTGAAATACACATATATATTATATATATACATATTATTATGTCATATATACATATATCAGGGGCGGCCCTAGCATGTTTTTGAATTTAAAATTAAAATTGTGGCAAAAGTTATTAGCCGATTTTTATCATATTTTAGGATATGATAGTCAGAAAGTCAAATTTATTGCTTATATATTTTTTTTGTAGAAATTTGGAAATAAAAGGCTCTTAAAGGACCCTTAAACTGAAAAAAATTGGTCCATTTTTTACTTTATTTTGCACTTCAAAAGTGTGCAACTCGGAAATAAAATTTCTCAACAAAACTTTGTTTGGGTATTGGTGAGATATGATGGACGCTAATTACAGATACAGCGTTGCTTTTTTCTTATTTTGGTCCCATTGGGATCCAATCAAAATTGACCAAACTTAAAATTTAGCAAAAAAATTAAAATTGGAATAGCGAAATTTGAAATTTTCCAGTTTAACATTTTTTGAGTCTGCAATTTCAAAAATCATATTTTCAAAATCCTAGAAGGGCCCAAAAGGGAAATTTGGGGCCCTAACTTTGTTGCAAATAAAGATATTGCAAAAAAATTTGCACCATTGAATTTCTAATGCTCAAGAACATAGGAATTTAATAGACTAGATTTACTTGCCTTCGTAGCTTTAAACCGAATTAATGGTTTTGGGCCCCTTTGCTAGTGCATGCCTTAGTGCATGCCTTAGTAACTGGGCCCTAACAACCATTAATTCGGTTTAAAGCTACGAAGGCAAGTAAATAGTCCATTCCTATGTTCTTGAGCATTAGAAATTCAATGGAGCTATTGAATTCAATTTTTCAACTTCAATTAGACTCAAAAAATGTTAAACTGGAAAATTTCAAATTTCTATTCCAATTTTAATTTTTTTGCTAAATTTTAATTTTGGTCAATTTTGATTGGGTCCCAAATGGGACCAAAATAAGAAAAAAGCAACGCCGTGTCTGTAATTAGCGTCCACCATATCTCACCAATACCCAAACAAAGTTTTGTTGAGAAATTTTATTTCCGAGTTGCACTTTTGGAGTGCAAAGTAAAAAATGGACCCATTTTTTCAATTTAAGGGTCCTTTAAGGGCCTTTTATATCCAAATTTCTACAAAAAAAAATATATTAGCAATAAATTTGACTTTCTGACTATCATATATCCTAAAATATCGTAAAAATCGGCTGATAACTTTTGCTACAATTTTAATTTGAAATTCAAAAACATGCTAGAGGGCCGGCCCTGAATATATATATATATATATATATATATATATATATATATATATATATATATATATATATATATATATATATATAATATTATTATTATATTATCTACAAAAATTACAATTATTTTGTACCAGAATTCATCCCGTGCATGAAAGTCTAGTTAGAAAAACTATAATTTAAATGACACGATTTTTTCGATGAAGATCGGTCTAATATTGAGCGATTTTTTTAGCTGTATAAAATCAGGAACAAATCGTACCAATAATAAATGAAATAATATAGAAAATCTCACCGTAAACATCTTGACCACAAATGTATGTTTTATGAATAATTTTAATTAAAGTAATTTGTCTTGGCAATCGCAATATTCTCAATTATATGTCGAATATATATTTTGTAGCACTTGCAGATGCTATAAGTTTATATATATACTGATTGCAGAAGAAAGAAAAGAAATAAACAATTTTAATCTCATCATGATCTTGATCGATAAAGTGACGACTATGCAACACTGCGCGATACATATGGGTCACTCTCTTAAAAGTAAAATTACATATTTCGCAGATTGCGTTGAGAATTAGGAGTAACATAATTATACTTTTTTTCCTGAGCTTATAGTTATAAAAAATAAAAATAGACATCGTTTCATAATTATTAAAAACAGCTAAGAAACAATAGTAGGGGGGGGGGGGGGGCGGTAAAAGCCTTCCTCCGAGTGCAATATTTGACGTTCTGCCACTATTATTATTTTTATCACTATAATATATTTAAATTAGAACAGTATTAAAAAAAATTATGAGTGAAAACATATGAGACATTTACCTCCCAGGGTAATAATGAGTAATGGGTCACTTTTCAGGGGCATTAAAATTAATAAAGGGACATTCAGAAAAAATAAAACTTTTATAAAATTAAATTGGGATTTATTAAGTGAAGAATAAAAGTTATATAATTGAAGAGTTGTGCGGATAAATTGATTTGTTAAATTTTAAATATAAAGAACAAAAAATAGAAAGAAAGTTTATCTTATTTAACTATAAAATGCATGCGTATAAGTATAAGGCATTTACATAGTTTTTGTGAGAGCTGTAGTAATATTTTACAAGGGATAATTATATATAATTTTAATTATTGAGTGCAATTATCAGATCTATAATAATATATAATATAGGCTTTATTAAACTATGAGGAGTAGAGTGACAATGAGCACAAAAAAGCACCAAAGCTTCGTACAGTATATCTGTATCCGCGCGTCAATAAATTCAGTCGCGCTGCGTGCTAGCTGCGAGAGGTTCTTGCCAATGCTGTCAGTGCCTCCGCTGCATCAATTTCATCTCTACCAAGAAAACGATGTGCCAGTGTATCTTTTGATCTTGGTCTCTTCTGAAAACTCGTTTTAGGTGCTACATGTTCGGTGCCCACTAAAGAAAAACAAAGGATACAGAAATTAAAGTATACAGTGAAGAAAAATTAACATGAAAATAAGAGATGTGACATAAAGTAATAAATTTATATATGTTACCCGCCGCTTGATATAGTCAAGGACATTTATCTACGATTTCATCGTTATTTTGATATTACTATTGTTATTTACTATTTTTATTCCTGTTTTGCTATTTCAAGATATTACACTAATAAAATAAAAAAATAATCATTAAACTATAAAATTAATTTTGAAATGAACCACTATATTTATGGATATCAATTAAAAAGACGATGAAATATAAGTAAATAAGTTATATTCTGCTCTGAAAGTGGTATATTTATTATATAAAATTTCGTGCCGCAATTCGATTAGAAATTAAAAATTTATATATATAATAAGATATATAAAAGAAACAATTTAATATATAATTAAAATATTTAAATTTATTTATTGTCAATAAATTTAATTGTTTTGCAGCATAAAGACTGTGTAGTAAACACTCTATTATCTAAAATTAAGTACTGCAACTATGGCGAATTTCGATCCAAAAGTTGCTGCAAATTTCAGGGAATTATAGACTGTTTTTTCCATCGAAATCGGAGAACTCGAATTTTAAGGGTCAACTGATCCCTGGGTCATCAGAGGTTGGGTTTAAAAATTTTGGGTGGTTATCATTGTTCTCGCAAGGTCAAGTTACCCCAGTCAGACCGTTTTTTCCATTGAAATCGGAGAACTCAAATTTTAAGGGTCGACCGACCCCTGCGTCCTTAGGGGTTGGGTGTAAAAAAATTTAGTTGTCATTATTGTTCTCGCAAGGGCAAGTTGCCCCATTCAGACTGTTTTTTCCATTGAAATCGGAGAACTTGAATTTTAAGGGTCAACCGACCCCTGGGTCCTCAGAGGTTGGCTTTAAAAAATTTTGGTGGTCATCATTGTTCTCGCAAGGTCAAGTTACCCCAGTCAGACCGTTTTTTCCATTGAAATCGGAGCTCAAATTTTAAGGGTCGACCAACCCCTGCGTCCTCAGGGGTTGGCTTTAAAATTTTTTGGTGGTCATCATTGTTCTCGCAAGGTCAAGTTACCCCAGTCAGACTGTTTTTTCCATCGAAATCGGAGAACTCGAATTTTAAGGGTCGACCGACCCCTGCGTCCTCAGGGTTGGGTTTAAAACAATCAAGTCATCATTTATGTTCTCGCAAGGTCAAGTTACCCCAGTCAGACCGTTTTTTCCATTGAAATCGGAGATCTCAAATTTTAAGGGTCGACCGACCCCTGCGTCCTCAGGGTTGGGTTTAAAAAAAATTGAGTCATCATTTATGTTCTCGCAAGGTCAAGTTACCCCAGTCAGACCGTTTTTTCCATTGAAATCTGAGATCTCAAATTTTAAGGGTCGACCGACCCCTGCGTCCTCAGGGGTTGGGTTTAAAAATTTTTGGTGGTCATCATAGTTTTTGCAAGGTCAAGTTACTCCAGTCAGACCATTTTTTTCATTGAAATCGGAGAACTCGAATTTTAAGGGTCAACTGACCCCTGGGTCCTCAGGGGTCCTCAGGGGTTGGGTTTAAACAATTTTGGTGGTCATCATTGTTCTCGCAAGGTCAAGTTACCCCAGTCAGGACGTTTGTTTCATCAAAATCGGTGAACTTTTATTTTGGGGTTTTTTTCACCCCCAAACCACCCCTAGGGGGTGGTCAAATTTAATGTGGCGTCCCATATTTATGAAATAATGTTTCTAACCCCCCACGGATGACCTTTATTGGTCACCTAAACCGGCACCAGATTGGGTTTTCACGAGAGGTCTACTATGCACCCTTATTGTAATCGATTATAGTTATGTTCACCACCCCTAAAAAGGGTGAAAGGGGTTGATCTGGGGTTTGAAACTTGGACACCATAAAGTTAATTTAATTGTCTTAACATCCACCAAGTTTGAAGTTCCTGCGTTAATTTTAACCCTCGATCTCTAACAAAATGGTCCTTTTATATAGCTATAACTCCTATGTTATTTGCATGTAGAGCGACTTTCTGCCACTGGTTTGTTGCTCAAGGTCGCGGCGGGGGCGTGGCTCGCCCTTGTCGAAGAGGACCATTAAAAGCGTTGGGTTACGTGTCCCCTTTGTAAAACATACAAAACTTCAAGCTCCCCGTGTGCAAAATTTTTCTTGATCAACTCTGTAAACAAAAAATACTATTGACTGATAAAGGAACAACTGTTTTGAAGCCGACTATAAGCAATTTCGATCACATCCGCTTCCGTTTCGACTTACTGCACATGCGTATAAGGAGAAACGGAAGCGGATGTGACCGAAATCGCTTATAGTCGGCCTCAAAACCGTTGTTCCTTTACTAGTCAATATAGAGTGTGTTCTATATAGATCAAGTTTTAATGCCTTTGACTTTTCAACGATTTTTACGAGACATATACAGAGAAAAAAATTATTGAAGATTGCATATCGTCTCTATCGCGTCAAAACGTTTCAAGTGAAATTATTATCACGAGCGCGCCAAACGTTCCATCTGACACAGTAAAGTAAGCTATATATTAACGGCTTCTCCTACATTTTAGATGGAACGTTTGGCGATCTCGTGATAATTTCACTTGAAACGTTTTGACGCGATATAGAGACGATATTCAAATTAAGATATGGGTCAATTTGCGATAATTTTTTTCTCGGCAAATTCGTTCTAGAAAAATCTGAAAAATCATTTTTAATAAAAAAATTAACACGAAGAACAAGCTAGTATTTTTTTTAGCCGCTGAAAAAAATGTGAAATGGGTCAAAATCGGGGTCGAAATATAGATTCATTAGCATTTGGGGTCGGGGCATTTGCGATACTTTGACGCTCTGTTGACACGAGAGTTTTTAAGATAGAATTTTTTTGATTTCATTTTTGAGTACGCCAGCCTTAACTTTATTCAAAGACATAATAACAAATTCTCACTCCTACCCTAAAGTAGTACCTTTAAGCTAAGCCAAAATTTTCTTTGGGAAATCAGTTAATTTTGTGTTATTGTTATTTTTCTCACATTCTTAATTGAGATAATACAACATATTTACAGCGCATCAAAAATGCTCTCAAAAATATTGCATAGTGGTTTTAAACTGGCAAAATGCTTTATTTTCTTACGCCACCCATGTTATTGAAGTTATCCAATATGGGGGCATCGACTCTTTTTGAGACAACTATATAATTTTATTTAATATATAATTAAATACTATATTATAATATAATTTTAACTTCCATCAGGTGTTTTGTGACAATATAAATGCTAATTTAAAGGTCTATATATGCCTTCTATATATGTTCTATATATATGTTCTATATAATTATGTTCTCTATCTCAAGTTTACATATTGCTCTTGTTGTGCATTTCACATATTTATATTGATTATTATTATTGATAGAAAATTTCAGGAAAAGTAGAAAAAGGTCAGAATGGGGAGATCGAAGAAGACTATAAAAAACAAAAAAAATTTAGGGGGTAATGTTATTTCATATTACAAGAGGATCCTCGACATTGTCCTGAGTTGATATATATATGCAAATTTCTAGTGTTTGAGCTCATGAGCTCATTCATGGTTTCATTCATGTTAAAGTCTACGTCATAAGTGAGTACTAAATAACATTGGCTGGTATAGGAAAATGGCACATTTTGTCAGTTTAAAAATACTTCGCGATTTTTTTGAGTGATGCTGTTAACAGGTTGAATTAGTACCTCAAGTATGCAAGAAAAATAATAATGACCAAAAAAACAGCTAATTTCCAAAGAAAATAGCCAAAAACTACCTTTGCCCTATACTGAGCAGTGTTAATCATTGCTCAAGATGAGCATCGAAAAGCACTCAGAATGACGTTATGCGCACACCCTTATAGATAGTATATATATTATATATATATATATATATATATATATATATATATATATATATATATATATATATATATAATAGTATATATAGATTATATAATAGCGATTACGAGAGGCAATTTTTTAAAACAATAAAAGTGCTCTCCCCTCCTCCCCCCCCCCCCCAAAAAAAAAAGTTAGTTTTGCTGATTGGACATTAAATATAAGATCGCTAATTAAGACTGACATCAGGTTTAGTCTGTATTAAAAATTTCAAATTTCAGTACTTATAATGAACAAATTGGTTATTTAAAGAGCGTCCCAATTTATAAAGATCATAGCATACGCATAAGTCATAGGCAATTCATCCTACTATTATTTTAAAAGCATAATAATTTTTTTCATTATATAAAAAGTGCAAAGAGTATAATAAGCTTTTTAAAAGAATAGAACGAAAGAAAAAGTAATAAAAAAGACACACATTATATAGGTATATCTTTAATGTGCAATTTTTTTTGATGATAAACTATATTTCATAACATATTATATAATGATCTGATGTTTAATGCAAAGTATTCATATGGACGTATGTAACACTGAGTATATATATATATATATAAATAAATATATATATATATATATATATATATATATATATATATATATATATATATATATATATATATATATATATAGAGAGAGAGAGAGAGAGAGAGAGAGAGAGAGAGAGAGAGAGAGAGAGAGAGAGAGAGAGAGAGAGAGAGAGAGAGAGAGAGAGAGAGAGAGAGAGAGAGAGAGAGAGAGAGACCGAACGAGATACGTCACATAATATATTACAGGTCGTGTTCATACGGGAGCAATATTTTCAGTATAATGTGTGCGCAATAATTTGATTGCATTTTTATACACATGCGCATGTTATCTCCATTGAAAATCATTAAATTGCAATTCAATCAAGTTTATTGCACAATGCAAATATTGCTCTCTACGTATTAGCAAGATATTATTTATACAAAATCAACTATAAACCATAATTTATGAAATTTGGTCTGTTAGAGGTGAAATCAATAAAATACGTAAAATATATATACATGAATAAATAAGTCAAACACGAACCCAAAATTGCAATTATGAGAATTTTTGAGCAATTTTTTATGTTTAAATATTATTTTGTTAAAATGTTTCTCTTCCTACGTTTGTTTTATTTCTTTATTTTGCATATTGCAATTAAATAATTTATTTGTACCTTTTTTAAATATCAATATTCCTAATATTTACATGCTTTTTTTTTTAAATCATTATCAATTACTCTTGGTCGATGCAATCAAATTAAAAAAATTAATAATTTTGTACGTATATATATACATAAGCCACTTTATAAAATTAATGAATATATATGAACAATATTTAAAGTCAATAAGGACTAAAATGAAAACATACCGATTTATATAAGGGAGACAGAAGTGTATAGTATAGTATTAGTATCGTCACGGGGCATTCGGAGACATTAAAACATTTTTTTTAATGATACGTACACTATTCAAAGGTTATTAAGGAAGGAGTCTTGGCGGATTAATATTTAAGTTTGAGCTTGTAACTTAGAAGTTATACAGTTGAGTAACCAAATACAACATTTATTTAATAAATTATTAATTCCTTGAAAATTATATGAAAATTTCATTCAACGATATTGCTAGATTTCATACACCTTGATTTGAAATCTACCAATAATCTAATAAAAGCTTTCTAGCATTAACATTATTTATATTATTACTTTAAATATTGAAACTTATATATGAAAAAAATATATATGCAACGGCATGAAAACATGATAAACCCAATTTCAGGGCAGTAAGGGATATATATTTTAATCGTGTATAAAAAATACTTTTATAAATAAAAATTGGACTTCATTTTATTTACTTTATTTGATTAATGGTATATACCCCTAATAAACTTGTCTAGATGGTATTGTCATAATTTTACTACGAGGTCACACATTGTTTCCGAAACAGTATCAGGACTAGAGATAATTTTTAATTTCGTTTTCGATATCAATAATTTTTTCTACAATTTCACATTTATTTGCTTTTCTAACAAAAAAGCTTTTTAGTTTTTCAACTGCGTATGTTGCTTCAATGACACTTATATCTTCTATTTTGTCGTCGAGTACCGATGGATCTGCGACAACGTCAACGATACCCGCAGTTAAATCATGTGCTGTTTGAGTAACAATGATTACATTCGAACTAGTTTGCTTCTGAAAAAAATCATCAAATGTTCCAACATTTATTTCTTTTTTCATGTGGGCAGAAATCATTTCATCTATTGGTAATTTCACTGTTCCTGTATTACAGTTAATATCAAAATTAGTGTACAGTTGAGTTGTTAAATTATTCATATTATTGCCGACATCAAAGAAATTATTATCACCAAATTTTGCATTAGAAGTAACAACAATTGAATTTTGAGATTTAGTTCGTGCGGCTGCTGGACGTGCTAGAAGCCCTCTTCTTCTTTTAAAGCGATGTAGCCATCCACTGCTGTACTGAAAATCAAGGATGCCTAATTTCTTTCCAAATACTTTGGCTTGTTCAGTGATTGCCAGATCCGTCAAATTTCCATCCGTAGCATTAATTTCAGAAACCCACAGCTCCAGTAAATCTTCTAGTTCTTCATGTTTTCCGCCTTTGAATCTGCAAGAAAATTATACTAATTAAAAAAAAATTACAAAATAATTATAATAACAAGTGAATAAAAACAAAATTTCTCTCTGCTTATATACTTTTTTCTCTCGTCTAGAAACTCAGTAAGGATCGATATTTATATACATTCTTTTATTTCATACTAAAATAATTTTCAAAAATGCATGGCTCATCGGCCATAATATTAGCACATATTGCTTTGTATTTTAATTATTACTCATGATTTTTATACATTTTTATATAACTCTATTATTAAGCTGACTGATACAGTATAAAGAATTAAGACATAGTAACACTGATATAGTAAGTCAATTGAAATATTGTAAACCGAAAGTATACGTGAATTAATATACATATAATTTAAAATACCTTGAAAGTAAATTGAAAAATAAAAAATGTTTTGTTACTTTGTAAGGAGTAATTGGGCTTACCGTTTTACATTTCGCGTTGTGGATTCTTCACATTCTTCAGTCCATTTATGACGGTCTGCGATTATATCACCAATTACTCGTCGGCTTATCTTCTTTCCCCACCGTGATGTAAAATGATCAGCAACATTTTGGTGACTATAATTTGGGTGACCGTCTTTAAACTGACATATCTCGTATTTTTCCTTCACAGTTAAAATTGTTCTCTTTGTCAACTTCACTTTAACACAAGTTTCCGGTTTCAATGTATCTAACGAATCAAAATGCATACTTATATATTTTGCCTTCAAATAATAGCCTTTCCATACATAAAATTTTAACTTTCCTCCTCTTAATATACTGCATTTGTGAATATGCATCGATTTAATAAAAATCGATCTGGCGGTACATCGAGCGATACGCGCAGGCGCTACATCGGGGGTGGATTAAGTGTAGGTTACATTTGCAGTTTGGATTGAAAGATATAATCTCTAAGAAAATTTATATTTCTAAATATTTTACAGCTTCGGAAAAAAATATATACTATTACGTATTTAACGAGTAAATAAAGCCATGGTATTATGAGAGAAAAAGTGCAACTGGAGCATTATTTGTATTAGTGCAATAAATTTGATAGTATGCAAATAAGTTGGTTATTTATAAGGTCCTATAATCAAACAGCTTATAAATTTCACAATTTTCCTCCAGCCCAGACTTTATAGCTATAGGTATCTCTCACGTTCACACTTATAATGTATTTGCACAGCATTGTATACAGTATGTACATTATGTGAATATATATATATATATATATATATAATATATATATATATATATATATATATATATATATATATATATATATATATATATATATATATACACCTACTGTAATAACCAAATACTAATAATATATTACATAGCATAGACTCTAGATAAAATAGTATGTATTTAGTCCTGCGTGACATAGTAGCTGTTTTAACTGTCTGAATAATAATAAAAAAAATTGAAAAAAAAAGTCAAACGCTGATGCTAACGTATATTTGGCACCGCGAAAGTATTTCTTTATTTTAAATTCCAATTAAGTGATTATAAGATTATAATGTCTCATGATGACTTATCATGAGTAATAACTTCGATATCTGTTAACCGGGCCATCAAATTTTTTTCATGGGATCCGTGTTAAAAAAAAAAGACAAAGGAGAGAGAGAGAGAGAGAGAGAGAGAGAGAGAGAGAGAGAGAGAGAGAGAGAGAGAGAGAGAGAGAGAGAGAGAGCAGATAGAGAATGAAGGAACGCGCCAAGTTGTTATCAGGGACCGGAATTGGTTCCGGTTCTTAGAACCGGTTAAGAGAACCGCAGCTCCCGAGAAGTGGTCCATAAGGAATGGTTCTTAAGACTTGTTTACACTTTGCGAAACTTGCGACGAAGGTATTAAAATTTGAGTGATATGCATGTCAAAGAAAAAAATAAGGGTATAAAATCAGGTCAGTTTATTATTATTATTATTTTTTATTATATACACGACAGTATAATATATATATATATATATATATATATAATAAACATGCATTCCATGACGACGCACAGCATTCGGAAGGTGCATGATCGATGTGATTGCACCGACCAGCCTACCTTAGATGTTTCCACGGTTTCTCTGGGCTGTCATGGTGAATGCCGGGCTGTGTACTTTGTTAGGCCATGGCCGGCCCATGTGTGCTTTTCCATTAATAAAAAAATTCCTTACCTGTCGATAAGACAATGTCTTGACTGGGACTGGGATTGGTGTAGCACAATAACACGTACAATATGGCAAGCAAAAAAAAAAAAAAAAAAAAAAAAAAAAACATACTATTTTTATAATATTTACAGCTTAATTTTATAATAATTTTGTAATTAAAGAATTATACTTGCATTATACTCGTACTTACTGTGTAATTTTTTTAACACTAAAATTATAATTGATATTATTATACTGCTGTATCTGCAGCTAGGCCAATATATATTTTAAATTAAAAATAAAAAATATAATAATAATAGAACATAAATTATATTCTTTTCTCGTCAAGATTTACTATTAAAATAATAATTATGATAAAAGCAAAATGATATAATTTTTTTATGTAAGAGATTATGCAAATAGAAGGCTTATCTGCTGATTCCTCTCAGGAGGCGCTCCTCAGCTCTTCAATGAGGGAGCGTATTATGTACCTTATAAATATACAGTATTATATACATTTATTTTTTAACATTTATTATTATTATTTTGGAAAAAATCACAGTAGATGGTTATATTGCAAAGAATTAACAAATATTAAATTAATTAAACACACCTTTTTTTAGATTTTTGAATCTTTTGTTAGGAACTTAATTGGCAGAATGTACATATAGTAGGAATATATTCCTCCTGTCATCTCTCAAAAATTTGCTAGCGATTTTTATGTTTTTTTTAAATTTAAAATTATTATGATGTTGCGTTATAATTTCAATCTACTTGCAAAGTATACTTTAATTACTGTATATTAAAAGCATACAAAAAGTATATTTTAAACTTATGTTACGTTGAAACATATTTTAAAATATTCAGAATTTTAAATTTTATATGTATATTATATAATATTATATTGTCGTGTATATAATTACAAAAAAATTCCCTGATTTTATACCTTTTTTTTTTTCTTTGACATAATGCCTATCACTCAAATTTTAATAGATTATTTTATTCTGCCCTTCGGACAAGATCTTGCACAGGGTCTTGCAAGATCCTGCAAGATGATTTTCAAAGTTTTCTTGCAAGATCCTGCATGATCTTGTACATATTCCTGCATAATCTTGCACAAGATCATGCAAGATCTTGCAAGATTTTTTTTTAAATCTTGCACAGTACGTCTTGCACAGGATCATGCTTTTCTTGCACTGGGTCTTGCAGGATTTTTCCAAAAAAATTGAGAGTCTTGCTCAGGACATCTTGCACAGGATCCTGCATTATCTTGCGCAGGATCTTGCAAGATCCTGCAAGACAATTTTTATTTGTCTTGTTCAGGAGTTTTTTTTGCAAATCCTGTGCAAGAAGTTAATATTTCTTGCGTATTCTGAGAATTTATTGTAATTTATTCGAGGATCTTTTGTGCTTTCCTGCACAAGTCAAATCTCCCCCTTCATTTTTCCACCCCAAATATTAAAAAAATGTTTAAATGTTAGAACAATAAATTTTTAGTTGGTTATATTTCTTTTATTATAAAGAGAGTGCAAGGTGTTGAAATGTCGTAAACTAATTTTCTCATAAAAATTTACTATTTTACAAATATTTTTATTAAATAATAATAAATATTAAACTTTCTATTTTTATTTTATTTTTGTCCTAGCTAGGGCGAACATTTTGGGGTAGAAATGGGCAAAAATATGTTTCAAAACATGTTATATAACATGTCAATAGTAATCTCAAAGTATAAATAGAACATTCAACCATCAATTAAATAAGATGACCAGATGACAGAATGTTCCGGGAAACTTCAAGGCGATTATCAAAGTAAAGCAACGTAAAGCGTGGCCATTACTTGGATGGGTAAACAACAATAAAAAGCCTGCGATATAAAATTAATCATATACGTTGTAAAATATGAATATAGAATGTCAAAATGTCATTTTAGCATATATTTTAGGATTTAAGCCATCCCAGCACTTTTAATCAATTTAAAATTTAATTAATGAATCTTGCACAGGATCCTGAGCAAGATCCTGCGCAAGAACTTTTGAAAATTTTCTTGCAGGATCTTCAAGATCTTGTTCAGGGTCTTGCAAGAATTTTTTTAAAAATCTTGTGCAATATCATGCAAGATCCTGAGAAAGATCTAGAGCAGGATTTTTAGGAGGAAGAACCATAGACATATATATTTGTGTATGTGTGTGTGTGTGTGTGTATAATACACACACACACACACCTTGAACAGCATGTAAACTCAAATGAACTACAGTTTAAGTATTATTCACATGACGCGTAAATTTGACGCGCGTTACAAAGCTGGAATAAAGTAAACAAATGGAGCCGTTCACATGACATGATTTTTGCAAATTACATTTGAACGGCTCGATTTGTTTACATTGTTATACCTTTGTAACGCGCGTCGACGTACGTTGACGTACGTCAAATTTACACGTCATATGAATAATACTTTACAGTAGTTTATTTATACACATCACTGTGATAAATTTGCAATTGGTATATATAATTTAGCGTGAGATTTCTAATCGTAAAATATATTTTCACAAATGTGCGTATACTGCAAGTACAGACAAGATCAGTAGTCAGGTACTTTTAGCTGTCAGATATAACTTACATAATACATAGTACACGTACGTCTCTTTACGTCTAAATAAATTATAAAAAACCAAACCAGGGAGGGACGGGAACCGCCTCCAATTTTTGCAATTCTAAGAACTGCAGTTCATGAAAAGGTGGTTCTTCCTCCTAAAAATCCTGCTCTAGATCTTTCTCAGGATCTTGCATGATATTGCAGCCGGCTTGGCCATAAGACGATGTCTGCGATCGCATACCGGTAACGTCATTGCGGGCCAAGCGGGCCAAAAAAAAAAAAATTAAATTTACTAAAAAGTTTGCAGCACAATATAATAGTTTTTATACTTCTATAGTTTATTTAATTCAGAGACAGAGCAGAGAAATGAAAATCTTTTAGAAAATTAGTATACATCTGAAAGTGAAAAATCTGATAATGAAGCTGATCAGGGTCGGCTTGGCATAAGACGTAAGGCCGGGATCCCGCGGCCCGGGCTTTTGACTTTGCGGGCCTTTTTGCATGCTCTTAATTAGTAAAAAAAAAAAAAAAAAGAAAAAAAAAAAAAAAGAAAAAGATGATGAAGATGAAAAAAAAAAATAATAAAAAACTTTAAAACCTTTGCCCGCATATTTTTTTAAAATTAATTTTGTATCATATGAATTTAATCTATGATGCATGCACACAAATTACTAGGAATGCGCATTTTTATTGTAACTAAAAAAAAAAAAATGCATTGAGATCATTGCAAGCCAACTAAATTTTTTATGCACTTGGGCCAGCTAGGCATAAGGCCGTACAATTAAGTTAGTCCGCGGGCTCCTGGATCGGGACTTTGCTTTTGCGGGCCTTTGGTTCTGATGGGAAAAAAACAATTTAAAAAAGTTCAAAGGTACTTTGAAAAATAGCTCACTTTTTTATTCTTTGAAAACAAGTGATATAATTTTTTTTTAATTATCAGTTTCAATTAAACCCTTCTTTTTAAGCTATCGTATTTGCGTTTTTTTCAATACTATTTGCACTATAGTATGTAAATAAAATATTATATTTTAGAAAGTTATTAAATTCATATATTTATATTTTATTTATATTATTTATAAAAAATATATTTATTATTAAATATATATTTCTAAACATTCGAGATGAGCCCATAAATGACTCGTAAAAAAAAGCATTTGCAAAGAATACAAGATAAAAAAAAAAGGATAAAAACTTTTTGTTTTAGTACAATGTTTATAATTCTCTAAAGCATGTAAAATCAATTCTTAATACTTAATAATAATAATAATTTACAACTTTTGTCTTCAAAATAAAAATAAATTTTTGTATATAATGAGAAATGAGTTTCTTCTTTTTTTTCTTTTTTTTTTTTTTTTAATTTTGACCTATAGATATTGATTTCCCCAAGTTATGGCACGTTTTTTTTTTTTTTTTTAAATTTAAGCTCAAAATCAAGCTCTTTCAAGTCAAACCATTCGAAATTTTTTTAAGTTCTCTACACCTATAATTATAAATTTACAAATCCCTGTTCTGCCCCCCCCCCCTTTTTTTCTTTTTTTCCCCCCATACTTCAATTAAATCATTACATTATAACAATTTTTCCTTCAATATAGTTTTTTTTTTGTATCATACATCAATTTTTGTCTAATATATTTTTTAAGGTGGCCGAAGCAGGTCATGTCATGTAGATCGTAGTATATCAAAATAATGTCATGGTTCAATTGCATACTTATTTTTCAATATAATCGTGTCACACATTATTTTAAAAAATGTGAAAAAATTAAAATTTAATTCAAAATTAGCGTAAAAATTAGTGCCACGCCCCCTAAAAAAATTTTCGCCTGCGGCGCAATCTGGGGGGCTGGCGCCCTCCAGACCCCCCAGCATATGCGGCCAATTTCCAGATTGCCAGACCGGGCCAACGTACCCCAAGCCGGCCCTGTATATATATATATATATATACACACACACACACACACACACACACACATGGTGAATGCGCATACTATAATTTTGATCAGAAAAGTACACTGTTATGAAATCATATACCTGAGTGTGCAGATGCTGACGCCCAAGTTGTCGCATGCTGGCTATTTTTTATTTGCTTCTGCGGCTTATATCGTTCCACACTTTCAAGCCACTTTTTGGCTTGTTGTAAATCCGGAGAATTATTTGATTGTACATTTTCAAGAGATGGGCTATTTTTGTAATTCCCATTAGTATCCATGGTAGGATTTAGTTGAGGCAACAAGGAGTAGCAATGGTCCATAGCTGTTGTATTAAGGGAACTTTTAAAATCTAAAAAAAAAAAAAAAAATGCAAAATTAATAAATTACATTCACTTTTCTGTCACAATTCCATAATATATTTGAGAATTTGAGCATATAACATTAAAGCAGCATATATTTTTCAAAGAGCATGCTTTAAGATTTAAAAGCATAATATGATAGTCCCATATATGAAAAAAAAAAAAAAAAAAAAAAAAAAAAAAGCGCATTCGAACAGAGTGCTCTATATGCCGATTATTAAATTAATATATTATGAAGCCATTAATTATGGCATATTAAAAAAATTTCGTTTTTTTTCTTCTTTCTTAGGATTTAAAAGTATTAATAGTTTTCCTGGGTACAATAAAGTTCCTTACCAGAATTACTTGGAAAATCACATGGTATATAGTTGGCTTCACTTTCTGAGCTGTCACTACTAAATTCATCATCAAAGTCATCATTCTCGTCTTCCAGCAAACTATCATCGCTAGCTATTGGGATCTTCTCAGCATTGCGTGCAGCAACGTGATTATATAATAAAATCCTTCGCCCCCAAGACAAAGAGCCAATTGGACCATGAGATCTCTCCTCTTCAGTATTTTCAAAATCAATGTCTGATTTATCCCCCGCGTCTGTTCCTGAGCCTTCACACTCAGCATTTTTAAGCTTGCGTCGCCAATTTGCAAACCAATTACATATCTGGGAGGAAAAGACAGAAACATTCAATACATATTTGGAAAATTAATGAAATGATATTATGCACTACAATTATTTATAAATTACCTGGTTATAATCAAGACCAGTATCCTGTGCCAATCGATGCTTTTCTTCGCGAGTGGGATATGGATAACGTCGACGTTTTACTAGCCACTCTTTTAATTGTCTTTTAATTTCAGGAGTAAAGAGACGCTTTTGAGGGCGTCCTACAAACCCATGCAAGTGATGATTTATTCCACTAGAATAAAGACACAATATCAGTTTCATACACGAAGGAGTCTATACTAAATATCTAAAAAAATAATTAACACTCCGCCTAGTAAGTATGCAACTTTTTTTTTATCAGTTCAGTAATGCTGGGTGTAGACGCTCAAAAATAATATTATATATTTATATAAATATTGTTTTATTTTGAAAAAAACTCAAAGAAAATTATATCAAGGAAGAACGTTTTCTTTTACAGTAATGCCAGGTATAATACTTAAAAATTATTGCAATTTTTGTTACTTAAGAGAGAGAGAGAGAGAGAGGAAAGTAAATTTGTTTGATTTAAATTTGCTATAGAAAATTTTCGAATTATTTTTGTCTAATTACAGAATAATTTTTGTGCTATATAATTTTGTAAACGGTCCTATATAAAAATATTGTGTGCCTGAAGCCGATACTCGGGATACTCTATATTTGTGTATGCGTTTAGTAAACTTTGCTCCCCTGTTCGTATGGCTTTTATAGAACTATAATTTTGACATGAAAAAGCTACGGAAAAAGAAAAAGAAGAAGACGAAGAAGAATAAAAAATAATAATAATAAAAAAAAATCCAGTGTTTTTTTACCGAGGAAAAATTAGGATCTCTAATCTTTTTATCAGCTTAAAATATTAGTGTATGCGTGTATGCGTCATTTAAAATTTTCCATTCTCACTGTAATTTTCTCAAATACCGTTCAAAAGATGTTCTCGCAATGAACAAAAAATCAGATAGAAAAATAGGGATCTCTTGCCGTTTATTGTGCGCATTTGATTGGTTTTACACGTCACCACTGGTAGCAAGCATTGGTTTGTGAATTTTTTTTTTTTTTTTTTTTGAGGGCGGGTGCAATTGAAAACTCTTAATTTAAGCTCCTTATTGTATGATTTTTACAAAGGTGGGTAATAGGCAGAGGAACACAGGATAAATCCAGGTGTTTTTTGTCGTAGCTCCATATACAGCCGTTTGGTCCATTCAACATAAAGCTATACCCTAACATAATATAAGATGTGCCAGGGTATTTTTTTAAGAAAAATTCAGAACTGCCCAAATCCTGGTAAATCTTACGATTCGTGGGGGGGGGGGGGGGGCAGTATCCCGCCGCAGGCGCGATTTTTTTCCAGATAGTCACGTGATCAATTTGGAGCGATTTGCTGAAGGTTATTTTTGTTTTTATTACAAATAGTGTCGCTTCAATTTTGCCACTTTTTTAATATAGTAATTTACATTTTTACACCACTTCAAAATAATAATAGTAGGATTAAATAAAATCAATAACTTTTTTTTTTTTTTTTTTGACATTTAAGAATAGGCTTCTATAGCTGATGCTAAGTTATTACTGCACTTAATTATTACAAAAATACTTATGAAATATCAAAATATTTATTAATTAAATTTCCTCTGTTACAATATTGTGTTATAAATATTCACATTATCAGGACATGTCATTGGATTGGAAAGTTGGAAAGGGTCTTTAGTTTAAAATCACTATAAAACACATTTAATTACAAATCAACATAAAGTAGAAAATACTATGTAAAAAGAATGTAGACAAATTTAGAACGTGAACGAGCTTCATATCAGTCAACAGAACGAGGTGAAAAATATGTGCAAGGTGCAAAGTTAACTTGACTCTAAATAAGGGGTGAGTGTTTGCGCCGAATATTGCAGTTCCTTGAAGCTATATTTTTATTAGAAGTTGGTTCAAATAAATGACATTAATTTAGAGACCGGATTTTCAGTTTTGAAAATGTGCATTTTCAGCACTGAATTCAGTCCAGTTTATTATTATTATTTTTTTTTTTGCATAATCAGTTTGCAAAAACAGCAAAATCAGTTCACTTTCAGTTCAATTATACAAAAACAGTGAAATTCAGTTTTGATAATTTTTAACTTAGAAACAAAAATTTATCAATAAAAAAGGATAAAATTTATATTTTTTATGAAAAAAAAATCCATTAAATTATTATTTGATACACTATACCAGCCAGTATCAAGGAGAGCTGTTCTTGTATTTCTGAATTTCTTTTTAACATTTTTTATTTTTTATTCGTGTTCAGTTGAATGCAGATAGTTTTGAGATATACTGTATGCCAAAAAAGTAAATTATTATTTCAAGGTATATACTCTTCTTCTTTTTTCTTTTTCTTCTTCTTCTTTCTTTCTTTTTCTTTTTTTTTTCTTTTTTTTTACCACGTTATTTTAAGTTTTTGTACGGTAAAAGTCTATTTTCAGTTTCCAAAACTGAGAAAAACTGGTAAAAACTGACAAAAACTTAAAATAACTAACTAGCTATTTAAAAATTAAAAAATATGGCAAGTAGAATGTGCAATTATATTAAAAATTTGAATAAAAGCTTATATTCTTATTTTCTAATTATTATTTGTCTATACCTTAATTTCTCTATGAGGAAATAGTTATTGAAATTTAAATAAGAACAGAATAAGCAAATCAGTTCGCAGTTGTAAGAAGCAAAATATCGCAATTATACATAAGTACAACTGTCTTCTTCTTCTTCTACTACTTTTTTCCCTAATCTCCAATATGCAAAAGCACACATCAATGTTATACTCAAGATATTTCAAAATGAACATGTTTAAAATGAGTTCAAATCTGAAGTTTATATTGTTTGTGAAATGTTATTTCTAAATCCAAATTTCTGAGTAGAAAAAAAAATAATAAGGGAAAAATTTTAAAATGTGCGGGTAAGTGGCATTATTTTATAATAAAAAAATATATATCCTGAAACAGCTTGATTTATCATGATGTTGTAACAAATATACATTTTTTCTATTTTTCTTGTTTTCAAAGTGATCTGTTTTTCTGTTCTTCTAAAATGTCAACTGCCCAAATTTTGCTTTAGAACTGCACAAAATCTTTTAGAAATGCCCAAAAAAGCCAGAACTGCCCACTCAAAAATAACCTGAATGTGCATACTTTAAATTCAAAGTTATATAAACCTACAACACTATACCCTACTATATACTCGGGCAGTCATCGAAAGGGGAGGCACCGTATCAAAATAAATGTATGTTTTTAAATTTATTTATTTCATTCTGCGTTAATTAAAAAGTTTTAAGTATACAGTCAATAAACTTTTTGGGTTGATAGGGCCTTTATTAAAGTACCTGTTGGTGGACCTTCGATTGCGCAAGACTCTATCGCATGATGTAGTGACGTCACGGGGGACCCGTAGCTGATTCTTTGAGGAGGTTGCCGTGGTGGAACTATAGTGTGTCCCCCGCGTTGTTCCCTCAGATGACATACATTGACGTTGAGATTGAGACGACGGCGAGGAAGTCTCATCAGTCTCAAGGCTAGTCTATTATGAAGTAACCATGACCTCGTCAACACTTTTGACATTTAAACATCAAGTCATGCAACATACAATAATACAACATGCAAAATATTTTTAAAATTAAGCGCCTGGATAAAATTTACAATTCAACATTACTTTTAAGAACAAATTAATTCTGCCAGATCGATGATACTTAAATTCATGACAAAAAGCATACAAGTATAAACCAAACACTTTTTGAATTTTTATATTACCTTTACAGAACTTACCTTTAATGTTTTTGATTTTTTTGCATACACCATCGTTGGTTTATACTAACTTTCATTAGATAAAAGAAAACTATTTTTTTCGGAATTTTTCAAATATGTTCAATGTATTGAAGAAATACAAAATTTACAAATAATTTAAAGTTTTGATTTCAATGAATTACAAAATAATATCTGATTCACGATTTTACAAAATGGCGCTTTATAGTTACGAAGATTGAGGTCGTGTTATTTACTTGGCACTTTGACTTAGAAGTTTTTTTAAATAAATTAAAGTGTGAAAATTAGAATAAGTTCTGGAAGGGGAGGAATAGTGAGAATAAAAAAGGTCAAACGATTCTTGCAAAATGATATACCAAAAAAACATTTTGTCGGAACACTTTTGATTACGAAATCTACCCATTTATTATTATTTTTTTTTCCAAAAACGCGTCATGATTAGCTTTTGTTTGAATTTTTTTTTTTTTTTTTTTGTTTTTTTTACAATTTACGTGCCAAGTTTTGTAATAGTAACATCGCAACTATACACACAACAATTATACATTATACTTTGTAACTTTAAATTCCAAGTGCACCTTGGTTTATTTATATTCCAACAGGTAAATAAAAAATCTATATTTTTTATACTTGTGTTTTTAAAACTTTTACAGATAAATCTGATTAATTATTGTACTATATATGTCATTATATTTATGATACACAAATTTCTAATACTGCATGCAAAGCTAAAAAGTCATTGATTCCCATTGTTTTCATTTACTTTATTGGTATATATAATTTTATGCGGCGATCATCTTCTTGTTTAAATACTGCAAAATGAAATATGATAAATTTTCATTACAATCAAATACACTGAGCAAAAATGAAAATTGCTTCCGAAAAATTAAATTATACTATTTACATAACTTAATACCACTTACCTAATAAAATTGCAAGATAAATGTAGCGCGCCTGATATCCAAATAAGACAAATGTCAAAACATATTATCCAGATTTGTATACTTAAGAGTCTCCTATAACTACATTTTATAACTTATAAATCAGGAAAAATATGAACTGATTGTAAAAACACGCAGCTTTAGAATCACGACTGCTTGAACTATAAAATTGTTTCATTATAGTGCTGTGAGCTGCATTAAGAATTTACCTCCTGCATTGTGCTCTCCCACTAACAGAGTAAGATATGTATATTATAATACTTATTTAAATAGCATATTAATTATTTATTAGGGAAATAAAATTTGATTTAAAAAAGTCAAAGAATTTTTATTATATTTTTTAATATTATATAAATAGTTCTACATATTATAAATCTGTATATAGCCAATAATTAGGAAATGATGGCGCGAGCATGGTGAATACTTATATCGTGCATCTTCTGAGAATTCTATTGCTGTAACTGCAAGAAAAAAAAAATCAATTTACGAGATCTCTCTCTACAGTCCAAATTATGGCAATTCAAGTTTTACGCTAAGAATTTTTTGAGGACACCCCCCCCCCCCTCCAACTATTAAAATTGAAACGTCTCACTTTTTTTTTCTTAAATGTTCAATTTAAAATGTTTTTAGAGTATTTTAAGTTTGTAAAATTTTAAATATTTAATATACTTTGATATTATTAATAATTATCCAATAGCTGCATTTTTTTCAGTGATAATTGATAATAAATGGACACAAATAATTTAAATTTGTAAATTTTTGTAAATTCACACATTTGTTTTTGAAATTTGCGTGATTTGTTTTTATATATTGAATTGCCAAATTTTTAATTTGGTAATTTTTTTTTTAATTTTGTTTATTTATTTTGGTATAATATAATAATACAGGGTGTTTATAAAAAAAACGCACGATTTAAATCTTTAATTTAGACATGAAGGTAAGTGAGAAAAATAACGTTTTATACATCAAATGAAAGCCTCAGTTTTGACATTTTTAAAAATGTGCACAGTTTTATTTTTCATCAAATCGTTTATTTTTTATTCACCGAATGGCGCAAAATGCCAAATTGCCAAAACGCCCGCCTTTTTTCTTGCATTTTCAAGCGTGTTTGTCTCAGTAAGCGAAAACATAAAATGTTTACTGATCAACAAATGGCACAGTGCGTTCTTTGGTATGAAAATTCAAAGTCTCCTACGGAGTTCAAAGGACATATCGTGTTACATATCAAGTGGATTATCACCACGTACCTTCTCGCAAAACGACATTCTGGGGTTCAGAGAGACCTGATTTTTCTCGCACTTATGAGAGAGATAGCCCGAAGGTGAATGTTTGGTGCTGTGTTCTCTTTGATCGCATTATTGGACCGTTCTTCTTCTACGAGGCTTCAGTATGCTGGAATACCTATACCTTTTGACATGTTACAAAACTACGCTGTACCTCAGCTGCTTCAAGCTCAGAAGGAATGGGGCTTTGACTTGACATTCCAGCAAGACGGCGCTCCACTGCACTGGGCACTAGGGGTGAGAGAGTACCTAAACCAAGTCTTCCCAGACAATAAAAGTGGCTGGGTCGTGATGGACCAACAGCATGGGCTCCAAGATCTCCTGACCTAGCACCACCTGACTTCTTCCTCTGGGGATACATGAAAGATGTCGTAATTAAAACTCCAGTGCGAAATATCAGAGACCTCTAGCAACGCATTACTGCAGCTATCCACTCAGTGACACCAGCCATGTTGGAGAACGTATGGCGTGAGCTGGAAGCGCGTCTGGACCAGTGCCGAGCTACAAATGGTGCCCACGTAGAGAAGCCTTAAGGTAATGTTTTCGTCAAAGCTTTTAATTAATCGAGATTTTTAACAAACGTGTTTTATTGCAGGTCTAATATATTGTGAATTTCAACGAAAAAAAACGTCAATTTCCCATTTTTCGTTCTTTCTGGTCTCAAAAGAAGACAAATTATTGTATATACAGAAATAAAATTTTTATTTTTAAAAATGTCAAAACTGAGGCTTTAATTTGATGTATACAACATTATTTTTCTCACTTATACCTTCATGTCTACATTTAAGATTTTAATCGTGTTTTTTTTTTATAAACACCGTGTACTTTTTTATTTGATTTAAAAGAATTAGTACCTATATAAAAACAAGCATGATATAAGTAACCAACGGGTGATTAGAAAAGGTAAAATACCTATTATATGTTATTTCACATAAAAAATCAGAGAACACTGTTCGTCAAAATAAAATAAACGTTTTATTATTTATTATATGTAAGCAGAACAGTAACATAAATATAATATCATTTACAATAGAAGAGGTGAAACAACTCTAGCAATAGCAAAAGCAGAGTAAGCAAAGTTATATTTGATGGAAATCAAATCATTTAAGTCCATAATATATAATATTAATTAACCATCCATGTGGCTTAGCAACCAGGCAGCAGCAGTTGATTTGTCATGTGTTGTATGGGAAATAGACAATTGTATTATTACAATCATATTGAACATAGCTATATATACATAGCCATATTATAAAACTTTTCTAAAATAATAATAATTATAAATTAAAAAATATAATATTGGTACACGAGTATAAGTTCTTACTGTTCTTACTTAGGTAGGAAGCGTGGTTCGAAGAGTTGGGAAAAAACGTCCCCCGGGGGTAAAAATTTGAAGATCAATACTGCAGAAATACTTGGAATTCAGAATTTAAAATTTGTCACATTGCTATAGAAATTTCTACTTTTAATAACATGACAAGATAAAAACTTTAAAAAACTCATATTTTCCTCTTTGCATTTTTGTGTAATTGCATTTTTTGTAAAATGTTATGTAATTTTCTTCACTATTTAGCAGAAAATCGTGAAGACCTCGCCCCTTATAAAAAAAAAATAATATTTGGATAAAACATACACTAGTTCAATTTATTAAAAAAAATTTCAATTAAAGCAATTTAGCTAAATTAAAATTATAAATTTTTAATTATCGTGTTTATTGAAAAATTGAAGTCAATACATTTATTTTTTAATATTAATATTTAACTGTAATGAATAACTGATCAGAAAAGAAAAAATGTCAGATAGATATATAGTGATGCTTTAACTATTATATTTTTAGCTAAATTAGGTTTCACTGCAGTTTTGGTTGTCTCCATTTGTTTCGTTGCATATAGATTTCATGCATTCACAATGGAGCTTATCGGTTAAAACAATAACATGTGCTTTTTAATGAATAAACACGAAATGGGATCTTCATAACTGATGACAATTTTTACCAGAAAGCTAATGTAGCCCCACGAGAGAGTGCGAAAATACTGTAACTTATACTGTACTTAATACTGTCATGTTTCTGACGTCAGAAACATACCAAAATTAGTAAAAAATGTTGTGCGGGTTGCATAAATCAAAATTTTCTGATCACTGCTACAGAGCTAAAGTTGGGTTTTGAGGCAAACTAACAGGGTAACAGGGTAACAGGTAACAGGGTAACGCGTGGAAAGCTATAAGGTTATAAGGAAAACCACGTTTTTATTTATTTTTTCTTTCTTTTTTTTTTCTTTTTGAGAAAACTACTCCACCGATTCCATAAAAATTCAAATGAGAATTACTAGACATAATTTTACGTGTTTTAAGCCATAGAAATTTTTTAAACTGCTAACATTCATTGTGATAAACTATTACAATTATGAATCTGAAACTTAATTGTATACCGAAAATAGCCAAAGTACGAAAGTATACGTATTAATCAATTTAATTTTTTTTTATTGTAGTCAGTAAAATGGAGAGAATATAAGAATATCTTATTGAAACAAAAATAGCAAAACTATTATAATACAGTTTATTATATTTATTATATATATATATATATATATATATATATATATATATATATATATATATATATATATATATATATATTTTATATATATATATAATGTTGATGAAAAAAAAAGAAGAAAAAAATATTATTAACTAGGAAGTTTTGCTCTTTTCGTCCCGGTTTTTGGTTTGTCAATAAGAAAATAAAATATAACTTACTCTACCTCTAATGTTTTGCTCTTCATAATTTTCAAAAATGACTGCTGCGGTAGCTTACTTAAAGTTACAAAGCATTGGATAATGGATATATATTGAAAAATCGTGAATGTAGCAGCCACAAAGATAACACAGGTCAAGGTATAGAGCGGGTGCGGTGCGTGGCAAGAAAAATGTATTGAAATTTGAAATGTTGCCTTTTGTAACTTTTATTCTGAAGCACTCGGGTCACATGGTGACGAAATGAGATCGTTAATGAATAATTTAATGACCATATAAAAGTTTAAACTTTAATTGCATGGTAAAAATAGAAAATATTAAAAATGCTTAGAAATAAATATATAAAAATTAATTATATAATAATAAACTGGCCAAAGATTGCCGCAATAAGTTTTCTCAAAAATGAATTGCTGTTATTATAGTTGTCTCAGCTCAGAAACTGTGTTCAAAGTTATGTTGAGTTATATTGAGGAAACCATTTGATATATATTATTATAAATTTGTTAATGCTTACTAACATTTTTATGTTATATTGATTTAGCACCCACCGATAAGACTTAATTCACTGTCTTGGTGGGACTTATGAATGTATTTATCTATTTATTAATAATAATAATAATAATAAGGACAGGCATTTATGTGTCATGCAGAAAGCTGCAGTTCTTGGCACAGTTAACATCGTGCGCAAAGTGCTTAGTTGTGACCCCTCTATATACAACCTGCAGTTTCTAACATAATTGGTACTGGATTATTATCACCTTCACCTTGAATCAAGTAAGATTCCGGTGTTGGTGTTACAGAAGAAGAAAGCTAACTGTAAGAACTCGACATAATAAAAAAATATATAGATAGATAGATTGAATTTTTTTACATTATATATTTTTTACCATTTCAGAGTATATTATGCAAGGGTTCGGACCCGTTACAAAAATTATCGGGCCCGCGGATCCGGGTCCGGGTCCTGAAAAAAATTGTCAGATCCGCGGAGCCGGATCCGGACCCTCAATTTTTTTTCGGGTCCGGGACCCGGCTTCGGACCCGATCAAAATCGCCAATGGGTCCGGGTCCGAGACTATTTTATAACTTTGTAAAATTAACTTTAAAATTAATCATAAATAAATAAATTAATTTCAGACTGTAAATCTAAAAAAGAATGCACAATGTTGTAGATAGAATAACAAATAAATATTTTTTCAGTAATATAATAAATTATATTCAATAATATGCTTTATTGAAATTTTTTTTTTCCACTTTTAACTAAAGTGTTATTCTTTTTTACTTAAAAACAGCTTGTCATATATTCTATGCACAAAAATCTATGACAGCTAATATCACAAGCTTTTGATAATAATTTTATCATGCACGGCTATTTCAGCCATATATTACATGTTCTTGACCAGAATATTACAACATAACTTACATAATAAAATTTAAAGCACAAAACAATTAACAACAAAAATACTTCATGTCGAGGTAGCGCTACTTTTAACAGACCAATTTATTGTTATATAACCGAAATGATATTTTTAATTAAAAATACTTTACATATAAACTTGTAATAACTTTATCAAATATTTATTAAGTCCATCATATATATTTTAGCTTTTAATTAGTCAGACATAATATTTAAAACTGTAATAAAAATATATTAATAGTCAAAATCACAATTTTGATTTACAACACACCTCATTTTTTTTTATATAATGTGTTTGTTCTGATCAACATTATGTTATTTATTTTCTCACTAGTCTTTTTTTTTTTTTTTTTTTTCAAAGTCGAGTCCGGGTTTTCGGACCCTTTTTTTTAAAACTTCGGATCCGCGGAGCCGGGTCCGGACCTGTTAAGTTCTTTTTCGGGTCCGCGGATCCGGGTACGAAAGACCCGCCCAAAATATAGGATTTTGGCTGGAACCGGGTCTGCGTCCGAACCCCTGATATTATGTAATTTTTTCATATTTATTATTAGTTTGCAACATAGTGAAAGTAAGTTGACAATTTCCGTGTATGTTCCAACTACATCAAAGTATAAAATGTAATAATCTATGGCGAATATATAAGAAAGAGTATATATTAAATTATACACTATACTATATATATGTACCGTACACAGTACATATAGTATAGTGAATAATGACATATTATATATTATATAGACTTTTTTTTTTTTTTTTTTGAATCAACCCATTAAATCTGTTTCAGATTTTAAATTTTTTGAATTTATAATTCTGTTCATGTCTGATTAGAGAATATTAAATTTGTATTTTTTTTCTTTTGTATGTGGTTGTGCTATAATACTATATTTATGTAATCCTGTGATTAATTTTTTTTTTCTGTTATTTTATATAAGACGAGGAGAGGGGTAGAAGTGAGGCGGGACATGGCGGGACCTGTCCCGCCATGAGATTTCCAGGCGGGACGAGTCCCACCTAGAAAGAATGGTCCCGGTGACCGTTTTTCTGATAAGAATTGATAAACTTTACTACAAAAGATATCAGAACAAGGAAAGAAAAAAAAAGTGACTGGAAATTTATTACTTTATTTTTCATTATTTTATAAAAATATGATTATGCATTCTGCTTTCTTCTTCTTAATCTACTATACAGTATAACTATTATAGTGTAGAATTATTAATATTATTATTAATTTGCTTGTTAATTTTATGATGATGATTTAAATTCATTCATTCAAGCAAGTAAAAAATAAATACTTTTTTTTTTTTTATAAACTATAGCACAATAATATATAATAATGAAATTAGAACCAGTTTCAATTTAGCTAAACTTTAAAAAGACGAAGATAATTTAACTATATAGAGCCTATCCTATTAATAAAACAGAAAAAACTCTTATTCAATAAAGTTCAAAAGTTTGTTGAGGTGCGATTCGTCATAGGCCTAAATATCATAATAAGCAGACAGATCCAAGTTTCTCAGCCGGTGCTCCGTAGGCAAATTCATAAAAAATGATAATTAAACAGCTAGTGTATTATTGTACTTAATTTTGCCCCTAAAAAATTATTCTTTAACGTCTGGCCAATTCAATATAAAATGTAAAAGAAAAAAAAATAGGAAAGTGTAGTTTCAAAATAGCATAATAATAAAAATAATAAAGTTTAATATTTTGAAATAGATTTCACGTCCTTCGTAAAAATGTAAAATCGTCAATTTTATTTCTATTAAATTTTGATAAAAGCGACAAAAAAAAAAAAAAAAAAAAAAAAAAAAAAAAAAAAAAGAAAGAAAACAATTAGCGCGCGTTGCATAATATATTTGATTGAAATTTACGTAATTAATAAAAGAAAAAAGCAAAGTTTAAATATTTGACCATTTACTATAATATTTGAGTGTAAAAAAATAAGATGAGTGTTTGGGGTGCTGCGCAGCCCAAAAAGTTTGGGAAGCCTGCCTTTAGAGTATAGGCTATCTGAGTCTCATTATTAGGAATTTTAAAGCCTGTTGGTGACCTAAACTAGTGCTGTGACGAATTGCACCCCGACATAAATAATAATAATAATACTAAAAATAAAATGTATTACTTTTAATATTGGCATAATTGTTTTCCGGTCACGGGTGGGCCAAATTTTTCTTGTTTTTAAAATAACAGTTTTAGATTCAGCAGAATACGTGCTCTACGCGAAATCTACATGCATATAATTATTTTCATATTGTTCATTTTTAAGATTTATTCTGAGCTCAATACGAAATGCTACCTAAAATATTGCACCATTTTTCAAAGTATTATTAATTTTAATTTGACCAAAAATTTGATTTGATTTTTTTTTTATACCTTGTCTTAAAAGAGGAATTTTAACTCTATTTTTAATAAAGAAGTTAAAAATCAATAAAAAATTAAATATTTAAGTAAAACACTTCTATTTGCTTGCACCAATTCGTTTTGTGCATTAATTAATGCAAAAAATATAATTCTTTGATATTTAAATCAGAATAATCATATAGTATTAAAGTTTTAGGATGAACATCAGCAAATATAAATGTTCATTATTAATTAAATGTTGGTGTTGTAGCATGGCATTAATCAAGTTACTACAAAATTTTAATTGCAAAATAGTTAAAATTTCAGTGTACTATTAAAAAAATCTTGTGGTAGCTTACGATTCCAGGGACCGAGGTCGCGTCCGTCACATAGGACCTTATAGGTGTGGGGTTTGAGGGTGCGGGCCTCGTCTTCTGAAGCCCCTTAGCCTAGCTCTCGTTTTCGGACGCGAGGCGGCCGAGGCATGGGCTTGGGATGTCAAGATGAGGCACTCCGCCCTTAAGTGCCTCGGTAACCATGGGCATCCGGCTCCAATGAGCTTGCGGAAAAGTGTCCCACTGCGCCCAGGAGTGGACGTCAACCCGATGGAGCCGTTCAGGGCCAAGTGCCTAAATACTAAAAAGGGGGGCTATTTTAAATAGCCATCAACTCGCCTCCTAACAAAATATAGTCACGAAATTTTGGGTAGTAACAGGATGCGTGCATCTTGGCTTCAGTATGAGCCCGTGAACGCAATAACCCCTCACATCAAGCGTGAAGTTATAAATTTAAATAATAAAAAAAATTAATCGTTGAGTGGGAAAAAAAATTAAATCGTAACTTACGTTACTTACGTGTCGATTTTGATGCGTTGTCAATAAAATTTTGGTCAGAATCAATTTTACTTATCTAACGTAATTGTTGTATTATTTTACTAAAAAGTGGGCGTGGCATTAAAAAATTTCGCGCCTGCGGCGGGCAAAAGGGGGGCTCTGCCCCCCTTATTACCCCCAAACTATGTTCTGGCCCTGTGTTGGGAGCGTCCTACCTGACATTTTTTTAGGACTACAACACTGATATATATATATATATATATATATTCTTTTTTTTTATTAGAACATTTTTTTTTTTTTTTTTGCTTATATGGTAAAAGGGCATTTTTTTTTTTTTGCAGTACTTCACAACTTTTTGCTCTCATTCCTCATATACCCCATATATAAAAATGCATGGTAAGGTGATATAGTTTAGTTTGCATGGTTATTAGATGTGTAACGATGTATCAAAAAGCACACTGACAAACGGCGGAGGACCTATATCTAATTTCCTATCCTAGATGAAAGCATATATTATTATATTGCAGGACATTCCTTCTTTTGAGAAAACTATGCTACAGATTTTTTTAATAGTACTATAGGCACACTTTTGCATCTTAATTAAAGCTAATAAATATAATAATTATTAAATAATTCCAAGAAAAAAAAATTGCCCTTTTACCATATAAGCAAAAAATAAATAAATAAATTATAATAATAAAAAAAAAAAAATCGAAGTGCAACACCAATTTTAATTGTTCGCCGCGCCTGCATGTATATTTTTATTATTAATAGTATTATTATTTTGTCAGCTATAATTTATACTGGCGGTGATTAAATTTCTCGTTCTTTTATAATACTCTGCCCATGACATGAGTGTTCACCTCATCGCGCTCCCCTCTCTCAGATGGTGCCCACGCATGCGCTCCCCTTCCTCCCCTTGTCGGTGTGGAAGTCGTGTTGGTTTGGTTGCTACGAAAGCAGAAGCACGCTATAGCAAGGAAAGACAAGAGCTGGACAATTGTTAAAGGTTAATTATTGTTAATTGTACCATTCCTAAAATTAATTGTTCAGTATTGTGCAGCTGTGTCTGGACGTATTTAGTTTTATCTATTTAATTCAGAAAGAATTCTAAGTTCGTCTCGGACCCACGTGTTCAATTTTTGACAGATCTAAAAGCTATATCAGCTGTGAATATTGTGACTGTTGTCAAAGACGCCGGTAGGCGGTATAGTCGTATAGTACACTTTCCTTTACTGAGTGTGCGTTAAAAAAAAAAAAAAAAAAAAAAAAAAAAAATTGTATTAATAAAAAAATTGAAAATTTTATCTTAACAATAACTCCAAACGGTAAGTTGATAATTTTTTTTTTTTTGTTACATTAATGCCAAAAAAATATATTATGCACCATAATTATAATTAAGTTCATTAAAATATGTACTACAATCAATATATACATACACGCTATGCGATGATCATAATTTTAAGTTGAGGCTTATTATATGCAGTGGTGTAGCCAGGATTTTGCGACGGGGGGAGGGTTCAGCCTCTATAGTGAGCATGGGTAATGATGGGTATAAAGTACTATAAAGGGAAAAAAAAAACCTTTACCTATGATTTTTCAGACCTATCGGAGGGGGTGACGGATGGGCCCTAACTTCCCCTATACGCCCTTGTGTGTGTATATTATAATATATGATGTGTGTGTGTATATTATAATATATGATGTGTGTGTGTATATATATATATATATATATATATTATTCATATTATATATTTTTAACATGAATTTAAAATTCATGAAATTCAATGAATTTAAAAGCCAAATTGTTGACTTTTATTTTTGTAGAAAAAATATTAACTATATATTTATTATAATAAATTAATATAAATCCTATAAAGTCATCGCAATTGATAAATTTTTTCTTTAATTGCATAATATAGTTTACAATTTAATTTACAAAGATAACTTTTCTGTTGTGTTTTTCACTTGATTAATGATAACATGATATAAGTTATGATAACTTTTTCATATTCTTTCCTGCGGCAACTAACACAATAAAATATGCGCAAGTAATAGTTTTCAAAAGTAAATGACTATATAGCGCGCATATTGCTTTACCGCGCGGGGAAACTTTTAAATTATTTATTAGTTATTAACTTTACTGCGTTTATATAATATATAATAAACGTGTAAGGTGTATGCGGATTACGTCATATTTACTGCGCTTGGAGGCCATACTGGAGTAGTGCATAACATTGCTCAGCATAGGGCAAACTTCATTTAAGCCAAATTTCTTTTGGAAATCGGCTAATTTTGTGTTATTGTTATTTTTCTCACATACTTGAGATACTAAAATTCAACATATTTACAGCATCAATGCTCCCAAAAATATTGCATAGTGTTTTTAAACTGGCAAAATTATTTTTTGTCCTATGCTATATATATACCCATGTTATTGAGCTATCCAGCATGGCGTGTCGACTTTAACATGAATGCATAGATCCTATATTATTATATAATTATAATTATTTTTATAAATATATTACATTATATTATATACATATATATATATATATATATATATATATATATATATATATATATATATATATATATATATATATATATATATATATATATATATTATATATATTATAATATATATTATATATATATATTATTATATATTATATTTACATATATTATATTTATTTATAATGGTCCCACAAAGCGAAAAGGGTAAGGAATTATAGCACTGACTTATAATACAGGAAATTATAGGGATTGCGTGTCTACCGTGTAATTCAGCTGATTATTTGTCAGTATGAATGCGGCATCAAGCAATTTAAGCAATTTATTATAGGATTGAGAATAGAATTAACCATATTTTCGGCGGTAATTACTTCATTTTTATTTTATGTCATAATTATTTATTAAACTTGTGTAATAACTTTAAGTTATTATTTATTGTATTATTTAATATTTTGACATATATGATCATGCATGCATATGCTACTGATTGTAACAATTAATTAATAAATTTAAATAAAAAATATTATTTTTCTGAGGCGTTGTTAATATATTATTTATTATGGTTGCTCGCAGTTTTACCTTATTTGCTCCATCTTGTGAGAAATAGAATGAATGTATTTAGAAAAATAAATTTCACGCATTTTTCATTCTAAATTACATTGGGAAAGTCAAATATACACCTCTTTTCACAAAAATTAATACGTAAGTTTATACTATAGCATATGTATGAACGTCATTACGCTATACGTCAAGCCTCGAACATGGAACATGGATTTTCGGATCTTTTGAAAATTTAGTGTACATTTATATTTGCCGTCATAGAGAGCGGTCAGATATAATATTGTTTTAATAAGTTTATAGCAAATTTTTATAATTTACTCACAGTATATTGGAATTCAGGTTTCTCAACCGGTGCTCCGCGAAATGATTTCAGGTACTCCAAAAGAATATAGAAAAAAGTCAAATATAGAAAAAAAAAAAAAAAAAAAAAAAATCCACATTTTTTAAACAATAAGACTCAAATTTCTTAAATAGCGTGTTCTATACTTTATTATTAGTATTATTACCCATTTATTTAGTTTACGTTACGTCATTTTTGTTTTATAAAGGTCCTTTTGTATCAAATTTTATTATAACATTTTCTAAACGAGCTTTATTTTCCAAATATTAAAATCAAGTTTATTTAAAAAAACAAAACATAGTAGGCATTTGTGACATTTCCATTATTGCCAAATATTGTGAGAAAAATATTACTTTTCAAATTTACATTAAAAATAGCAAAATAATTTAGAAAAGTTAATAATAAAAGGCTCTTTAAAAACAATTTATTTTATTAATTATTCATTTTTCATACAATTTCTGCTATGAGGTTACACATTTTTTTTTTCTTTGGTTTCAAATGACCAATACGTTTATGTATGTATGTTCACTGTTCATTATAAGTTTTGTATTTAATCATATAATTCTAGACACTATGACGATTCAAGCAGAAAACTCTCCAGCATTAAGTGATGTTGATTTACCCACCGCAATAACTGGGAATGCTCCGGACGCTGTGCATTTAAAACGAAAAATCACACTTTTTAATGGCGTCGCGATCATTGTAGGTAAGTATTATATAGATCAGTGATTGGTTAGTTAAGGTTAGTTAAAAACGTTATCACATATTTATTGGCTGTATAATTAATTTTAAACTAGGGCTTCTGTTCATTTTGCAAATAACTTCATTAATAGGGTTCGTTGTATGAATTTATTACACCATAGTGTAAATATATTTTAATTGTACCGTTAATTTATTTTTGTTAACAAAATTTGTTATAACAATTATAATAGCATTGAAAAAACAGCATGAACATTTGAATAATGTTAAATAAGATATCCTCATGGTCTATATCTAGTATAGTATACAATACATATAACCATAATAGTGCATTTCATGCAGTCATTATTAGTAAAATATCGAGTATTATCTATACAGGTATTTTTTTTATTGTGAATGTTATTCGCATCCGTATCAGATATAAAAATTCTTATCCATGCAGGTACAATAATTGGTTCAGGAATATTCGTATCACCTGCGGGAGTATTCCAAGCAACACGGAGTCCAGGAGCATCCCTCCTAGTGTGGCTCGGAAGTGGCATGTTCTCGATGCTAGGTGCTTTGTGTTACGCTGAGCTTGGAACCACGATTTCTCGTTCAGGTGGTGATTATGCCTACATTTATGAAGCATTTGGACCTCTCCCTGCATTTCTTAGGTCCGTATAGGTCAATGGTTATTGGTATATTGTTATGAATATATAATATATAAATAGTCTTCAGCATAATATATGCATGAGGCTTATGGAAGTACAGAATTTTTATTTTTTATTTATTTTTATTCTTACGCTCGTGAGTAAACTTTTTTTCTCAACAATTAATGTATTTCCCTGTATTGAAATTTCAGATTATGGGCTGCTTTATTAGTTTTAAGGCCAACTACTCAAGCAATCGTCGCACTTACATTTGCCCAATATGCAGCTCGCCCTTTCTTTTCAACATGCTCTCCGCCTGACAATGCTGTACGTCTTTTGGCTGCAGCATGCTTATGTAAGTTTAAAATTTTGATTATTTTTATTCTTTTTACAACGTACACTCCTTATTCTTAAAATTAAACATTCCTAAAAACTTTACATTTTTTGTACTACGTAACTTGATTTTTTTTTTTTTTTTTTTTTTAATTTATTGTTACATGATATGTTGTTTGTATAACTGTGTGGTTTTGCGGTTTGTCTGATAGGTCTTCTTACGGCGGTTAACTGCCTTAGTGTAAGGTGGGCTATGAGAATTCAAGGTCTCTTTACGTCTGCGAAACTTATTGCACTGACAGCTATAATACTTGCTGGCTTCATACATCTGATGTCAGGTATTTTTGTGTGTTTAATATATCTTTTTTTTTTCTTTTCTTTTTTTCTTTTTTTTTTACTTTTTTTTTTCATGCAATATAATAATATGTGTAAGTGTATTGATTATAATAAACATTATGATAATTTCGTAATTTTTTTTTTAAATATTTTTAAATTAACTGCAAATAATTATTTATATTTTGCATCTTAAAATAGGTAGTCTTATTTTACTTTCTTATTGTTTCTCTCTCTCTCCTCTCTTATTTACGTGCGTGGAACACTGATTTAGAAAAACTAATATTTAGCCAGGGCAGTGTTAGTTTTGCAGTATTGCCCAATGATATCATACATTTTAAATGGCATTTCTTGGTTAAATAAATGATTATTAAAATAATAACCATAAATTAAATCTCACAGGATATGAATTATGAATACAGCGCAGCAAAAAAAGTTTTTTCGCGGAGCTGGGAAATTTTGGCTTTATTTTATTTTAAAAGAATTAATTACTAAAAAAATAATAATGAAAAATAAAATAAAAACTAGAAATGCAAAATTCATGATTCTATAAAACAATAGAGTTTGACACATATATAATATGATCAAATAATAGTCGAAGCTACAAGGTTCTTAAGTTTATTCTCTTTTCTTCCCCTCAAGCTAAAAGAGTTTTTGTCAACCAGTTTTTTTAGCTCTAAAATTAACAACGCAACTCATCATAAAATATTCTTATATGGAAAGTTGATATTTTGCGAGACGTACCGTGATAAGAGGAACTGTCACCTTATACTGATGTCTTGAAACCAAATTTACTGCTAGACTTGCAAAGGATCGAATGACTCTTCTCTTCGTGTTACTCTGTGTTACATTACATTGTGTGTGTGTCTTTATACGTATATAGGGTGTCCGAAAAGTATTGCCTGATTTTAAACACAAAATAATGCAGCAATAAATATCCACTTTATTATACATCAAAAGAAATTAAGCTGTTCTTGACATTTTTAGATTTTTTATTGAATCAAATCAATCGAAAAAAAAAATGTTGAAGTTATTAGAAAAATAACAGAAGGGTCCATTTTCACCTCGATTTCCATTATAACATAATGCATGATGACACGCCTGAGACAGGAATTTCAATATATTATTCAAATAACGCGTACATTTGACGTCTGACGCGCGTTGACGTGCGTTAAAACGCGCGTTACAGAGTTGGAACAATATAAACAAATGGAGCCGTTCACGTTGTTTTTGAAGATTACATTTGAACGGCTCCATTTGTTTACATTGTTCCAACTTTGTTTATCCGTCGACGCGCGTCGACGCACGTCAAATTTACGCGTCATGTGAATAATACTAATAATTAAGTCCCTAAAAACATTTTTTTTATTTATTTTTATTTTATACATTTTACTTTCTATACATTCATATGTCGACACCATTTTGGATCTTTCAATAACATTGGCCACATAGGAAAATGACTTATTAAAGACCAAAAGAAAATAGACAAAAATGAAGTTTGTCCTTAAACAATGTTATTCATTACTCCAGTATGGCTTCCAAGCGCATTATAAATATGATATGTATTAGATTAGAACATTAAATTCATAAATACAGGGTATATATAACTTTAATTAAACTAAATTTTCTTTTATAATTATTATTATTATTATTATTTTGACAACAAGTATCAAAATCAGTAAAAAAAAAAGACAGAAAAAAAAGACAAAAAAAAAAAAAGAAAAAAAAAAAAAAGAAAAAAGAAAAGACAAAAGACAAAAAAGACAAAATTGTCATGTGCAGTTCACCGTGTTTTATTTGTTGTTGAAAAAAATCCAATGTGAACGTAAAAGCTTACATCGACTTTTTAATGTGTGAGCTTAACACAAGCACCATAATATAAAAGTCCAAGAAACTATAAAACTGAATGTTTATTTTGTCTTCAATCTCTAATTAATTGAAATACATGCTGTAAAATTAGCAATATAATTTAATTTTCAACTTTGTAAGTGAATTACAGATTAAAACGTACACAAAATTGCCTTCCAACTTTTCCTTTCTATATAATTACCTAAATTTCCGCACCATTCATCAATTTAATTGTGTTATAATATATAAACTATTTGCTGCAAATGTAATTCTGTTTATACATTCTTGATAATTAAGCTAATGTAATTAAGAGACACGTGTCTATATTTTCTTTTTAAATTTAAATATATATGATAAGAAAATTTCTTGGTGAAATAAATTACCGTCTTACCTTCCGTGAAGACACTGGGGCTTACATAATATATATATATATATATATATATATATATATATATATATATATATATATATATATATATATATATATATATATATATATAATATAATAATGTAATATATAATTTAATAGTTTATGTAAATTTAATTAAGAATTACAATAATCAATAAAATATAAAATAATATGAAGCAAACAAATTTGTATAGCTTGTGTGCATTAAAAACGCGGGGATGCACTTTGACGTCATACTGGAGCAATGAAAAACATTGCTTATACAGTCAGCATATAGAACAAACGTCATTTTTTTTTTTTTTTTTTTTTTGAAAATCAAATAATCTTGTTGTTATTATTTTTCTCGGGTGCTTATAATTAAACTGACAACATGAGTCATTTTCCCATACAGGCCCATGTTATTATAGTTATCCAACATGGCATCGACTTTTGTTTATGAATGCAACCACCCTATAATACAAATAAAGCGTATGCATTTTGACACATCCATTTTTAAATTAGAATGAGGAAGACTATGCAACAAAAATTTAGGGGGTAATTTTATTTCATATTCTAAAAGAGCTAGTACTGTACATTGTCTTGCATTGCTACATAATTATGTGAATTTCCAACTGAGTTCAATCAGTATTTTTAATTTATCTTTGAAAGTCACAAAATGACGTCAAAATGCGCGTTATTTCGCGACTCAAAAATTAGAAATTCTTAATATATGTATCGATTCACGACAATACACATCTTTTTAAAATATTTTGGAATAAAATTACCCCGCTAGATTTTTTTAGTCTTCCTCATTTAAGATCCATCATCAGAGTGAAATTAGCTAAAAACATTAGTTGCTTAATTTTTTTAAGAAAAAAGTTTCAAAATAACTAACTATGTATATATTTGATATATAGGATATATGTATATCCCATCCCTCATATAATCAATTTAAATTATTATATTTTAAAGTGAAATTTTAGACGTAGTTCTAAACTTTCAAATAGGTATATTATTATATAATATCATTTTACTGTATACTGAAATATATAATATATTATCATTATATGCGATTGACTTTTTTTCCACGGCATCTTCTAATGTCTTAAATAAAAGTGTTTCATTATGTACCAATTGTACCATGCGCGCTTGAATATTATACAATAGTATCATATTATATATTAAATAAATTTACATCTATATAAATTCCTTACATACTATTTACTTTTGTTTGATCTTTTATATGTTACAGGACATACGGAATATTATCAAAAACCATTTGAAGGCCAATATGATGCAACATCAATTACACTAGCATTTTATTCTGGCTTATTTGCTTTTGGAGGTTGGAACTATCTTAATTTTGTCACTGACGAACTTCAAAACCCATACAAGTAAGTAAGACCATTTAATATTATAACAAAAGAATTATAAAGACGCTCAATAAAAATTCATTAACTTCCGGCTCACTTTCATTTATCTTTAATTAGCGGCGCGCCAGGTCATGACCGATGTACTTAATTAAACGACAGTCTCTTCACTTTGAGAGACAATAGAGAGCTATACTTCATAGTCTCACAGAATACATGTTATTTGTTATATACATGCAACGTATTATCGTGCAATAGTAATAGTGTATATGATTGTTTAAAGCTTATTATATTATAGTTAAAACCTCAAATTAGTATTGGTCTTTTTGTTTAAAATAATGAGATGATATATGCCTTCCAATAAAAGTATTACGTATAATATGTAGGTTTATGAGCACGGGATATAAATGGCGAGTTTGCGGATGCGTATTAATGCAATGAGTAAATGAGACAAATGAGTGAAAGTTGAGTTTCATTTGTTTCGTAGGTAATTATACATTAGTTGCTAAAACAATCTTAACGCGCACAATACCGTGTCGTGTAGTATAGAAATAAGATAATTTACGGCACGCCGTCAACTAAGATGATAGGTCATCATGAGGTATGAGGTAGACTAAAATATTTTCGCTGGGAATGTTATTGCATAATATTCTAAAAGAGAACATTGTCCTGAATCGAAAGATATGTGAATTTGTAATTTTTGAGTTCATTAATTATTTTTTTTTATTAATGTTTGTAAGTCGCAAAATGACGTCGTCGGTTACTTTTCCTAATTCCCAAATATGCATATAAGTTGACACCCTTGAGATTATTTTCGATTTTCAAATATTAATTAAAAATACTTAATGAACTCACAAATTAGAAATTTGCATACCAATCGTTTCAGGATATTGTTCTCATTTAGAATACTAGAATACGAAATAAAACTAATTTTTTATATTATTCTCACTATATAACAATATATATACTATATATTATCAAAATTTGATAGAGGTTGAACATTTTTGACTTAAAATAAAAAGTTGGCATTTTCTTTTTTGTTATTTATATCCTACTTTGCGGTGTGTATAAAGGATATGCATAAAACTTAAACCGCACGGCACTAGTTGCGATAAAATTTGTAGAGGAAAAGTGTGTCTTAGTTATTTTCATTTAATTTTATTTTTTGTAATAAAATAAATTGATATATTAAAATACAAACATGAGCATGAGTGATATGCGTATTTAAGTATCTACTCTTCCACTTCTCTCTCGAGTATAGAAAGTGTTTTTCTATACAATTTAAAGTTTAACATAAGTTACATTAAATTTGTTATGCATTAATGACATAAAGTTAATGTATTAATAAATTTATGTAGTACCTTTTCCCACCTTTTATATAAACAAGCACGGTGAGATTACGTGTAATTACTGTGTAGATAAGCGAATGAAGTATATATAAATTTAATTATTTTATTTTTGTAAAGCAAAACTTTGAAAAGTTTCGAATAGAACACGCAAGGGAATATAAATTGACAAAATCAGTTGATATACGAACGATCAACTCAATACGATACCAATACCATATAGCTTTAATTGGTATACCGGGACAGAGACACACAGAGAAGAGAGAGAGAGAGAGAGAGAGAGAGAGAGAGAGAGAGAGAGAGAGAGAGAGAGAGAGAGAGAGAGAGAGAGAGAGAGAGAGAGAGAGAGAGAGAGAGAGAGAGAGAGAGAGAGAGAGAGAGAGAGAGAGAGAGATTGGGAGGGAAAGGGAAGAGTATAGAGAAAAGAAAATAGCAGAGCGATGCTTTAATATAACATAAAAATCCTCTTTGTGAAATTTGTTCTGCTCTTCTCGCACTCACTCGACTCGAAGCACGTTCAACCAATCTGAAGATTCAACTAAAAGGCACGGTTCGTTTTATGCAATGGTATAGTATACATTCACACATACATACATTTACGTATTATAAATATATTATACAGTATACACTACAGTATACATATTATTTTAACTGCTGTGCCGTTTTTTCTCGATAAAAAAAAAAAAAAAAAAAAAGTTAGGGGAGCCCAAGGTATCCAACTGTCAGATACGGGTTCTTTATTTTTATTTGTCTAAAAATATGTATATATTATTATACTTTTAGTTATGGGACATTGAAACGTCTGCCTGACAAGAGATACTAAAAAAAAAAAGAAAAGAAAAGAAAAAAAAAAAAAAAAAAAAAAAAACTGCCACATTGAAGAAAATTAAAATTAGTATGCAAGTGATTTTATGTTAACATGTTAAAGTTTGTTTACAATAAGCTCTCTGTTGGATGATTGTATTGTATGGTTTTTTAAGTTGAAAAAATTATTACTATATATGCGAGATTTGTAGTTGATGTGATAGAAAAGAAAGTATAGCATCTGACTGAAGTAGTGGTGGCAGGACACTTTACTATATAATATATACTTCAAATAATCATCATATCATAGTAAAAGGGCCATATAACTATATATAGAGACAAAATTTTTAGGTAAACATTTTTACAAAAGAGGTACAGTACTTTGCATATTATGTAAAAACATAGCATTAAAAAAAAAAGTCGAAAATTAAAATAATTAATAAATCTATTATCCATAATACTATTTTAATGTATTGTAAACCAATGTATAATAATTATATATAATATACTATTTATATACACTCTTTTAATACTATAGTATTAAATAGTCCCGTGCACTGCTGTCCCTCGCTGAATAGATAGGTAAACTTCTTATACGCTCATATAATTCAATGTTATGTAATCGTATTTATAAAATTACACTAACAATAATGGAGCTATATAAAAGCTTCATTTTATATTTGTTATAATATCTCTGCCTATTCTGAATGAGATTTTCTTTATTGGCAATCTACTACCGATTTTATTTAGTTTTTTTCACCTTGAATCAAGTAGGATTTCGGTGTTGGTGTACAAAAGAGAAAGATGAGAAAATGATAATAATATTAAAAAATAATATAATACTGTATATCATTTTGACAAAATGAAAGCTTTTTTTTTTTTTTTTATAGTTTTATGCTTTTTATTTTAACATTAGTTAGAATAATATTTATCCACTTAAAAATAAATATAAATAAAAGAAAACACGTGTGACGTCACCATTGAAGAGTGATGAAAATCTATGCAAGTATATATAAGTGATGAATTTTTGCATTAGAGCTTAAAAATTTACTGGGGCAAAAGCGATCAAACAATTTAAAGGGGTAGAACACCTTAAACAAAAAAGTTGCGTAATATCCTAACAAACCTGAAAATCAACGTTGATTTGGCCGGAGTCATTGATTTCTAATTTATTTTCTATTCACAAAATGCCGCTGCCGGTCACTGACGTCACAGCTCGCCTGGTCCACGCGCAAGTAAACACATCATAGTGATCTATCATAGTGCGCCCCCCCCCCCCCTCAGTAATATCTCTCGAGTTTTATAGTTTAACTTTAACATCTACTCCAAAATATGACTAAAATATATATTATATTTGTAAACATGTGAGATGGTTTCCATCCCTGCTTATTTAACTACATTTCATATAGTTATATACACTTCATGTTAATTTTATATTTCGTGACCGGCGTGTGATTTACTTTGCAGCAGAGCTTGGAGACATCAATTTATATATATATATATATATATATATATATATTATATATATATATATATATATATATATATATATATATATATATATATATATATATATATAATTATATATATATATATATATATATATATATATATATATATATATATATATATATATATATATATATATATATATATATATATATATATATATATATATAAAGCAGGGAACGAAACCACCTCCCATGTTTACGGTTTTTAAGATCCGAGGTTCCTAAAAAGGCGGTTCTTGTCGGTTGGATATAAATATAAATACACTAATTTTCTGAAAACGTTTCAAATTTGAATTAAGTAAAAGTGTTGCGCTAAATTTTTTTAAACATAATATATACTATTTTAATTTTTTTGTTATTTGCCATTATGTGCGATATATTTTGATCATGGTAAAAACAAAAACTTTGTAAAACTTAAAAAACTTTATTAACTTTTATAAATGTGACAATATCTATATGACGTCATGAAAACGTGTTGGAGACGCTATCATACGATATATTCATTAGGATCGAGCACTGTGTGTTTTTTTCCCCCTTTCTATATCTCTAGAGGAAATATATTAAAGAAGAAAAATACAAGCCTTATGCTTCTATTCTTCAACAAAGTTTTAATAAAACATGACCGTATATATAGCGTTTGAATAGTATAAGCACACAATATCACTTTTTAAGCTGATTGCCTACAGGTTGCCGATCGATATTTCACTTATTTAGAATTCGTTGTCGCAACATTTTTACAGAGTCCGGAAAAAAAGTTTTTATTTTTAGCAAAAAAACACGAAAAAGTGAAAAAAAGCATATTATAGAGAGAATATAGAAATACCTGTCTGTGAGGCACAGAATAGAGGTATCTATACTGATTTTTAATAAATTTCTAGCTATAAGAAATTATTTCAAAAACAGTGCCTTTTTTTATATATTGAACCTTTTTGTATTTTATTAATACTTTTTTTTTTTTACCTAAATGGAATGAAAATATTAAAGTGCTTTTTTGTAATGTGAATACATTTAAAAGTGAACATATAAAATCAATTGAAAATGAACGGAAATTTTGATCTGATAAAATCGTGATTATAATCGTCTTGTGTTATAATGATCTTGATCGTGATCGAGTCAAATCTCAATTGATCTCAACGTACACCACACATAAAGAACAATATTTAAAATAGCACAATCCAATAGAACAGTTAATTAATTCACAAATCAAACAATTAGAATATAAAATTTGTAACTACAGATTTACTACAAGCATTGCTATCCAATATATTTCCTTTAGCTTCAACTAATTTGTCTCTATCAAATTTTTCAAAAACTGCAATGAATTGCGACTTGGTTTCATCCGACCCAAATTTGTGTGCAAATAAAAAATTTCTTGAAAGAATTAGCAGGTAAAAGATATAGAATCGTATTCTGAAAAAAAAAAAATAAATAAAAAATCAACGTACAAAACAAAACATTTAAAAATATCACTACCAATGCTCCAGCGGATCCTCAGCCTCGTAACCTGGGTAAAATAACCCCTATTTCTAACCCCTCCGCCCCCGAAAAAAATATCAAACACTTTTACTTACTTGTTAGCTTGATGCTTAATATAGCCAATATAAAAGAGACATCCCCTAAAAGTCTGCAAACTACAAATTTTCACCGTAATGTGGGTTGCCTAGATAGCAAAGGGATATTCTTTCTCTATTAAATATATCTAATTGCATAAATTTGGTTTTAGCGCGGGAAGTAAAAAAAAAACAAAAAAAAAAAAAAACATGTCATTTATTTAATAATTTTGATTTTTTTTTCTGAAATTTCTATGAAAAAAGCAAAAAAAAGCAAGAAAAAGTTTTTTCCTAGTGCTTCTTTTTTTGTGATTCGCAAAGATATTATATTGGTTTTGGTATATATGTAACATAGAAAAAGAAGCATTTTGCTAGAAATCCGGACTCTTATAACATCTGAACACGTGAACGCATGTCTGACTAAAAGCTTGTGATATTAGCTGTTATATAGATTTTTGTGCATAGAATATGACTGACAAGCTGTTTTTAAGCAGAAATGAATAACACTTTGTTAAGTGTAAAAAAATCAATAAAGCATATTATAATGAAAAAATATTTATTTGTTATTCTATCTAAAAAAAAAATTGTGCATTCTTTTTTAGATTCACAGTCTCAAATTAATTTTAAAGTTATATTTTACAAATTTATATAATCTCTGACCCGGACCCGGACCCATATGAAGATTTTGATCAGGTCCGGAGCCGGGTCCCGGACCCGAAAAAAAATTTGACGGGTTCGGACCCGGCTCCGCGGACCCGACAATTTTTTTTCAGGTCCCGGACCCGATAATTTTTGTGACGGGTCCGAACCCCTGATATATATATATATATATATATATATATATATATATATATATATATATATATATATATACACATTTAAAAAAAAGGAAGGATGACAAAAGGCAGGCTATATTTTATAGACCAAAGATGTCCTATCATCAGGTGGACCAAATACACAACACACAACACACATTTATATAAAATATACGTTATAATTTATGTTGCTCAAATTTGGAAGAGCTCGTACTTTATGCATGCCAGTAATGCTTTCATGCAGCTATAAGTTGAGAGCTGTATTTTGCCTCTTAACGTTTTGGTGATTGAAATAATATATATTATATAATATTTCCAAAGCTAAATATCATAGTGATATCGTTAAAAACATCGCATAAAGTTGCGGCTTATATAAAATTTTAAAGCAATATCTATAGATTAATTATCTGATTCCGGTGTTCATGTATATAAAATAAATTTTTGATTATACTTCAACTTCGAAACCAGACACACCTATATTTAAAATACTCTCGTTTCGGAAACCAAAAGAAGCTTAGATATGAAATTAATTAAGCGAACACAGAGCAATTTTTAATTACATATGCTACCTTACCTTAATACAACCCCGGTATCTTACGTGTGAATGATTTTGATAACTTGAAGTCGCAGTGAATCAAGTTAATTTCAGATGCTTTAGTTTTATTGAAAGTTATGCAGATTTCTTTTTTCATATAAGTTGAAAATGACGCTCGCTAGACCTCCTCTCCCCCCCCCCCCCCCCCATTAACCTGCCCCCTTAAAAAGTATAAAATATTTTCATCGTTTAAAAAAAAGGGAAATATATGTAGGGAAATTTTATATGCTTAGTATAACAAAAAAGAAATCTGCATGATTTTTAATAAAACTAGCACACCTAGTGAATTTAATTTGGTTCACTTATTCGACTGTACTTCGCATCTAATCAAAATATATATTGTCATATTATATATAAAATAACTTAAGTTGTGTGGTCAGCAGATAATCCGTGCCCAGCGAGATACCGCCACGGGTAATTTCTCCTATTATTGAAAGAGTACTATATTTGCACTTTTATATATTATACTTTATTTAAATATTTTTAATGCACCTTTTCTTTCTATAGCTCATTTGTTTTCCGAGACGAAGTATTTTTGATAGATGTCGCAAATATATGCTATGATTTTTAAAGATAATACAGCCCGATTATTATCATCTCATCTCTGCTTTTCTGGCACCTTTTTATTTTATTTAAATCACAACTACTCCGGTGCCCTTTTTAACTATATTTGTAGCTCTTGCACCGGCACCGGTGCCATGTTCACGGCACCGGTGCCGGTGCTATTATAATTTTTGGGCACCGGCTGGTGCCGGTGCCGGTGCTGATATAATTTTTGGGCACCGGCTGGCGCCGGTGCCGGTGCCGTTTTCAGATTTAGGCACCACAGTCGGTGCCGGTGCCCTTAAAAAAAATGGCACCAAACGGCACCACGGCACCGGCACCGCGGCACCGGCTTCACACCCCTGATAATAATAATAATAAAAAATAATAATTATATGATTAACTGAACGTTTTAATTTATTATTTTCCGCTATATTTTCCGATAATGGCGTCAGATGTTATAGGGCGTGGGTTATATTATATATATATATATCATTGTATCGCTAGGATGGTTGCATTCATATAAAAGTCGACGCCATATGTGAACACTAAAAAGCGTAGAACACCTTGAACAAAAGAATTGCGTAATATCCTAACAAACCTGAAAATCAACGTTGATTTGGCCGGAGTCATTGATTTTTAATTGATTTTCCATTCACAAAATGCCGCTGCCGGTCGCACTGACGTCACAGCTCGCCCGGTTTACTTGCGCGTGGACCAGGCGAGCTATGACGTCAGTGACCGGCAGCGGCATTTTGTGAATGAAAAATAAATTAGAAATCAATGACTCCGTCCAAATCAACGTTGATTTTCAGGTTTGTTAGGATATTACGCAACTTTTTTGTTCAAGGTGTTCTACGCCTATGCCTATAGCATGGGCACTTGGGGTAGGTTTGGGAAAATGACTTGATATAATGCCAAATTTAAAAATACTTAGCAAAATTGAGAGCATAGGTTGAATTAGGTTTTCAATAAGTATGTGAGAAAAATAATATAACAATAAAAAAATTAACTCTCTATTTTAATTTCAAAGAAATTTGCAAAGAACCACGTTTGTCCTATATGCTGAGCAATATTATTCATTGCTCCAGTATGGCGTGGAAGCGCATAAAGTATGACGTCATGCGCATACACAATTGACACAGTATAACATCTATACCTATAATATTAATATCATATAAGCCCCAGACTCATGACTCATGACTCTTCGCTCGTCACACCACAATATAACGTACCATGCACACATTTCTACAATAATACAGCACTTTTAAATACATAATATAGCGTAAGATTTAAATAGTTGTGTAAACTTTTTGTTCCTTTTTTTATGTGGTATTAAAGAGGCTAATTATATATGTATGGTAATTGTACTAGTTATCGGCAGGCCGCAGTTATCGGCAGGCTCTTTTTACGGCGAAAGTATTAAGTTTACGAGATTCTAACTAGAACCAACCATCTTAGAATTTCGTCTAGTTTCCATACCACTACCTACAAACTATTTTATCACTAAAGGGGGCCGAGATAAACTGCCGAAAATGGGGGGTGCCGATAACTGCGGCAGTGTCGGTATGGCTGCTTTTCTCAACAACACTATAAGAATTTCAACCTTAAGACCCTTAAGCTGCCGATAACTAGTACATTTACCATATATATTATACGCAGGGGCAGCCGATTTTATACGTACACACACACAACACACATTATTGCATATTTAATAATATATAATATAATACTGCTCTGAAGAAACTGAAATATGCAGCAAATGAACATTATTTTTCCAAGCGAAACAAAAAATTTTATATACCAGGTTTAGACCAAATATTTAAAAATTACATTTTGTTGTTTTAATTCTCAAAATTAAATGTTTAAGAATAAGAATAACTATATATTTATTATTTAAGGGTATACTTACTCTGCATGGTTATTAATAATTTGTTATTCTCAAAGAAATTGTCTGACAATTTCAGGTTATTTCCAGGTGATGTGTATAACATATATATGTAATATACTACCCGTCCCCGAGTGGCGGATTGAGCGCCGAGATTTCGATATTATCTCGAAGGGCCGCGGCTAAAGAAGGCCGTCGGGCCGTCTTCGCAGCAACCGGCAAAAAAAAAAAAAAAAAAAAAAAAAAAAAGCAGGAAGGAAAGGAAGGAAATTTTTGAATCTTATATATAGTTTAGATATTGATATAATTTTAATAAGATCTTATTGTGCGATGGCTGATCCTACAATATAAAGGTTGTAAATCAAAGTTTTAAATAGAAATAAATTAATCTCAACCCAATGTCTCATGACGGACTTTCAGAATTCTTGTCAGTTTTTTTTTTCTTCAAAAGATGATGCGCTTTGACAAAGCAATATTCATACAAACAATTTGATATCACAGGTTACTAGTCATCTCAAAGAAATACCAATATTATATTACACACGAATATTTTCTATTCTAGCCCTGGGAGTTTTTTTTCTTTTTTTTTTTTCTTTTGCTTTCTTAAGTAAATGATTGTAATTTTTACTTAAAATTAGCTAGCCACGCCCCCTTTTTCGTAAAATTTTCGCCTGCGGCGCTATTCTGGGGGGCTTTGCCCCCCAGACCCCCCAGCAGATGGGGGCCGTCTCTTTAGTTATCTCGAAGGGCCGTGGAGGCCCAGTCCGCCCCTATGCCGTCCCGTGTACGTGTAGTAGATTATTGTATTATTATCATACTCGTATGTAGGTCTGTTTCTAGTTCTAGGCCACTTAATATCCTACCTGTAATTTATAATAATTAAGTGCAAAAGTACAAATTTCAAATGATTCATTCTTATAGCAAAAACTATAAAGTGTGTGTGTGTGTGCATTTATATAACTACAATATAATCCAGCACTTACAGCAACACAAAAATATGAAGCGCATTAGCGCTACAAATAATTGTCATTTAATATTTTTTTTTTTATGATTATAATAATAAATATATGTACCGTTTGCGTTTTTTCTTTGTCCTTCTTCAATGAAAGACAAAGATATACTGCAAATGTATTATTTCATCTTTACTTTTGCTAAAAGAAAATAAAGTATAAAATAACGTCGTTCTTTTCATTTTTTTTTTATTCGTTATGTCATATTTGTTCAATAATTTATTTTTACGTTATAGACATATTGTATTAATTTATAATTTTTTAAACATTTTTTTCCAGGAATCTCCCACGTGCTATTTGGATTGCGATGCCAATTGTAACTTTAGTTTACGTGTTGGCAAATATGGCCTACATCGCCGTAGTGTCACCTCAAGAGATGCTTGCATCACCAGCAGTAGCGGTGGTAAGAATTAATGGGAAAATAATAATAATTAAAGATTTTATTACGAGTTTGCTTTCCAATAATAAGGAGTGTAAATGGGATATGTAAATCCTTAAATCTGGATACCCACAAGTGTCAATATAGGGGGAAAAATATAGCTTTTTGTAATAAAATCAAAAACTTTTATCGAATTAATTTTATAAGAGCTATTAGGCTTAACTTATTTTTGGCCATCCACCGTACCATCCCACATCTTATTTCTTATGTAAAATAATGTAATAATTTTATATTATTTCAGAGTGCATATTTAAGAATTCTCTTTTGATCTTTTGTATAGACGTTTGGAAATAAACTCTTCGGACCTCTCCACTGGACTGTTCCTGTATTTGTTGCTCTCTCAACTTTTGGTGGTGTGAATGGAATTCTGTTTACGTCGGCTCGTCTCTTTCTTTCTGGTGCTAAAGAACAGCAATTACCAGCCGTTTTTTCATTCATTCACGTGCGCCGTTCGACGCCTGTGCCTTCACTTCTATTTACGGTTAGAGTATATTATATTAAATTTTTTTTGAATGCTTTTATTTTGGACCATTTTATCACAAAGGTCGTGGGATTAAATTATTATATATTATGCAGATAAGTTTGAGAATATTATATACATACATATACATACATATACATACATACATACGTATATACATACATAATAATAATAAGTAACTTTATTAAGGCGTTGTGGGGCTTGTGAGCGGGTTTTTGTGATTTCCAAAATAAGTTATTTTCAGCAACTGAACAAAATCCATTTACTTTAATTATTATATTTATACTTTTTTTTTTCATGCTTTTTTTGCTTTCAGTTTTATTATATTAAATATATTATGTAGCAGTATAATACTTTATGTAGGTTAAACAATAATTTATCAAAGTTATTACATATGTGTACAATCATTCCAATAAAAAATGAAATTGTATTGGCTTATGGCCGCATTCAATGCAATCAGATGGAGATTTCATTTGACGCAAACCTCTATCTAAATACATTTTATTCCCATATGCCAATAGAATTTCATTTTTTATTGGAATGACTGTACAAACAAAACTACATGCTACGAGTGGATTTTTGTAAAGTACAAAAATAAATAAATGTAAATTAATGCACACATGTAACAAAAACGCCTTATAGTTAGGCAACTTTTTGAACGCGCAAGATATGCGGGTTACATAGAAACATGGAAGCTAGGCGATTTACTGTTTCGTGATTATATTATTTTTATTATAAAATAAGCTAATTAAATTTATGATATATTGAAAAATAATTTTATGTTACGTAGCGCAACAATCATATAGTACAGCATAATTATTTAGCAGCATATGCTATACGGAATTAATAAATTATGTAAAATATATATATGCTGCGCATTTATGTTTTTATATATCATAAAAAAATACGCTCAATCAGAAAATAAATAATTATGCTGTTCGACATAGGTAACAGTAGCATAAATTACGTAATTTATTCGTTCCGTAAACCATAACAAAATTTCAGGGGTCCCAGAAGTGCCCAGAAAACACTGTAACATGGTTTGAAGGGTGGGTGATCTATATAAACAGTGTGTTCTGATAGTGGGCCCATGCAGGATCCGTTCATAAACTTTTGTTCCTCGCTGTTAATTATATTAATATATAATAATACATGTACAATGGTACATGTATTATATATGACATATATATATATGATATGTAAATATGCATATAATGCATATTATATACCTATTTTTACGGCAACGTGTGCGCAACATTCTTGAATTTCGAGGGTCCCAATGAGTGTTAGATTCTGCACCCTCCCTTGTCTTGCCGTGTTTTTGTTTTTCTGCATTTTATATGTGCACTTGTGCAGTGAGGACGTTGAAAATGCATTTTGCACACAGCAAAAATAATAATAATAAAATCAATGTACTTATAAGTATATTTATATATACATTGCAAAAAGTATAATATATAATATTTTTTTGCAATAAAAAAAACAAACAGTTCTTCAAATTTATGCATTTTTTTATATTGTCATGATGCGCGTGGGAGTCATGACAATGGAGCTTATAATTATAAATTAAATTTTTTAAGCGCATGAATATTAAAACTATAAGCTATGCTCCATATATATATATATATATATATATATATATATATATATATATATATATATATATATATATATATATTTATATATATATATGTTTCGAATGTTGAATTTCGAGCGAGGTTGCATGATGATAAGAAATTTTCTCGGTGAAAAAGATTATTGTCTTACCTTCTGTGAAGACACTGGGCTTAATACACTCGCTGCTATCACTATTTTAAATAACAATGAAAAAATAAAAGTCACTTTGTAGTTTGAACATAATTATAAAAACACTCAATTCACAGTCTTTTTAAAAATTACATAGCTATGTTATTTACCCACAACATTGTGGGTAAATAACATAGCTATGTAATTTTTAAAAAGACTGTGAATTGAGTGTTTTTATAATTATGTACAAAGTGACTATTATTTTTTCATTGTTATTTAAAATAGTGATAGCAGCGAGTGTAAAGCCCAGTGTCTTCACAGAAGGTAAGACAATAATCTTTTTCACCGAGAAAATTTCTTATCATATTATATCATATATATATATATATATATATATATATATATATATATATATATATATATAATATATATATATATATATATTATACATATATATATATATATTATATTATATATATATACATTGTATGTCCAGTCCAGCTTTTAATAGCACTCGTTGATAGATTATATCTTTTTACCTTTCAAAAGTACAGTAGTCAAATTGTTATAGTAAAAAAAAAAAAGCCTTCTATTTCTAAGAATTCCTTAAAACTCCTATTTGTGTAATGAATGTAAGTGGTTTACTGTTTTCCATGTAGAAATTCATGTTGGTCAGGTAATTTTCATCTAGGGGTAGTCAACATTGTCTTTTTTAAATAATAATCATCGTGTTAATAACCTCCCGAAAACGCGATCTCAAAATTTTAGTTATTAACGCGCTGAAAGCTAAAGCTGTTTCAGTGATCCCGAACCTACGTCACAGCTAAACTTTGCTCTCATGCTATAGCTTATTGCGAGCATGAGTTACTTATAATAACACAATGATCACTATTAAACAAGCCATCATTACCTATCCCTATGATGCTACCCCTTAAAAGAACTTATCTTACAAAAAAAAAAACTTTTTTTTTTTAAATGTAAATATACCAGGGGTTTGGACCCGGACTCAGTTCTGGCCAAAACCCTATATTTTGGGCGGGTCTTTCGGACCCGGGTCCGCGGACCCCAAAGAAAACAATAAAAACTTAACAGGTCCGGACCCGGGTTCGCGAACCCGAAACAAAAAAATACGGTCCGGACCCGGCTCCGCGGACCCGACTTTGAAAAAAAAAAATAGTGAAAACATAAATGACATAATGTTGATCAGAACAAACACATTATATAAAAAAAATGACTTGCGTTGTGAATCAAAATTGTGATTTTGACTATTAATATATTTTTATTACTGTTGTTTTCCATATTATGTCGGACTAAAAGCTTGTGATATTAGCTGTTATAGATTTTTGTGCATAGAATATGACTGACAAGCTGTTTTTAAGCAGAAAATAATAACACTTTGTTAAGTGGAAAAAGAAAGAAAGAAAAAAAAAATCAATGAAGCATAAACTGAAAAAATATTTAATTGTTATTCTATCTAAAAAACTGTGCATTCTTTTATAGATTCACAGTCTCAGATTAATTTGTTTATTTATAATTATTTTTAAAGTTAATTTTACAAATTTAAATATTAATCTCGGACCCGGACCCATATGAAGATTTTGATCGGAGCCGTGTCCCGGACCCAAAAAAAATTTACGGGTCCGGAGCTGGGTCCGCGAACCCAAAAAAAAAATTTAAAAGGTCCGGACCCGTCTCCGCGAACTGGACAGTTTTTTTCAGGACCCGGGTCCGCGGTCCCAATAATTTTAGTGATGGGTCCGAACCCCTGGAATATACACTGCAAGCTACACAACATGTGACTGATAAAAGAACTGTGTTGAGGCCAACTTTAAGCGATTTCGCTCACATACGCTTCCCTTTCGACTTACTACGCATGCACAGTATGTCGAAAAGGAAGCAGATGTAAGCAAAATTGCTTGAAATCGGCCTCAAAACTGTTTTATCTGTATTAGTCAATTGTTTAAATGCCTTAATATTAATTGCTACTGTAATTATACTCCCCCCCCCCTTTTATTATTTTTTTTTTCAACATGCAATTTACATATAAATAAATGTATTTCGTTGAAAAAATTAATAAATTATATAAAAGGTTTTCAAGAATCATTTCCCAGAATTGGTCTTAAGAATAATCTGTTCTGGAATCGCGGTTCTTAAGAACAACAAAATTTGAGGCGGTTCCAGTCCCTGCTATATACATAATAATGAATGTTATTCCAATTTTGATAATTAAAATATACTTCTGTTTCAGTGTGGGATGTCTCTAGTGATGCTGCTATCAGCAGATATTTTTGCTCTCATAAATTACTTCAGCTTTATATTGTGGGCAACAGTGGGAGCATGTGTACTTGGTATGCTGATTATGAGACATACTCGCCCTGAGCTACCTAGACCTATCAGGTTGCCAACATTCCTGCCTGTGCTATTCCTTCTGTCATGCACTCTTCTTGTATTGGTTCCAGCTATCACTCAACCTCTTGACTCAGGTAAAACCCATGCTAACAAGAACTTTTTTTTTTAATTTATAAAGCTACGTATACCAAAACATTTCTAACCACACCCAGTTAAAAATATTTACTACTGTGTTCATTTGATAATTATCAAAATATTGTCAAATTTTATTACTATTATCAAACTTATCAAAAATTTAATAATATCTCGTGAAACAAACAAATAAGTCAACAAGTGTTTACAAATTCAACTAAAATCAAATTAAATTTATTTTCATCATTTGTTTTTCAGCAATAGGAGTATTGATAACATTGACAGGAGTTCCAGTATACTACCTCTGTGTTAAAGGACAAGGCAAAGTTGGATTCCTTAATATACTATCTGGTACGTCTCTCTCTCTCTCTCTCTCTCTCTCTCTCTCTCTCTCTCTCTCTCTCTCTCTCTCTCTCTCTCTCTCTCTCTAGTATATATATATATATATATATATATATATATATATATATATATATATATATATATATATAAAATTTTTTATATATATATATACAGTATTGTACAAATATAGACCAATCGCAAATCTTTGCTTTCATGCAGTAACCATCTTTTTTTTTTAATAAATAAATTACGACCAGTAAATTTAACTTTTCCTAATTTAGTTTTAAAAAATCAGCTTATTGAAATGAATTAAAGGTTTTCAAAGTTTTACAGACTTGTTAGCACCTAGAAAAAGGTCCCAGTTAAAAGTAATCACATTGGGGGTGGGGGGAGAGATGACAATTATGCTATTCTGGCCTATTATACCATGTCTGTTGCATCAACACTAAAAAGTCTTAAAAATATTAGAAATATCCATATTGTATTATGCACATATAGATCACTAGAAATATTGTTCTATAATATTTAACAGCTATGTAAACAAAATAGAAATAATAATTATATTCAATTAAAATTCAGTCTTAAACATTTTTAATTTAATTTTTCTTCTTATAGAGAAAATAACTACAGCAATTCAAACCTGGCTAGAAGTAGTAAGTCCTGACGAGATTCCAGATGCCAAAAACTAAGCTCCTTATGATAAACAGTAAACATGAAACTAAATTACTCATTATAATATGCCACATCAACAAAATAAAAACGTATGAAAATATATCCTTTAGTTTTATGTATATTATATTTCTTAACACCTTGCCATTAATTAGCATTTTTTTTTATTGTTAGATACTAGTTATTTTACTAGACATACAGTAGCTTTTTTATAGTTTTAAATACAATAAACACAATATTAATTTGACATATTTATGTAACTAGTACATAACAATCAATTTAAGGAACAAACCACAGCGGTTAGGATCAATTATAAAGAAAATAATAGAGATACCAACAAGGGCTGTACCAAAGTAGAAATTCTATAAAGAGAGGTCGAGGTCTCACATGGCACAGAGTTATAGTTATAAATATTTATCACTGTTGTTCCGCTCTATTGGCCGATGTCCACTTGACCTTGGAAAAATAAAAATCGTCAGTTTGACCCCAGATTTTGGATTTTCGCATTTCAGGTCATTTGCAGCAAAAAAAAATTTCAAGGTCAAGTGGACATCGGCCAATATAGCAGAACAACAGCGTTATATAACTGAGAGTTTTCATCATCAATTAAAAAAAAAAAAAAAAAAAAAAAAAAAAGCACACCCAAGAGATGCTGGAAGTCTTGTAAATGCGACTTAAGTAATTTGCTGATTTAATTATCTTCTTTAATTGATAATGTCATTACGATGATGAAAGCTTAGTTATGTAAATATTTATAACTATAACTCTGTGCCACCTGAGACCTTGACCTCTCCATAGAACTTCTACTGTGGTGAGGCCCTTGCTGGTATCTCTATCCTTTTCTTTATTATTAATACAGTAACATAACAATAACATTTTTTTTTTCATTCATTTATGAAATATTTTATTATCAATAGGCCTGTATATAATATCCCTATAATAAAATAAAAGTTTTAGAAATATTTTAAACACTATAAATATACAATAAACTCTCGATTGTGTGAATTTGCAAAGATCTCAGGACATGTTCATTTCACAAAATCAAATTTCACAAAATCAAAAGATTTGAAAAACACATTTTAAAATGTAAAACTTAAAATTGTATTGTAAACCTTTTTAATGCAATATGAATGGTTAGAGACCTGTTTAATTAAGCAAAGTACAACATTTTTAAATATAAATTATTATTATTATTTTTTTAAGATCATTGATATAATGTAAATGGTTGAATATGAAAGTGTTCAGCTAGTTTTTTTTTACCCCATCTACATCACTACTCTTAAAATTCTTAACTTTAATTCAATACTTAATAAGTTTTTGCTTATCTTGCAAACACTACAGTATGTAGCAGTTTATTATTTACTTCACGTCTTACCCCTACTAGTCGCCGAGGCCGAGTCTCGAGCAACGCAAAAAGAGATACGCAGTTAAGCTGCGTAGCTAGTGACATCTGTGAGCTGCAAAAGTTAAACATAATTTAAATGCTTCACAGAGTCTTACAACTACTCATTTCAAATAAATAAAAATTTTATTATTATTTTTCATTAAAAATTTAGAATATTTCAAAAGGTCCAACACAATTTAACCTCAAGAATGATAGATAGCAATAGAAGTAATTTTCAAGTTTGTACAGTTTTTTCCCCCAATAATAATAGAGTTGCTAGATGACTTTCATGTACAATGTCCCTTACATGTCTTCCGACTCCTGTATAAAATTTGTCGACAATTTTGGACAAGAAAACGTTATCTGCGCATGCGCAAAACTACTAGCAGCGCGCCACCGGGGGCAAAAATAACTACTAGGATTTATCGTATTATATCCGCGAAGTTTGAAACAGTTTTAAATAAATTAAGGAAAAAAAGGCACTTTGGAGTACTTGTATAAACAAAACAAAATACGACATACTCAGGCTTATTCCCTTGAAAATTAATTAATTTATTATTTTAACTTATTTCCCTTCAAATTTGCACAACTTTTCATATAATTACTTTCCAAGGTTTAAGATTCACACACAAACATTACGCATATGTGAGTGTGACGTCACTAAAAGATGCATTGCTAACCTGAAATACGTAGCTTTGCGTTACTTTGGCTTAGTAGTTCATTCTGCTGCCATCCGTGCCGCTAGCATTGATTCTTAAAAACTCTTGTCTAAAAATTGTGGCTAGAGTCGGAAGACATGTAAGGGACATTGTTTCATGTACATATTTTAGGAATGGAAAACCCAAACAAAAGCTACTCAAGAAAAAAATGCGCAAAAAAAAGAAAGAAAAGAAAAGAAAGGAAAAAAAAAAAAAAAAAAAAGAAAAAAAAAAAAAAGAAGAAGAAGAAGAAGAAGAAGAAGAAAAAAGGAGGACTTACAATTCATTTCACAAAATCGAAATGCTTTAACATTAGTGATGTTCGTAAACTCTGTTCTCTTGCACCAAAAAATGCACATTCCATTTGAATAACCAAAGTTGATCGTCATTTTAGGAGCAGAGAATAGGATTTACGAACAGCATTATTTAAAAGTCTATATTTCTGGCTGGGACCACCAGTTAGTTGACTTCACAAATTTGAATTTCACAGTTGCGAGTTTACTGTATTGTAACTATATAATGTCAGACTTTATAAAAATTCAAATAGAGTAAATTACACGTTAAATATATTATGAAAATGACAAAACAGAAAGCTCTGGAGGCAATATTATGATAATATCTTCTCCCATCCCTTCACTTAATGTGTTAATAGTACTTACATCAACAGCGGTAACATTAGTTTGTTGATCACTAGTATGATTTGTCATAGTTCGTAAAGCAAAATCATTGTTTTGATTTATATTAATTTGTTCTAAAAGTAAAGTAGAAGCAGTAGCAGCAGTAGTAACAGCAGCAGTTGCGGGAGGAACAGGAGTGGTTCGTCGTACCCTGGGACGCAATAACGTACGAACAGGCTTCCCAGATCTATGGCGCTCGGCATGAGCCTTAATTTTATCTAGCCGGGTGTTAGCATATAGACATCCAGGAACAGGGCAGCAAACTAGTCCTGCAGGAGATGGCTCATGTCTGGTAGCATGTCTGCGGAGATTTTTATACATGGAGAAACTTTGTCCACATACCTAGGGAAAAAATTTAATTACTTATCAATATTTTGAAGTATGGTTTTGACGCATGGACGCATGAAATAGCAACACTCAATTACTGGCAGACATGTTAATGAAAACTTAAGAAGAGTATATTTAATCTCTTTTGAAATAATAAAAATAGAGAGCTGATTTTTTTTTTTTTTTTTTTTTATTTTTTTTTTTACTTTGGATACCCAAGATATAGCATCAGGTTACGGACTGGCCCCTGTTTGGAGGCCCCTAGAGGATGTGTTACACTCCTTTTGCGGACGAGGCCCCTTGAGTGCCAGTCCAACCCTGTATCGCATTGGACTTGATGGTGGCATAAAAATGCTTCTTGAAGTGCCATTACTTGAGAATTGGCTTTTACCTTTAAATAACCAGTAAAAAGCAATTGGGCTGTCATTAATTGTGTCATGGCCATACTTGTTTTAAAAACTATATACAATGTAAAAAATAATATGCCTATCTACTGTATATAAAAAAGAAGAAGAAGAAGAAGATAAATATTATAAAGATTTGAGTATGTTAAATTATAATTAGCTTGGATTAGGAATTAATTTCTCTCACATATGGCATACCTGTCATCTAATACTCCCCTCCCGTTCCTCAATTTACAAGTATTGCAAAGTTGATGTTTCCTTAATATAAAATATTGTATATTGGATTTAACTGCAGTGCTAAATTTTTATTAAATAATGAAAATAAAACACAGATTGTGCAGCAGTTAAAAAATAAAATATCTACTACATTCTCACCTCACATTGGTAGTGTCTTTCTTTGCTATGTGTGGCAACATGGTGAGCTAAGGACTGCTTTCTTGTGGCAACAAAATTACAATCTGGCTGTGGACACCGGAAGCACACCCCCGCATGTACCATTCTATGTGTTCTGAATGTACTGATATGGGCTGTGCTGAAGCCACAGGTGTCGCATAAATGTCTTTTCTCTGCTGAGTGAACTAGAGCATGACTTCGTAATGCATGTTTCCATTTGAACCCTCTGCCACATTCTCCACATAAAAATGGAGTTTCTGTTGAATGGCGTGGCTCATGGGATGATAGAGCTGTCCTAGTACGGAACCTAGCATCACATGCTAGGCAGAAGAAGGGTAATGTATGGTCATGTAGATTTAGGTGAGCAAGAAGATTACTAGTATTTGGTGCTGTGTAACTGAAACAATAATGTTACCACTGTAATGCATGCATCAAAAATATATTATTAGGATAGGCCTATATACCCTATTTATTATTATTATTATTATTAAAAAAAAAAAACTGCTGTAACTTAAGAGCAAATCAGCAGACAGATTGGGCGCCAAGATTTCAAAATAATCTTGAAAGGCCACGGCAAAAGAGGGCATGCATTGATCATCATAGCAACTGACAAATAGGACCCCTCAGACCCCCCAGTGGGTATGGTCCATCTTTTCAGATTTCTCAGACTGTGGTGGCCCAGTCTGCCTCTGCAAATCACTGATAGAATTAAATTTAAAATAATAATACTGGATAATAAATATTAGGAAAGAATGGTCTATGCAATAGTTGATAATTAAAAAAGATTTGATAGAAAAACACATAGATAGATTAGGAAAAATTGGAGAATTGGAGATACTATGAGCTTACACCACACTTACACTTACTTACTTGAATTTTGGCTGCTCTTTTTTAATGAAGCTCGCTTTCTACAGAGCAATATGAGCTACTTACATACGCTTTTAAATTTAATTTTGGCCTGGGTTAGAATATTTTCTCTACCTTGCATCCCTGTAAAAGTAAAAGCTCATACTATCTCCCAGTCCCCAATTTTTCCTAATCTATCTATGTGTTTTTCTATCAAATCTTTCATAATTATTAATAAAACTGTATAAATAATAATAATAGTACCTCATAATAAAAAAATAAAATTAATTTTTTAAATGATCATTATTTCTTCTAACTTGACTTGAGTAATGTTACCATGCATATACAGTTGTTTTAATAATAATCAGTTCTTCCTAATAGAGATGTCGTTGTAGCGTTTTTTTGCCATGCGACTATGAGCTCTATGAAAAGAACAGGTAAGATTCAAGGTTGCATCACAAAAAAACTCTACAACAACATTTCTATTCGGAAGACTTGTAATGCTAAATGCATTACATATTTGTTCATATGTTCATATGGAGCAATATTTTCAATGTGCATACATACATACATACAGTGGCGTAACTACCAGGGGGGAAGAGGGGGAAGTTTCCCCGGGCCCGTCGACTTCTGGGGGCCCGTTGGCTTCTGGGGGCCCCCGGTGATGCTTGGCGCAAAAAAAAAAATAAATAAAAAAAATAAATAAATAAATGTGGTAATATTAAATTTTATGTTGAAAAACAGTATTTGAAAGTTAAAGTGGATCAATCAAATAATATGCATTTTGAGACAGATGGTATTATTTTTAATATTAAATACATTTTTTAACTGTCACCACCTTCTAATTAATTTTTTTATAAATGTCTTCTTCAAATATCATATATGAATTTTTTCTATTTATAGCAAAAATTAATTATTGACAAAAATTAAAATCATGTATGATAGGCCATTTTAACGATTTTTTTTTTTCATATGTTAGTGACACTTTTTAATTTTCATTATAAAAAATAACTTAAAATTTCAGTGCCACGCCCCCTTTTTCAAAAATTTTAACCTGCGGCGCGCATACCCCCCATTGACTAGAAAAGGAACAACGGTTTTGAGGCCGACTATAAGCGATTTCGGTCACATCCGCGTCCATTTCTCCTTACTACGCATGCTCAGTAAGTCAAAACGGAAGCAGATATATGAGCAAAATTGCTTATAGTCGGCTTCAAAAGAGTTGTTTCTTTATCAGTCAATACTCCCCGGCACTGTCCCCCTTTCGGGGGTCCCGTGTCAGATTTTTTCCCCTGGCCAAATTTTTGAAGTTACGCCACTGCATACATACATACATATCATGACGCTATAGTATAATCCCTTTCGGGGTAAGCCAACAACACAGATGTTTTATCCTGACCCAGTGATATACCTCCACAACTTCCTATCCTGACATACTTCACTTGCTTCCGCCAGTCTCATACCTTGTTTCATACATTTCCTTTTGCATGTCATACTGCGTACATTCTTATTTTTCAAACATCTTCCAACCACCTCAGACCATGATGTTTTAGGCCTGCCTCTCTCTCTCTCCTTCCATCCACTCTACTATGAAATACCTGCTTTGCTATTCTTTCATCACCCGTTCTCTCAACATGACCAAACCACCGTAATACACTGTTCTCATACTTCTCAGTCACAGTTTCTTTTACTCCACATTTCTCCATCACCCAAGTATTCCTTACCCTATCTAATCTTGTTTTACCACATATACTTCAATGTGCAAATATTTGTAATACATTGAGGAAGTCTACACGAAGTTAACCCCTAGGTTTGAATATGCCATTTGAAAGAGAAAAAGTAGTAGATAAGCTAAGCATAGGCAATTAATTACCTGCAAATTTGATGTTTTCTTTAATAAAAGAAGAAATAAAAAAGTTCAATTCCCAACCCTTTGCCGACTATGATGTCATTTGTTTACATCTGATTTTCAATTGTCTTCTGGATTTCAAGCGATCCCATTGTTGAAAGGCGGCCATTAAATTGGTCATTAAATTTTTAGATTTTGTAGCAGTTGCATGAAATCCAGAAGACAATGGACCACTTGCAATAAAATGTTTTTAATTGTTGCAGCAAGTAAGTGAAAACGATTTTTACATAAGAAATGCATTAAGAATTATTCAAATTATTTTAAAAAGTTCGTTCATTGCAAGTGGTCAATTGACCACTTGCAATGAACGCACTTTTTAAAATAATTTGAATAATTTGTAATGCATTTCTTATGTAAAAATCGTTTTCACTTACTTGCTGCAACAATTAAAAACATTTTATTGCAAGTGGTCCAATGAAAATCGGATGTAAACAAATGACGTCATGGTCGGCAAAGGGTTGGGAATTGAACTTTTTTATTTCTTCTTTTATTAAATACACCGTCAAATTTCCAGGTAATTGCCTATGCTAAGTTTATCTACTACCTTTTCTCTTTTAAATGACGTATTCAAACCTAGGGGTTAACTTTGTGTAGACTTCCTCAATTCCAATATCTTAAAATATTTATTGTCGTTGGTCCGCTATAATGTCTGATGCCTAATTGACCTTGAAAAAATATATTTCATCGGCCCCCAAAATTTGGATTTGTACATTTCAGGCCATTTGCAGCAAAAAAATATTTTTCAAGGTCAAATGGACATCAAACAATATAGCGGACCTGCAACGTTATGCTTGTTGCACACAGGGTCTGACTGGGGTGAAAAGGCCTCGTCGGGGATCCATTGAGAGTGACCTCGGAAAAGAATAAGACCGGCCTGCGAACGGGGGGTCTGGGGGGCGCAGCCCCCCAGCAGCCCGCCGCAGGCGCGATTTTTTTGCGACCACGCCCCTTTTTACCTTTTTTGTTGTAAAAAGAATCGATGTTTTTATGTAAAATTAATTCTTTGATTTTTGTTTTTGCAGTACTTATATTTTTTATTAATATTTGTAATTTACGTTTAAATCGTTCTATAAAAATATCTATTGATTATGATTACTTTCTTCATCTTAATTGCCCATCAGGGAATACTTAAATTAAGTGGTGGTCCTAGCTTTTTTTTTTTTTTTTGTCCCGGGGACAGAAATCTGAGTGGCCCCCGTAAATAGATGTGCGAAGCTAACAGCTCGTTTTTTTTTTCACCACATGACTATTTACACTAAATTTAGTGTATAAATTTAGTGTCTCTGTGAAGATAGCTACACTAAATTTTATTTTTGTATTAAATATTAAAAATAAAACAAAGAAAAAAAATAAAGAAAATCACTATGAAAAATCAATTATATTTAACTACATTGCAGATTGAGGCCAGATTTAGTGCATGCAAAACATGTTCCCTTCATAAATATTCTCAAAGTTGAATTTTGATTTTTATTAATTTCTATCAGAATTAATTTCAAATTTCCAAAATAAATATCCAATTTTTATGTATATGTATTATTTTAAAAATTGACGATTGGATGAATAGAAATAGTGAAAATTTAGGAAGATCTAGCTTATTTCTATTAAAATTTTCACCTACACTAGGCCAAAAAAATGAGGCCAACTTAAATTTTATTCGGGGTAAAATTTTATTTCATATTCTAAAAGAGGAAATTGTCCTGATTCGATTTATTTGCAAAATTCTAAAGTTTAAGTTCATTATATGCATTTTTAATTATTATTATTTTTAAAATTGCAAATTGACGACACGCGAAACCTATGCATGTGGGCATAGGAAACAGTTACCGACCGTAACGTTATTTCAAGACTTTCAAAGTTTAATTATATAAATATTATAAATAATCAATGAACTCAAAAATTAAAAATTCACATATATATCTATCAACTTAGGACATTGTCCTCTTTTAGAATATGCAATAAAGTTAATCCTTGCAATTTTTTCAGTCTTTTTATTCCTAGCAGTTTATTTTACCTTTTTGAATCAGGGCAGCGCCCTGATTCAAAAAGGTAAAAATCTATACTGAATCAACTTTTAATTATTGCTAGTTAATTCTGGATTTACCTTAGACGTGGAGGAACTTTTTTTTTTTTTTTTTTTTTTTTTTTTGTGCCTATAACCGATGGACAAATTGATTTGAAAATTAGTTCACATTACACACGCATGCTATTGAATATTATTAAATAAACTAAATGACGGCAATACAAAATTATGCTGAAATTTTTAAAAAAGCTACCAAGTAAAAAAAAAAAAAAAAAAAAAAAATCTCCACGTTTGAGGTTAATTCTGAAATTGTATTTTATCTTGAGATTATGCTTCAGATTTTTTTTTCTTTTTTAACATTATATTATTTGAGTAATGCAAAGTTAGGGATAAATTTATAAATGAAAATCATCAATTTTTTTCATGTAGATTTTCCTCTTTCTCTCTTCTTCCTGTCCCTTAAATAACTTCCTTCCCCCCCCCCCCTTTTCTGAGTTTTGAATTTTTTACATGTAGGCATTGTCTCAGGGCCCCCAAACCTAGTGGGCCCGGGGATATCCACCCTTCAATCCCCTCTGTAGGACCGCCACTGCTTATGTATATCGTCTGATTGTCAGCTATTATATTTTTTTATTAAATATATATATAATAATAAAATAATTATATAAATTTGACTAAATTGATTGCTACAGTGGGAGGCCCCCTTTTACAGGGGGCTTGGGGCCTGCTCTCTTCTCTGTTGTATATCCCCATGGAGGCCCCCTTATATAGGGGTCCTCCTCTCTTCTATTCTCTCTTGTATAACAGTATAACAATAATTTTTAATTATATAAATTTTATTATGACTTTTTGTAATTATATAGAAATTTTAATTTCAAAGTTTAATAAATATATTATTTTTTTGAGAGGACCCACGGAGGCCCCCAGAGGGCCTCTTCTCTCCTCTGTTTTGTGTACTACAGGCTTTTTATGTTTTATAGGACAGGGAAGCGAAAAGCAGGCCAGGGCCTCGTCAGCCTCAAACAATCCCGTCTCTAAACAAATAAATAAATAAAGTAAAAGAAAAAATATTAAAATAAATATAAAAAATAATTACTTAAGGGGGTAGGTGACCGACTGATATCTTGCAAACTAGGACGGTTGCGAATAATAATAAATAACTCAAAGTAAAGAAGAAATGTTAATTAACAATTTAGTTATGTCAAACATGTGAAAACACGATCAAATATTTAAGTTATTACACTTTAAAGATAACATGTAAATGTGGAAATTTAAATTTGAGCGGGAAATTTTAGTCAAATTAGAAACTTTTTTAAAATTAAATTTATCATTAAAAAATTTTTTGTCATAAAAAAAAATATTTTAAATTTTCATGATTTTATTTGAAAATTATAGTGTTTGTTTTATTGCAATTAAATCATGTACAAAAATTTTTTGCGAAAATATAGTTCTTCTTTTAGCGATTTCCGGTCCAAGTCGGTCCCCCACCGCCTTAATTATTTACACTTGTTTCTTTCTAAATTAGGCTTCTATTATTCTGCTTGCTTTTTTATATACATTTTTGAATGTGATTTTTTTTATGTCGCTTCGCGGCTTTGACGGGGGCCTCGCCTGAGGGCCTCATTCTTTGTTTTGGGGGCCTCACACTGGGGGGGCCTCGTCGGGGATCACGCCTAGCCCTTATGGCCAGTCTGACCCTGGTTGCACAATGCAAATATTGCTGTGTAAACAGGCCATTAATATAAGCTATTGTAACTGGTGTACAGTAACATAGAATGTGCATAGTACCATGTGTGAGAAACATAATAGTGTGGACTGTGCAGCAAATGCAGCATGAAAATATTTGATTTTGTACAAAACATACCAATTAAAAGAAATACTTCCACAAAATAAGCAAATGGAACTTATTTTTGGGACATAAGAGTTTTTAATTAATTCACAACTTTATAACTGCCTCAACAATCATTTGTTTGTTTGTTAGTTAATTTTTAGCAATTTAATGCTATTTTATTAACACTTCATTAAAGACGTAGAACACCTTGAACAAAAAACTTGCCTGATATCCTAACATGCCCAAATATCAACATTATTTTGGCCGGAGTCATTGATTTCTAATTTATTTTCCATTTACAAAATGTCAGTTGCGGGTTTACTACGTCACAGCTCGCCTGTTTCAGCGCGCGTGGACCAGGCAAGCTGTGACGTAGTAAACCCGCAACTGACATTTTGTAAATGGAAAATAAATTAGAAATCAATGACTCCGGCCAAAATAATGTTGATATTTGGGTATGTTAGGATATTAAGCAAGTTTTTTGTTCAAGGTGTTCTACGCCTTTAACATTTAGTAAGTCATCTGCATTATCTGCAGAGTTGGGAAAAAGAAAGGGAAAAAAATGTATCTGATATGAAATGAATGTAAAATTTGTTAATAAATAATAACTAATAACTAAGCCTACTATTCCACTATGTGATTTTGAACAAATGACATTGGAAATTGGAAAACAAAATATTAAATAATAAACCATTGCCAAAACAGATGAGAGGGTATTTCAACTGGAAGGTGGAAGCACCCTCTTTTCTTGAATTTTAATTACATTACAGTAAGAAAATAATGTCAGAAAAAGGGGTGTTTCTGGTTGTAAAAATCTCTGATCTTTTTTTTTTTTTTTTTGGCCAGGGTGTATGTATATATGTAGTATGTAGGAACACTCCCGAATAAATCTGACTGCAGCGTTTATGTCTCCAAATGTTAAATATATGGGGAAACTTTGAAACGACCATAGTCAAATTTACTGTATTGGAGGTATTGGGGAGGAGTGTACATGTGTATATGTATGTATGTGAGCATATGTTCTGTATGTCATAATATATATCATATATCAATGTATGCATAAGTACCGTAAACAGAGTGAGCACGTTAAACTATGGTTGTCATCAGCTGATTGTCTCAAATGCTTAAGAAGAGCAACAGCATTTCGCTGAGTTACTCCACATCCAAGACAAGTATATGAGCGTCCTGAATTTTTGGCTGGTACAATATCAGTTGATGCAATATCTGTGGGGGTCTCATGGACAATTATTTTTGTTGTCAGCGTTGCAGTATTTTTTGAAGCTTCTATTCTTGCTTGTTGGCATACATGTGAAAGTTCAGGTACACTAAAAATTCTTCCCAAGCTCTCTATATGATCAATGTGGTTCTGGTCACCTATGCAAATGCGACCATGGTACAAGAAATCGATAACTTTGTCAACACAATCTAAACATTCATTAGAAATATAGTCTTCTGAGCTGTATAAGTCAGACAATTTAACTTCAAGTGGGTTATTTAAAGACCAACTCCCATACATTTTTGACTTATTCGAGCGCTTTCCTTTCGCTTTAACTCCAGATTTCGTGACAAAAATATTATGCAGCCTAGCACTAAAAGTACTAAGGACACATGAATGTGTCCACAAACTAGTATCAGCAACAAGAATTTTCACATCACAAAATTTTCCCGTTCTTCGTTGCGTGTATAAACCTGATAAAAGTTTGGAAGATACATTTTCTTGCAAATAATCCGTAGTGTTTTGCAAAGATAAACAATCTGAAGTTGCTGCCATTTTACTATTACTGGTATGTATGTAGATTACTTAACCCGTCTGACGACGGTACTGATACATATATTATGTAACATATGCATAATTATGATATACATACATACAACTTATAATAATATGTATATGTATAATAACTTCCCCCGCCAACATACATACATACAGATTATTACATATTATATACCACTTCACTATCCGACACTATCACTGACATACTGGACATACTAATTACACCTGCATAGTGCATAGCACACTGGCTGCACAACTGCTGCACAAGCACAACCGGCACGACCAGCCGACCAGGCCATCGAGTTATTGACCGACTTTGGACCGCGGGCACACTATAGGCACGGCACCTGCACGGCACGACACGACAGCGACACAGCCTGGACACAGCGACAGCGTGACTTAAACCAACTTAAGGGTTCTCTTCAGTTCGCTTGCATCTTTTTGTTTGTTTGTTGTTTGTTCGAAATCTAAAAAGGAAAGTTCCTAATTTTTTGATTGCATCTTAAGCTACCCTTGATAAAAACTTCAGCACCCGTGACCATCAGATAAGAGAGAAATTAATGCTGTTCGTAAACCCTGTTCTTTGCTCCTAAAATGACGATCAGCTATGGTTAATCAAATGGAATGCGCATTTTTTGGGGCAAGAGAACAGGGTTTACGAACAGCATTAGTTATTGAAATTAACATGGGCTCTTATGGGACTAAACTTCAAAAAATAGTAATTCAAAATCTAGCATGGTGGCCCCCCAAAATTTTTACATTTTTTAAGTTATCTTACCCTAATCTATCACTGTGTTAAATTTCAGATTTTTCCTCCTTTACAACTTTTTAGTCAAATCCCGCAGTAGCTGATTTCCCGTCTTAAAACCAACTCCCTCCCCCCTCCCCCCGGCCGCCCCCAGGCCAATTCCCCTTCCACAGGTTCCTCATCCCCTGCTCTTCCCTTCCCTCCGACCACCCCAGACCTTATTTTCAATCCCTGCCCAATCCCGGCCCAATCCATCCAACTTGAAGATAACCTCTTTGGAAGAATCCTGCTTCTGCCTGTAGTGCCCTCTGCTCGGCATTATTCGGTGTTATTCGGATTATTCGTATAAGCACTATTCGCGATTCGCGAGTGTTCGTTTCATAACGATCGATTGTTTGATTTTGTATGGCCAGTGTATGGCGTCACGTGGAAAAACTTGTTGATTTTGTAGCTGAATATTAAGCTGAAAGATGTATCTCTGCAATTTGTAAACGAGAAAAGAAACGATCCTTACGAATTTCAAAATTTTCAGCGAAAAGGTAAGCAGAGCAGGTGGAGGGTGGAGCAGGTATTATATACTATGTATGATATGATATGTATGTATATGTTACAAGAATATCTGTATGTAACTTTTGTTTATCATATGTGAGTCTATACATATAATATGTGTTTTGTATCATTATACCGACTCCATATAAAAAACTACTTTTTAGAGTTTTGAGAATCAAAGAGACCTAATGTTACATACTATCCGGCAGCTATATTTCATTCGGATAATTTGAGGCAGCTAATGAACATGATTGCTTCCGCAATCTCTTTTGGACTTTCTTCGGCCATGTGCGCCGAAGGTGCAAAAAAAAAAACTGTATTGACTAATTTTTTTTCAATTTTGGCTCATTTTTTCCACCTACGAGGGCCGTTTGGGGGGGGGGGGGGCGGTCGCCCCCCCGCCCCCCCCCCCCCCCTGGATCCGCCCCTGCGGTACATTTATAACGCATGTAAATTGCAAATAATTGTGAGATGTCAACTCTATAAAACATCACCTCTTGGAAGATTTTTTTAAATTTAATTTGATTACCAAAATATGAATGCGCGTGCGTTTTATTTATTAAAAATATTTTTAATTAAATGTTCGTTTTAATATATGTACTGCTATATTTTTAAAAAATAAAAAAATGTACGCTTTCAAAATCTATAAAGAATGAAAATAAAAACTTCCAATCTGACAAATTTTTGAAATTTTATAGCAACAATGAGGAAGGTGAATTGAAATTTTTTTGTAGAGTTTATGATATTTTGGAAAGAGCTTTAACAAATTTTGAGGCGCTATTTTTACGGTAGCTAATTTGAGGCAGCTAATGAACATGATTGCTTCCGCAATCTCTTTTGGACTTTCTTCGGCCATGTGCGCCGAAGGTGCAAAAAAAACTGTATTGACTAATTTTTTTTCAATTTTGGCTCATTTTTTCCACCTACGTAAGCCGTTTGGGGGGGGGGGGGGCGGTCGCCCCCACCGCCCCCCCTGGATCCGCCCCTGCGGTACATTTATAATGCATGTAAATTGCAAATAATTGTGAGATGTCAACTCTAAACATCACCTCTTGGAAGATTTTTTTAAATTTAATTTGATTACCAAAATATGAATGCGCGTGCGTTTTATTTATTAAAAATATTTTTAATTAAATGTTCATTTTAATATATATGTACTGATATATTTTTAAAAAATGAAAAAATGTACGCTTTCAAAATCTATAAAGATTGAAAATAAAAACTTCCAATTTGACAAATTTTTGAAATTTTATAGCAACAATGAGGAAGGTAAATTGAATTTTTTTTGTAGAGTTTATGATATTTTGGAAAGAGCTTTAACAAATTTTGAGGCGCTATTTTTTCTTAGGACGATTGGAGCATGTGAAGTATTTTTAATTAATTTTTGAAAATCGAACTAGAAAGCCTGTGACGTCATCAGTTCACTTTTTTCTTGGCAAATACTAATGGTTCGAGGTTCAGCAACCAGTTTGTTTAATGAAATCAGCTCGTCCTCAGGATTTCAAAAAACTGGCTATTGAACCTTCTACGGTCAATAATTTCCGAAATAAATGCCCGATAGATGACGCCACAGACTTTTTAGGTCGATTTTCAAAAATTAATTAAAAATACTTCCCATGCTCCCAATCGTTCTAAGAAAAAATATCGCTTCAAAATTTTTTAACGCTATAGCGTTAAATATATTTAAAAATGTCATAAAAAGTGGGGGTTAAAAAGAATTCACCTTCCTCATTAATTTAAGAATAATAATAAAAAGGAAAGGAAACAAAAAACTTATAGAATAAAAAAAAATCGTAACATTTACCATATACCTACTATATCTAAAGGCGTAGAACACCTTGGACAAAAAAATTGTGTAATATCCTAACATACCTGAAAATCAACATTGATTTGGCCGAAGTCACTGATTTCTAATTTACTTTCCATTCACAAAATGACACTGGCGATCACTGGCGTCACAGCTCACCCGGTTTACGCTCGCGTGGACCAGGCGAGCTGTATGTCAGTGACCGCCAGCGGCATTTTGTGAATGGAAAGTAAATTAGAAATCAATGACTTCTGTCAAATTAATGTTGATTTTCAGGTTTGTTAGGATATTACACAACTTTTTTGTCCAAGCTGTTCTACGCCTTTAGAAATATAGTATTTTAATGAGTATTAAAATGAACATTTTTCCCATTTATTTATTTTTACCTTTATTTGTGTAGCTGCATTACCAGGAGAATTGAAGCTCTGTTATGTATATTATCCACAATATGTTTAGAGTTTGCAAGCCTTCCCCCTCCTCCCTGCATAGGTTATTTAGGGAGGTTGTAAGCTTCTTTCATACTGAAAGAGACCTTTCGAGAGTGAGAAAAAGGGACATTGTGTACAACTACTGCCATCCTGTGACAGAAGCATCCTTAAAGGCGTAGAACACCTTGAACAAAAAAGTTGCGTAATATCCTAAGAAACCTGAAAATCAACGTTGATTTGGCCGGAGTCATTGATTTCTAATTTATTTTCCATTCACACAATGCCGCTGCCGGTCACTGACGTCACAGCTCGCCTGGTCCACGCGCAAGTAAACCGGCCGATCTGTGACGTCAGTGACCGGCAGCGGCATTTTATGAATGGAAAATAAATTAGAAATCAATGACTCCGGCCAAATCAACGTTGATTTTCAGGTTTCTTAGGATATTACGCAACTTTTTTTGTTCAAGGTGTTCTACGCCTTTAAAATGATGAGAAAAAACTGGCGACATTCTGTCCATATGGTCTAGAGTTATTCTATTCTTTATATTATGGTTTAACCTCATTTGCTTTCTGTATCATATGTAAAAGATGGAATGTGATATGTTTCAGATGATGGAGGCAACTAATTTGCCAAATGCATTTAGAGTTTGCATCACTCACATGCAATCACCTTCCTGTTTTTGGGTCCATAAGCTTGGAGAATTGCATGATCAGTTGAGCACATTGGAAGCAGACCTGAATAAAATATGTGCGTTGTACACAAAATCTGATCATCTGCAAACACCTTGCATGGGAGAGGTATGTGAAAGTACATGGAACATTAAATGAAATAGCATTCACAATTTTTATGCATATTTTGTGTGCACATTGGTTTTCATAAATTTCTTTGTTGTTTGCAGTTGGTTGCTGTGTATCATGATAAAATGAAGAAATGGGTACGAGGAATTGTGATTGAGTGGAAAACTGATGGGACTATCTTCTTGATTGACTATGGTTACATTCTCTCAAAAGTTTCACAAGCTGTGCGCTTACCTGAGAACATACCAGCACTCAAGCCACAATCTTTTCAAGTTTTCCTTCATGGTGTAGTGCCTCTCACTCACAGTAGTCAAGATGGTGTCACTCTTGTGTAAGTACGGTATATTATCATTCTTGTTTCTCTTACACTTTCGAATAATATTAAAAATTTTAAGGCAGGAAAACAAAGTTGTTTTTATTAGCTGAATAAAGTTGTCTTTATGTGGAAAACTAAATTATATATATGCAAGAGAGAGAGAGAGAGAGAGAGAGAGAGAGAGAGAGAGAGAGAGAGAGAGAGAGAGAGAGAGAGAGAGAGAGAGAGAAAGAGAGAGAGAGAGGGAAAAAAAGGCATAAAAATTTTCCTCTTGAAAAAAGAAGGGGAGGGGAAGGAAGACGCTATTGTTATTACTTTGTGCATTTTTCTTTTTTTAACAATAATAAACACTCACACTCCCAAGATATGTTTTTCCACATTCATACATATCGTCCTTGTTGGGTCCAAAGGACTATTTGCATTTCAAGGTTGTCTTTCATAAGGCGTACTTGCATTTTTATCCAGTACCGCAAAGGGTGTACAGCTCTGGCCAAAAGTTCCCGAACGATTTGCATAGGCAACCCACAACCACACAATGCTATCTTTATGAGAAAACGCAGCGGCCGCCGCTGCCCCGTTCGGAAACTTTTGGCCAGAGCTGTACATACTTTGCACTTGGTTTAAATTTTAAGCTTATGGCGGATGCAAGCAAAGCATCAAATCTGACCAAATGGATGTAGTGCCCTTTGCGAAATAATATCTAAATGTCAAGTATCCAAATATGACCTTTGGATACAATAAGTATATGTTAGCTTTCAAACACGAATTCGTGTCAAAAGTGGTGAAAATAGCTAAAAAAAAAATACCTTCATGAAACCATATTTGAGTTCTGAGCACGGCAAATCTAATCCCAACGTGTTCTGTTCAAGTTAAAACATTTGAATGCGCTGGGCTCAAATTTAAAATATTATGATGCGTTAAGAGGCCGTTTTACTCTCTGGAAAATATAAATGTAAACAAACTGTCTAAAAAATCAAAATCTAAGATAAGGCAGGAAACTTAAATGACTGAAATCGAGTGGTCATACGTCATCAGAGTGACCAATAATCACAGGAAACGAATACAATAGATTGGTATGTAAGGCATTGATAACAGGTTTCAAACCAAGCTAGAGCCTTGCAAAGAACGAAGAGAGTATTTTTTACATAATATTGAATGTATAGACAGCAAAAATTCTTATAATATAATATAACGCATTTATTTATTTTTTGTATAATATTGTAAAAGGAAAAAATCACATATAATCATAGAAATATGCAATTTGCTTCTTCCATGCAAATATGATAATGCATATTACAATAAAAATATATTAACTTTTAAATGTCTACGTGCAAATGATACAATATAAATAATAAGTAATAATATTATATAAACGAAAACACAAATTTGAAGAAGAAAATAAACTGCCGTTGATCTCCAAATTGTGACAGTTCATCAGAAAGGTGTATAATTATATAAGTTATTTGCAAGCAATATAATATATTTACATTAAAATAAAAATAAGTGATATTGTCCAAATATTTTAATTAATTAATAATATATCCATTTTCTTATAGTGTGCCGATAATATAAATTTATTTTCTTCCAAATTGTTGTTTTAGTATAATATTGTACTTTTTTAATTATTTTATTTTATCATTATATATATAGGCCTATATATTGCACGTAAATCTAAAAATATAGTGTGTATTTTTTTCCGCGTTTTTTTTTTTTTTTTTTTTTTCCCCTTCTGTTTTTCAAAAATTGTTTTATTTAATTATAATATGATAGTTCAATATTAATTAATAAACCTGTAGTTACCACAATCTTGATCCTTTTGATCTTTTTTTTTTCTTATATCTCTTCTACATTTTTTTTCTTCTAATTATGGGGTAAATAACTTTAAATATATTTTCTTTAAGATGAAAGCAATGCTTGACCTGCGATGACCATAACTATATCGCAATCATGACATATTTATAATAATTTTATAAGGTCCCAACATTATACGGATTATTGAATGTTAGCTTGATTATGTCTAGCCAGCAACTCGTATAGTCATTTTTTTTCTCATTCACCTATAAACTACTCTGATATTAGACGAGATAATATTTTACATAACATCCGCTGTTTTGGGAGTTTACTAAGCTGACCTTCGTACACTTTCTTAGCAATAATAAAAGTATACATCGTGATAATAGAAAATATTGAAAAATACTCGACTAAAAGCAAAATAGAACATACTTCTGTAACTGTCCACAGTGGCGCATTTCCCTAGTACAATAAATATAACACCGTAATTCCAATTTAATTAATTAATTAAGCATCGGATAGAAATTATTTTTAAACCATTGAAAAGCTATTAAAAAAACGAAGGCATTCAAGGAGCGCTTTTTTTATAAACTCAATAGCAACATTTTAATTGGTTAAAAACAGAACAAAAAAAGATATCGAAAATCGGTTCCTTGAAGGTCTAGATAATATATTTGTAATAATGTGTTAAAAATTTGGCCTCTCTAGGTGTATTAGTTGCGGAGAAATCTTGGAAGTACGATTACATTGATTTGAATGGGCAGCAAGCAGGCAGCGTATAGAGAGTAAAACGGCCTCTTAAGAACATGCAGAATTGGTCACATATGATTAAGCTAATGAAAACAACATTATTCTCTCCTTCTGTAACCGACTTCTGGGGCCGACTTGGGGTGCGTACCGTATTTCGATGAGAACGCTGTGCAGTGCTGTGGCAATACGGTATGAATTCTGAGCAATTTGGATACTTTGCGCTAGCAAATACGGTACGCCAGACCTCTGTGAGGCGCCTCGCCTATTTACTTTCAGCAGCGCGCAGAGGCTCTCAGCATCAGCTGCTGTCCGTTCGGGTCTCTTCTGTAAACGCTGTGAAGCGCTGACAGAGGTGATACGGTACGTTTTGTCAGCACTTTCAGCGCTCGCAAGTGAATACGGTACGCACCCTTGGATTGGAATCGTTAAAAGAAGATCTATATTTTGACAATAATTTTTTGTACATTATTTATTTGAACAAAACAAACACTATAATTTTCAAATAAAATCAAGTAAATTTAAAAAAATATTTTTTTGTTCCGAAAAAGGTATAATAATATTTTTAAATTTAAAAAAGTTTCTAATTTGACTAAAATTTGCCGCTTAAATTTGAATTTTCACATTTACATGCTATCTTTTAAAGGCCGAAGCAGCCATCAATCGGTTCCTGACCGATAACCATGGGACAACTATCGCTGGCTCCCGATTGGCTTAGCGCAAAAAGTTAGACCAATCCTAACTCTAGCGCACTCTTAACGGTACTTGTCGCAAAACGACCGACTGACGGCTGAGTTGGGCTTAAGGGAGTAGGGTACCGACGTCGACCACTAGACTCAAACTTTTACTGTCAAAAAAAGCTGAAATTTTGCACAATGATACTTCAGCTTGAGACAATATCAAATATATAACAATTTTGGGGGGTCACCTTCCAAATTAATTTTATATTATTTTTTGAAATTTTAAGCCCATATGAGGGTAATGTTAATTTCAATAATTGTTTTCTTTTTTTCGGGATGGTCAAACATCTTGAAATTTTTTATTACGGCTAGGTGTTACCCTTATCTACACAGTGACAGCAAATTTAGACCCAAAACACGCTCTAGTTTTTGAGATATAAGGTTGGTACCCTACTCCCTTAAAGGCGTAGAACACCTTGAACAAAAAAGTTGCATAATAACCTAACAAACCTGAAATTCAACGTTGATTTGAGCGAAGTCATTGATTTCTTATTTATTTTCCATTCACACTGGTGGTCACTGACGTCACAGCTCGCCTGGTCCATGCAAGCGTAAACCAGGCGAGCTGTGACGTCAGTGACCGCAAGTGTCATTTTGTGAATGGAAAATAAATTAGAAATCAATGACTTCGGCCAAATCAACGTTGATTTTCAGGTTTGTTAGGATATTATGCAACTTTTTTGTTCAAGATGTTCTACGCCTTTAAGTGGAATAACTTATATATTTGATTGTGTTTTCACATGTTTGACGTAACTAAACTTTTAAGTACCATTTCTTCTTTATTTTGTGTTTATATTATAATTAACGACCGTCTAGTTTGCGAGATATCAGTCGGTAACCTACCCACTTAAACTTGTATTTTGTATTATCTTTGTATTTTTCCAATCATCAATGTTACATTTTTCCTGGATGATCCTGGAAGTTGATGATTATTGTTTTGCTTGAATAGGAAGGACAATAAATGGATGCTTCCTGCAGCAAGTAAAGTGCTACGTCTTATGAGCCGCTGTTCAAGCTTCTACTTTGAATGTTTCCAAAAATGGGAAGACTTATTGATGGGCAACTTGCACCTTGTCTTTGAGAACCAATCTAAACCACTGTCTCTCACTGCTACACTCTGTGAAGCAGACTTGGCAGTTGTGGACACAACATATTTTCATGCAAGTAGGTGTTATGGTTGTATTTATTAATATATTAAAAGCGTAGAACACCTTGAACAAAAAAAAAAAAAAAAAAAAAAAAAGTTAGTAATATCATAACGTACCGAAATAGCAACGTTGATTTGGTCGTATTCATTGATTCCTAATTTATTTTCCATTCACGAAACAGCAGCTGTGGGTTTGTGATGTCACAGCTCACTAGTCCACGCACACAGAAACAGGCAAGCTGTGACGTCATAAACCCGCAACTGCTAATCGCTTATTATAACATAATATCAGAAAGTCTGCTGCAGACAAAACTGCATTTCACAAAATCAAGAAATTAACAGAATTGAACTTTGCAAAATCGAGAGTTTACTATATTATTATATTATCTTATCTTTTTTATTAGTGATTTATCACACAGTAAATTTTTCCATAAATAATAATATTCAAATTTGAATAACTAATAAAAAAAAAATTTAATAATAACAAAGAGATGGAGTGCAGATTACAAATGTTACAATACTTAAAATATGCTATTTTAAATATATATAGGCCTAATGACAATATTAGAAAATATAGTAGAGTGGAAACGTGAAGATTCTCTAATTTATATAATTAATTGGGACTTGTTCTAGAGTAGACAAGTGCTAGATATTTTTAATTTGAATAGGACGTTAAAAGGATAAAGATACTGTGTTAATAAAAGACGATATCACAATAATCACATTTTTACACAATAAATCAAAGGCACAACATTATTAAACAGCATCAGAATTACTCATCATGGCCATAAGACTGTTTGTGTCCTTAACCTAAGAGTCAAATGACTTAATTTTATTTTTAGATTTTGAGCAACAAGTAGGAGATTATGCTATATGTTGGGTTTCTCTACTTGGACTAACTTCAGATAAGCAGAAATGTCAGTTAGGCTATGACTCACCTGAATCCATACAACAAACATTGTGCTCCAAGGCACTGGTAAGTAACAAGTACAGTAAAGTAATGTTTGTGTGTGCATGTTACAATGCTGTGGATATATTTCCTTAGGCACATGTGAGATTAAACAAGTAGATAATGTGAAAACTCAGTAGGTGTAAAATAAATTTGGGGAGGAAAAACAGTAAATGAGAAGTATGAAAGTAGTTCGCCATGATAGTTTGGACAAGTTGAGAGGGTGAATGGTAAGATTGCAACAACTAAATCATGACAGAAAGAAGGAGAAGCTTCTTAAAACATAAGTTCTGAAGTGGTTAAAAGATGTTAAAAAATGTAATATCAAATGCAAGGGGAAATGTATGAAGCAAGATATGTATGACAGAATTGAAATTTGTGGAAATCAAACATAAAAGGTCAAAGAGGTTCACTTCCCCTGAGAGGGATGTAGTTTCATGATATGGATGTTTGTATTTCTCATGAAGGTTTTATAAAAATAATGCTATGCAAATAATGGTTAATTTTAATTTCAGAGTGAGCATAGAATATCATCACCCAAAAATGTGTATAACCACCATGATCAAACTAAGAAATGCGATGTTGTAAAATCCAACCAATCTAGTACACTAGACATGGATTTAAAGTATCAGTCCAGAGAACAGCAGCATTCTTCAAGTGGTGTCAATTTAGTAAGCCCTCCCAGAGCTGCCAGTCAAAGTGGACACAACATGAATAAGAAACAAGCAACTGCTGAAGCCATAACAAAATATCGTATGCATTTGTTGACCCAGCTAACTGGTAATTTTGTGGAATATGGCAATGCTGCTTATAATAAAGAACTTGACAAGGAAGTCCATAGAACAATCGGTGGTCATTCTGAGGATATTGAGAAGCCAAATAATGAAGTGTTGCATCAAAACTATGATTTTCTGCAACCACTCACCAAAGCATCATATCCTGAAGCAAAATATACACCATACTGCAGAGTTGCAATTACCAACAAACCACCTGAAAATGAACCTTTGCTAACTACTTCTTCTACGACGTATTCTGAAGTAGAGTAAGTTCTTGTGCACTATTGCCTTTTTGACTTATATTTAATTTGTGTGCATTTTATATTGTTTGTGCATTTATTTGCCCCCGAACCAAATATTCACATATTTACACTACATACCTAGATTGTTTGGAGTTGTCTATAAAGACAAAAGCACCTAAGGCACAGGAGATGCGATTCATGTTCCTCAAGGGGACATCTACCAAATGATATTCCAAAATTATATAGAAATGTAATATATTGTCGCTATAATAAAAAAATTATAATATGTGGAAGCATCTTTTGAGTGCAGTGCATTAAAATAATAAATATTTTGGTTTTTTGTTGGGGTTGCATTACTGTGCTGTTCTAGTTTTGATATGCTGAAGTCATTTAAATTGTGTTTCTTGCTCTATTTTGTGTACTGTGCCTCATTTCCAAAATAATCCAGTATTTTTCTATTTAGTACAAAGTTTGGAAAAACAATGCAAGACCGCTTGGCTCAAACGGCTGTCTTGGTAAATGACAACAATATATCAAGACCTTTACGCAGTATCAGTGAAGCTGCATTACATGGAGATATTCACCAGGTATGTTTTTTTATTGTATGGCAAATTTAAAAGAAAATATATACGTATATATATATATATAGAATCATTTACAAAAACTTTTTTTTTTGTTCTTTTTAACTCTTAACTAGGCTCTGTATTCCTATGGATTTCGGACCATAACCAATCAACAGAAGCACATGTGGCCTGCTATTTTGAGAGGACAGAATGTTATTTCTGTAGGAGGTCCACTAACTGGTAAAATGTATGGATACTTGGCTCCCATTGCAAGTAATATGCTTGATAGCAGCTTATACAAGGATGTTAGTATGCCATTTTTTTAATGATTAAGTGTTTAAATCTTGTAATTTACAAGAAGACAACAATATATACAATAAGAAAAATTATGTTATTACTTAATCTATTTATCAATTTACTTTATGTTCTGTAGCTGGAGCAAAGTGTTGGACCTTTAGTTGTTGTATTGTGCAGTAATGCACAGAAAGCTGTAACAGTTGAGAAATGCCTCCAGCAACTCACTAGAAATGAAAGAGACTACAACCAAGAGCAGAATCCAAGGGTCAAAATACTTCTCACCTATGGAGGCTGTGCAGAAGTAGAAAAAGTGGTAAGTCTTTATGTATGTGTATGTGTATGTGTGTGTGTGTGTGTGTGTGTGTGTGTGTGTGTGTGTGTGTGTGTGTGTGTGTGTGTGTGTGTGTGTGTGTGTATATATATATATAAAAGAGAATGGGGGAGAGTGAGAGAGTAGCATAACCAGGCTGGCCATGTTTTTCTTTGAATAAAGATTTTCTTGTAATTTTCCAATGAATGTGATTTAACTATTTAATTTTTTTTTTATTATTTGAACTAATGAACCAGAAGGGTTTCTTTCTTTCAATGTATCTCCCATTCCCCAATTTTTTCCTAATCTGTCTATGTTTTTTTTTTTTACTATCAAATCTTTTTAGTATCATTGTACAAATAAAAGTTATTTTAAATTTACCATTTTAGGTTATGAAATGTTTATTTTATGTTTCAGCAAACACTTATGAATGGATGTCATGTGCTGATAACTACTCCTCCTTGTTTTGTGCGCATCATGAATTACTTCCAACATGCTACAGATTTGTATAGACTCTGTCATTTAATTTTTGATGATGCAGATTCTTTATTCGAAAAGCACAAAGAGTCGGTAAGATTGATTGGTGATGGTATTTTAATTGTACCTAGAGTTGAAATCAGATAGTAAACATTATTTCTCTGGAGTCATTTTACTAGTATTATTATTATTTTGTAGTAAACATTATTTCTCTGGAGGCATTATACTAGTATTATTATTATATTGTAGGTTGACAGAATCTTAGCAGAATGCAAGAAAGCTCTTAATGTAGAGTGGCGTAAGAAAAGGCCAATGCAGCTTATTGTGACATGTCGAAGGTGGACTAAGCATGTTGAAGATTTCACAAAATTTGTCTGTCTCAATCCTACTGTGTTTGTTACTTGTGGGCTTGAAGTGCTTGCTTATTGTAAAATTCCACCCAATATTCATATGCTACCAACTCCAAACTCACGAACATCTAAAGCAATAGGTAAATAACATGTGTATTAAATAAAACAACAAGCTGTAATTGAAAATAAATTTTGATTAATTACTATTTGTTTATTGATTATGTAAATATATTGATCCTATTAATTGTCTTAGAAATCATTGAGCAATATCAAAACAAGTCTAGAATTGTTGTGGTGCTCAACACAGAGGAGGAGGCAATGAATTTGGGCCTCTTATTGGAAGGAAAAGTACCAAATCTTCTCCTGGCATATGACAGCATGGATCAATTCAACCTTGCAGGTAAGCCTGTTGAATGTAGATATGCATGTATGTAGTTAAGATTTTAATGGCCACATTTATTAGAAGGCTGTACTAGAGTACGTTGCTGTCTCATAGAGTCAACTTTTCGTATACTCATTTAAATAATTTAAAAATCCATTATCAGTAAGTAAGCTATAACGTTGTGGTTCTGATGTCTACTTGACCTTTGTCTGGTCCATCCCAAAGTTTGGATGTTTCCATTTCAGGTCGTTTTGCAGCAAAAAAAAAAAAAAAAAAAAAAAAAAAAAGGCATTAATTACATTTTAGCAGCACATTTTGTGTAAGCTCTATTTTTTATTTTTGGTAACAATAATACGTTTTAGAATATCTAACTTATCTCTGCCTTCTGAATGGAATATGGTCCACTCAGATATAAAATACTATGAAACTTGCAAACAAATCATTTGAGAAAACAAGCGATTTTTACTCAAAAAATATAGAAACTTGGTCAAGAATGTCATCACTCAATATAATACTCCTTTTTTATTGCTTACAATATTGTTAACTCCTTTGGTCTTATCCTGTTACAACTAAGGTTACTTGAATCCCTGTTGTTGTTTTTTATCTCTGTCTGTGAGTGCTACGGACTCTTAAGGACTAGATTATTTTTGTCTGACTTTGATTTGCTGTTGGATTTAATATAAATCCAATGGTTCATAAAATAAGCAAAGATTTCATCATATATTATTGTTTGAGTGAGATTCATAATAATCGGATGTCTTGCAGGTGTAAATGAAAAGTGGTTGCACAATGAGTTTGCTGCTGGGAGACAGCCTCTCTTAGTTGTGACAGACTCAGTGTTGCCAGAACTGGAAGTAATTAATGCAAAAGTCTTGATTCATTATTCTATGCCCATCATGAAAGATGTATTTGACTCTCGAGTTGCTTGCATTCTCAATAATTGCCAAGGTCAATCTGCTAAGTCCCAGGTAATGTAATAAATGCAGTATATCAAGGGCTACGCAGCAGGGGCGGATCCAGGGGGGGGGGGGGGGCTAAGGGGGCTGAAGCCCCCCCCAAAATTTGTGCCGAGATATAAATTTTATACGCACTAAAAAAAGTTAAAAAATAAAGAAAAAAAATTAAACTAATTTTAAGAAACATATATATATTTATATATAATCATATATATATTTTTTTTAATTCAGATTGCTTCATTTTTAAGTCTAAATTTAAAAATTTTCTTTTCCATAGTCCGAGATTATCTTCTATATCATTAATCCAGAAATCATAACTTTTTATTCAATTTTTGTACGAGTGCAGTGATCATGCGCATTTATTTTTTAAACTATATACATATACTGTAAGTACATATCATATGAATAATATGATCATTGATCACTGAAAAACAGTCAATATATTTTTTTTGAAGACCTAGCAAAAACGTGGGTAATTTTTGGCCAAGACTCCATAAACTCTTATATGGTTCAATTTATGTACTATTGCGGAAGTGCTATTCTATAATATCAAAAATATCACTCAAATTTCGTACCAAAGAGTCTTACCCCTCCCTTATAAGTTCATATTTTGTTAAATAATTCTATTGTACCTACAATGTTTAATTTCATCGTGACTTTTTTATTCATAACAGTTTACTATCGAAAATCGAAAAAGCGTCCGTAAAAAAATTAACTTTTGTTTTTAATAATTTTTACACTACGTATCAAAGCAAATGAAAAAGTTTACTTTGAAACAAAAATAATATATATTTTTTTATTTTACGTAGGCATTATATTTAAATGTTTTGAATCTCAGGTTAAAAAAATAATGTAAATCGACTTTAAGATTTTGACAAAATAAATTGCACTCAAATTTTTATACTATAAAAAAATGCTTACTTTTTGAGAGGAATTAACTCGAGTTAATAACTATGTCTAACATAATAAAATATGTTGCAACACTGAAATACATCATATCATAACCATTCTTCAACCAAATTTAAAATTTTCGCTGCCTTCCCGAGAGATTAGCTTAGGTATATAATTTTTTTCAATACATAAATTTTTGACGAATTTATAATATATAGAATATAATTTGTTTCTTTTTTATTATAATACCCCACATGTAATATATATATATATTTTTTTTTTTATTTTAGTGTAAAAAAATTCATTTGTTGAGTGTAATCATTTCAAGAAAGTAACTAAAATTAATTACTTTAATAAATAAAAAAATATGTAACCCTGTCCTCTACTACAGATATTTTATCGAGCAGTTAAGTCCTAATTTTTATTCAACATTTTGGTTAACAAAATTCAAAATTTGCTTTTCAGAATTTCCATAGTAAGTTTTGCCAAGTATACTAATTTTGCGTTTTTTTTTCAAAAAGGGGCGTGGCCCGAAAAAATTTTCGTCTGTGGCGCTATTTATCCCCCCCCCCACCCCCCCGGGGTGAAGTAGCTTCACTATCTGTCTTCAGCCCCCTCCGAAAATAATTCCTGGATCCGCCCCTGCTACGCAGCATTGTGTTACATCTACTAATTTTGCGCACACACTATTGAAACATATGTTTTCTCCTTGCTCCTCACTATTGGAACATCGTAATAGGCCTAGCATACTCAGGTATACCAATAGCAGGTGCGGCAAGTAATGTAGATGTTACAATAATAAGGAGCGAGGAGAATATACTTGTTTCCATACAGTGAGCATGCAAATTTTGTAGAAGTACCAAAAAGCCACATAGCCCTCAATATTATATTTTTAATCTAAATAATAATAATAATAATATATAATAAAATGTTAACAGTAAAATAAAAATGCCATTATATATTTTATTACAGTATTTTTGTCAGGGAAAATAATAGTTTTTAATAATGTTTGTAGCAAGAAGCTAAAATACCAGTAGTTCATATTTTACTGGACTGTAATGATGGGAAACAAACACCAGCACTTGTTGATCTTATCTTGAGAATGAGACTACCACTTTTAGAGGAACTCCGGGAAAAAGCAGAGGTATTAAATTTTTTCATATCTTCTGTGTATATACTTTATTTTTTGCCACAACAGTACAAATTAATTAGCATGATTTATTTTCTGCCTATAGGAGGCAGTGAGGGTTCGGGAAGAAATGAAGAGCGAAGCCACCCTGTGTACCAACATTCGAAATTTTGGTTTCTGTGGTAGGGAACAATCCTGCCCCTTCCGTCATGTTGTTATTGCCAAATTAGATGCTAACCCTCCTAATGTGCCCAAGTAAGATTTTGTTACTCTATTTATCTGTCATTTATTTCTTTTGTTTGAATTAATCGTAAAATTTGTCAAGTTATAATAATTAATATTAATTCTGTTTAAACTAAAGATCTGGAGAAGTAGAGTTCAAAATCATCAAGATTCATAATGCCACTCACTTCTCAGCTCGTCTCGAAAAGCACAAAAGTTTAGAAGGAGTAACAACTGATCTGATGACCAAGGAACATATCTTTGTTCCCATGGAAATGAAGAAACACTTTTCAGATCCATCTAACAGGTAGATACATATTTTGCTTTTTGATATAGCAATAGTACATCAAAATTAGAATGTGTGTGTGTGAGTGTGTGTGAGTTTATACAGTGTATGTATATTTTGTAAACTTCCACTCGCAATTTTGCTTCCAACGCATTCAAATTATCCCGAATAAGTTGGGCTCAACCTACGTGAGATGCTAAGTTGCAAAATTCTTTTAGGGAGTATAAAAATTGGATGCTAACTTGTTGAACACTTTTTCAAATTTCACAGCGTATTCCGATAATTGCTATATGATCTAGGTGTGAAAAGCAAATAACAAAAGCTAGGGTAAAATGTTCTGTCAAGAATTATTATTATTATTTACTGTTGCAGCGAATAAAGGTATTGATCAGTATTAATATTTTACGTAACTAGAGAAAAATAAGTTTCAAAATAAGTATATATATATTTTTTTAATTTTTGGAAGACTTGTTTCGACTTGACATTCAGTTATCAGTAAAGCTGGGGTCACAATTAAACTAGCAACATGATTTCCAGCCCAGTGGTTGGCTAAAATAGACCGCGCCCATGAAAACTGACCAATAGGAGAGCTGACTAGCCGAATCATAGGAAAAAAAAATCACATATTTTGTTTTGAGTTTAAAGTTCAATGCCACCTTATTCCTCCAGTTTTGATGATACCAGACCTTGTAATACAAAACGTAACCCTGTGCAATCATTTGGGTCAGTTGATGTCCTTTCAACTGTAAATGAGTACATATTACATCATTTAATTTACTCAATGAAAATTTAAATGGTTTATAATTTAAGTAATTAATATAATGTTGGGATATACAAAGTATTTAAAAGTACTGCAAATAGTTAGGCATTGTTTATATGCAATTATTGAGACTCTCATCTTGCCTATGTTATCCCCCACTCCCCCCTTTTTTTAACTTTATTGTGAGTAACTTATTTACAATGACAATAAATGATAACTCAACTTTTCGATTATGGGGGACTAGATAACGACCAATGAAGAATGCCAAAGTTGAGGAATACATAAAACAAAAGTCTTGATTTTTTGTCTAAAATACTTAAAATTAGTTTATTTGAAATGGCTGGTTTATTAGCTTTCTGGTACAATGTTTTTAAAAATGTTATGACACAAATTAACAAAGAATATGCAAAGAGTATTCATAAAGAATAACAAATGAACGGCAATTTTGGTCATTGTTTTACACATACAAAATTCAACTCAATGTAAAAAGTATATTTAACATAGGACTTTTTATTTTTATTTATTTATTAAACACAATGTGTGTACAACATACATCTAAACATTCAATTAATAGACCAATAGACATACTAATAAACATTACATATAATAATATCACAATAAAAACAGCATTATTACACGCTGATCATTGCTCTCGGCATAATAGCCCATACTTAAATGCCTCTTGTACAGCTCTGGCCAAAAGTTTGAGAACGATTTGAAATGCAACCCGCAACACAAATCATGTAAACAAGCAAATTTCCTTTTTCCTGACTATATCACTATAGCGATTACGATTATTTATCACGGCAGCAAGCAAGCAGACGTGCGTCTCTCTTGCTTGCTTGCTGCATACACCTTTCCAGCTTTTCAATATTTCTGATGACTACAAAATATTTTAGTTTTGTTATGCATGCCTGCTATTTGATATTGTAAAATGTTCTGTCTCTTGGTTTTTTGTTAAAATACAAGTTTATATTATAATATAATATCAACCTTGGTAAAAATACTATATTATATAGATAGTCCTATATTTTGATTTTATAATTATTATTATTTTTTTTTTTTTGCTATATTTGATTTTTTTTTTTTTAATCAATTATTTAATTTCTACAAATAATCGCTTTCATATTTAATGTGTAAATAGTTTGCTTTAATTCATTAAATAATTATTTATATGAAACAACTTTAATTGTATAATTAAAAAAACGGAAAGGGATGATTGTTTATGCGGGGGAATAAAACAACAGATGATAAAATTAAATACAAAATCAAATTGTTTGAAAATTAAATATTTTAATTAATAAATAAGTTAATTGAAAAAAAAAATAGTGTAATATTTTTTTTAAGAAAAATATAGGCCTATGCCTTAAATATAAAGTATCATAAATATCATAAACTGTAATCATATAATTATTGAATATTTGTAATAGTTTATAAAAAAAAAGTTAGCTTAATTATTTAAATGAAACAACTTTTATTCCTATATAATTTAAATGACGCAATAAAGAGATGATCGTTTATGCGGGAGAAAAGAAGAACAGAAGATAAATTTAGACATCAAATCAAATTGTTTCAAAATAAAATATTATTTTTAATAAATAATTTAATTAAAAAAAGATAAAATAATGAAATAATTTTTTTTATTATATCCATTAAATATAAAGTGGAATAAACATCGTAAACTGTAATCATATAATTTTTGAATATTTTTAATAGTTTATAAAAAAAAATCCTTGCTTCATGGAAGGGATATATAAAAATAAAACTCAAGAAGACAATATTTTGTGAGTTTGGTAGGTAAAAATAGAAATCACTACATTCTGTGTGATTGTTTGATCGAAAAGCATGATAACAAAACTAGACACAACAGATAGCCAAACTTAAAGGAGGAGGTGAGGGGAAAGATTCACATACTATCGATATAGTCAGGAAAAAAGGAACCTGCATTGATGACTCATCTGTTTTGCCCGATCACTTTCATATCGTTCTCAAACTTTTGGCCAGAGCTGTACATGTGAGGAGATGATACTGATGACTGATGACATAGGATTGAAATGCATTTTTTTTTTACACAAAATACGAAATTTTACAGTGTATACAAGGATGGATTTTTTTTATTTTTTTTATTATTCTCCTATTATTTTGCAACTTTAAAAAAAAATAGCAAAATTATTTGCACATTTCTAATGATACTTTTTTTTAGCGTTAAAATGGAGCCACAAATTTGAAATTTTGCCACAGTATTTACCATTTGTGTGTGGAAAAAAAAATATTTGTGATAATTTGCTTAAATTTCACAATTTATTTTAATACTTAAGAATGAATGAGAGAGAAAAGAGGAGAAATCATGTAAGCTACTGAAAAGTCATCTTCCTAATCCAATACGTTAAAAATATCCATTATCCTGTCCCATTAACTATCAAAATTAGAGAATTTTGCTTTGCATTAACTTTCAATACACGGTGTTCTAATTTCTCTCGTTCTATTTCTGTCCTACTGTTTTAGTATAAGCAAGTATAACAGCGTAAAAATATTTGTACTTTGGGGACATTTTGTTTGCATAATTGTTTTATATTTTGCATAATTAAGCTATTTCGTTGATACCGTATGAAATTTTGATATTTTGATAGATAAAAATAAAATTATGTAGTAGTTTATATGATTTCTCCTCATTTTTCTCTCGTGCATTGGCTTCACTTTTCTCATTTATTCTAAAGTATTATAAAAAGTGTAAAATTAAAAAAAAATTATATGGAAAATAAATTATTTTGGCAGATTTTTTTTTTCACACTAATGCTGAATACTGTACCACAAATATATAAACAGGATTGGAAGCTATTGTTGAAAAACGTTTCCTTATTGACGTAATTCAAATTTTTGCCGCAACAATGCAAGAATACAAAATTACATTTTATAAAAGTGGCGATGCGATCTAGGGGAAAATTTTAAATTTTCTCCCAGATCGCAGCGCCACTTACTTTTAACATGTTGATTGCTGCAGTTAAAATTTGAACTACATCATTAAGGGGATGTTTTTAAGATAGGGCAATAATACAGAAGCTCACCAGTGTGGTGAATACTGAGGCAAATTTAAAGTTGTGGCCTCATTTTAACGCCAAAAAAAGTATAATTAGAAATATGCAAATAAATTTGCTAATTTTTTGAAGTTGCATAAACTGTAAAATTTTGTATTTTGTGTAAAAAATGCCTTTCAATCCTATGTTAATTATAATTTTTACATGGAGTTGAATTTCATGTGTAAAACAATGACCAAAATTGCCGCTCATTTTTTATTCTTTATTATAAAACTTTGTTAATTTGTGTCGTAATTAAAAAAAAAAAAAAAAAAAAAAAAAAAAAACATTTTTCAGAAAGCTAATAAACCAACAGTTTCAAATAAAATAATTTTAAACTTCTAACTATCATAGGAACAAAAAACAAGACTTTTGTTTTTTGTATTCCTCAACTTGGGCATTTCTTCATTGGTCGTTATCTAGTCCCCCATAATCAATGTATTTGGTAAATTTAATTTATAAACTTGCAATAAGTAAGCTTTCTTTATTTGTTTACGCCAACAACCCAAAGCATAATCAAATTTGACAATGAGCTCAATGCGATGAGATCAATTTTCGATGCTGTGAACTCGCTCTGAACACGAAATTTGCACCTCGGTGTCTCATACATGATCCTAACGCATTTGGGTTATTCAGAAGGCATTAAGAGCAAATTTGTGTCAGGAAGCTAATCACCCTTGTTGCATCTAACAAGGAATTGGATACTGTCTCGCAAAGGGCGTACTTGCATTTGGCTACAATTAATGCTACGCGCGCTTACGCCATAAGCTTAAAGGCGTAGAACACCTTGAACAAAAAAGTTGCGTGATATCCTAACAAACCTGATAATCAACGTTGATTTGGCCGGAGTCATTGATTTCTAATTTATTTTCCATTTAAGGCGGGAAATCAGCTACTGCGGGATTTGACTACAAAATTGTAAAGACAGAAAAATCTGAAATTTTGTACAGTGATACATTAGGATTAGGTATCTTCAAAAATGTAAAAATTTTAGGGGGTCACCATGCTAGATTTTTAATTATGATTTTTTAAAGTTTTAGTCCCATAAGAGCCCATGTTAATGTCAATAATCAATTTCTCTCTTATCTGATGGTCACGGGTTCTGAAAATTTTATCATAGGTAGCTGTTACTATTAACTTTCAAATGGCATCATAAAATTTCGAAGTTTTCTTTTTAGATTTTGAGATACAAGCCATCTATATACAATCCTTAAAAAATGCCGCTGCCGGTCACTGACGTCACAGCTCGCCTAGTCCACACGCAAGTAAACTGGGCGAGCTGTGATGTCAGTGACCGGCAGCAGCATTTTGTGAGTGGAAAATAAATTAGAAATCAAGACTCCGGCCAAATCAATGTTGATTTTCAGGTTTGTTAGGATATTATGCAACTTTTTTGTTCAAGGTGTTCTACGCCTTTTACATGTAAAACCAAGTGCAAGCACGCCCTTTGTGGTACTGGATAAAAATGCAAGTTCACCTTTTGTAAGACAACCTTGAAATGCAAGTATGCCCTTTGGACGCAACAATGGCGATATATAAGTATAGTTTAATAAAATCAGCATAAATATAATATTCTTACTATTTTGATTTAGGAAAAGTTTTTTTTTTTTTTTAAATTTGAAACTAGTGATGTTATAGGCTAATATTTCATACTCTTTCTTGCTCAGCAATGAGAAGGAAGAAACTTCAGGTGAAAACCTCAAGCCTGTTGTACACATAGAAGAGACGACATCATTGAAATCTGCAATCAATAATCCTGTTGGAAAAATGCTCAAGAGGAGTTCTGAGACAGATCAAAATTCAGGAACTGGAACAATGAAAGCTAGTTCAGATAGACACACAGCCGCAGTTAGCAATGTGTCAACTGTACCAAAGGAAAATTTTCCTTATTCAGATAAACCAACATCATATACATTGGATAATAATGATGCTCACAAGAAGCTCATTAGATCTGTTCAATTTAAAAATAAAGAGTTAATTCTAAAACACAACCTTTTATTACACCAAGTGTGTGGTGATTTATTTAGTGCTCCATCTACAGTTTCACTTGCTCATACTGTAGCAGAAGACTTTATCATGACTAAAGGCATTGCTAGAAGTTTTTATGACAAATTTGGAGGTAGGCAAAAATTAATTGCTCAAAAGAAAATTGTAGGTGAAGTAGCTTACTTACAAAAAGGGAACAGTTACATATTTTATTTAGTAACGAAAAAATATACTTCTCGTACTTGCATACCTACTATGCACTCCTTAAAGCAAAGCCTGCAAGAATTAAAAAGACTGTGTATTGAACTAAATGTTAAACACCTTGCAATGCCTAGAATTGGAACAGGCATCAATCAGCTCCAGTGGTTATCAGTTAAAGAGCTCATTGAAACTGTTTTCTTTGAAGTGGAAATGACAATTTCAATATATCAGTGTGTCATCCAAGAAGTACCTGGTAGCATCTTCAGTGCTCCGTATGCAGTTTCACTTGCACACTGCGTTGCAGAGGATTTAAAAATGACCAAAGGAGTCGCGTGCTTATTCAGATGCAAGTTTGGAAGACTTGAAGAACTCAGATCTCAACAGAAAAAAGTTGGAGAAGTAGCATTTTTGCATGATAAAGGAAAATTTCTGTTTTATCTGGTCACCAAAGAAGAGTCTGCTTTTGATTGCAAACCTACCCTACAAAGCATGGAGTTGTGCTTACTTGAATTACGTAAACTGTGCACCCAATATCAAGTGACCAGACTTGCCATGCCAAAGATTGGATCAGGCATTGACCACCTAACTTGGAGTGATGTTAAGGACTTGATGGAACTTATATTTAAAGATTCAAACATCACCATTACTGTGTATTGCCTGGAAAATTTGGACCAGGAAAATTATTAGATGAAAACATAATGCCCATCAGCTTTTTCTGGTATCTCAAGAAATATTGATACTTCAAAGTAGCTTTCTGATTAAAAATTATTTTGTGCGGTATAATGAGAGACCAACACATGCACTCACTTTGTATTATCTAAAATATGCCTTAGATCCTGAGACAATATTTTGTGATATGTGTATTCTTGAAAACATATATCTATTGAGATATATTTTTTATTGCATAGTTAAAAAATCATATTGTTTACTTTGCACCACTTAATTTGTTTGTTTTTTTGTTAGTTTTTTTCATTGGATTCATTAATAATTTTCAATACCTTGATTGCTAGCATAGTTAGCATATGAAGGATTTGCCTATGTTCACACACACACATACACAATTTTTGCTGAAAATTAAAATAGCACACGAGTAGTATGAAAAGCTCGTATTAGAAATTCCCGTGTTTTCGAAGTTTGAATCGCTAGAACTCAAAAATTAAAAGTCAGAAAAAATTGAAATTATTTTTGTCCTGTGACTTATATATCTGACAATACATTTGGTAAATTTCAAATTTCTATTGCACACAGTTTGCTCACAAATCAGTAATTAGTAAACTAAAACACCCTGTTATCGCACTCTGTTCAAAAAAGTGAAATTAAAATTAATTTTCCCATCCAACAATAAACAATAAAAATTTCAAATTGATATCTTAGATTCAAGAAATGTTACTTATTCCTAATGTGCATTTGATTTTTTTTTTTTTTTTTTTTTTGCAAGCAACCCGCTTTGTCAAAATTTGCAAAAAAACGGATATCGCATTGTGTTAATGCTTTGAAGCTGAAAATTATTTTAGGGGTGCAATTTCAATTCTTAAAAGATTTCTTTGCAATATATACTAAATTATTTTAAAATTACCTAAAATTTATGAATTAATTAATTTATAACCCCTGTATTTATGCAAAAAGCAGTACATAAAATGCCTGATAACCACAACCAGCAGTACATCAAATTTTTAAAAATTCATTTAATATTATGGAAATAAGATATTTACATTATTAGCAAAAGAACATTAAGGGATTCAAAATTGCACCCCTAAAACAATTTTCAGCTTCAAAGCATTAATAATGTATTTTGCAAATTTTGGCAAAGGGTTTGCTTGCCAAAAAATTAGGAATACATTTCTTGACTATGATATTAATTTGAAATTTTTATTGCTTGTTGTTGCATGGGAAAAATAATTTTAATAACACTTTTTTGGACGTTCGAAAACAGGGTGTTTTAGTTTACTAATTAATGAATTGTGAACGAACTGTTTGCGATAAAAATATGAAATTTATAAAATATATTGTCAGATTCATAAGCTGCACGACAAAAGTAATTTCAATTTTTTGTGACTTTTTATTTTTGTATTATAACGATTCAAACTTTGAAAACACTGGAATTTCTAATACAAGCTTTTCATTCTACTCGTGCGATATGTTGTTATGACATTGTTATAAAAGGGAGCAGTTTTTAATTTAAGGACAGGTGGGAAAAAGCTTAAAACTTGGCAAGACTATGTTAAAAAAGTAACTGTTATAGGAATACACTTAAGTCCCAATTAATTGCTTAAAATAGTAATGTATTAGTAATAACATCTTAATTTTGTTTGATCTTTCTTTTACTATAATTATGTTGCTTTCACATGAGCACTGCTCTCTGATTGCAAATATGATATATGAATAAATAAAAAATATAATAAATAAATTTATTGGTCAGAAGATTACATAATAGTACATAGATCTTGACTCAGTACATGCAAAACAACAATATAACATATTTACAAATATACAAAAACATTACGTCTCCTTACATATCAATTACTTTGTGTGTGTCCGATTGTATTTAATGTGTGTATGTAACCTATGTAAAAAATAAATAAATAAACTAAAAAAAAAGAGTACATTTTACATTGTATATGGTTCATATTTATCAGGGTTAAAAATATCATTTTAAGTCTTGAATATTGAGCTAGAAGGATATAAACAAATATTCTTAATAGCAATATTATTTGTGACACAAAATCTGTCTTTCGGCAAACCTAAACCTAATAATTTTGCAATATTTTTATTTTCTTAAAATCTATAAAAAAATTTGCAAATAAATAAAACTACATAACAATATTGTTATTATTTTCTTTTACATTAACTGCAACATGTTGTCATTTCAAACGATATTGACTGTGAGGAGCAATAAGTGTATGTGTTAGCATCAAAACCCGAAATTGACCCAAACTAGGTATTTTTGCTCATTTCGGCTTTTGGTTTGTCGCTTTTTGCCAAAACCCGGAATGCCAGTTTATTTCGGCTTTTGGTCACGAAATTATGATCCATACTAGTTTTGAGCATTTCGCAAAAAGCAAACCCCGGTGTAAACATTTATATCTAGTTTTGGTCATTGAATTTTGACCAGAACTAGTTGTGGTCAAAATAGAAAAAACAAAAGCCGAAAAATGAACATTTCTGAACTCAATTATTTGATATAAGAATAAGAGAGAGAGAGAGAGAGAGAGAGAGAGAGAGAGAGAGAGAGAGAGAGAGAGAGAGAGAGAGAGAGAGAGAGAGAGAGAGAGAGAGAGAGAGTGAGAGAGAGAGAGTTTCGGGTTTTGATGCTAACATATGCAACTATTCTGGTTTATATTGTAACTTGAATGTTCAACATATGACTTTTTTTTTTCTTTATCTCAATAATTTGTTGATATAATTATCACCACAACCATTTACTTAGGATTTACAAAATATGTTCTGTACAATACAGCTCTGGCCAAAAGTTCCCGAACGAGGCAGTGGCGATAGGTGCGTTTTCTCATAAAGATAACAGGGTGGTTGCGGGTTGCCTATGCAAATCGTTTGGGAACTTTTGGCCAGAGCTGTACATTATGAACACTAAATAAAAATATTTTGAATTTTTAATAAATATTTTTGAACTATAATATGGAACTGCACATTTGTAAAAGAGGTCACTGCTAATCTTAAAATTATAATTATAATTTCAACTTTATGTCAGCATTTGTTATTTTCAATCCTGCAATTAATTCAATAGAGAGTGTTGACAGACATGCTGTCATTATGTTTACGTGTGTGTGTGTGTGTGTGTGTGTGTGTGTGTGTGTGTGTGTGTGTGTGTGTGTGTGTGTGTGTGTGTGTGTGTGTGTGTGTGTGTGTGTGTGTGTGTGTGTGTGTCTGTCTATATTATGTATGTGTATACATACAAACACGAAAATAATAATAAATTTGCTTTTAGTTCCGTAACATTGAAATGTACAACAAGGGTGTTTCATTAAATTATTATTATTATTATTTACATCCATAATACATCATTAGTGTTATGCTTAAAAAGGTAGTCAATGATGGCTTTTTTGATAGTGATCATCGTGTTTTTAAACCTCCCGTAACTGCGATCTCAAAATTTTAATTCTTAACTCGCTGAGAGCAAAAACCATCACAGCGACCCCAAACCTACATCACAGCTAAACCTTACTCTCTAGCTTGGCGTGAGCTTAAGTTACTCTAATTTTTATCCAGCGCAAAAAAAAAAAAAAAAAAAAAAAAAAAAAAAAAAAAAAAAAAAAACTACGAAAAAGGTTTTAATAATAATTTTAATAAAGTTTCTAATTTGACTTAAATTTGCCGCTAAAATTTGAATTTCCACATTTACATGTTATCTTTAAAGTAGAATAACTTAAATATTTGATTGTGTTTTCACATGTTTGACTTAACTTTTAAGTACCATTTCTTCTTTATTTTGTGTTTATATTATAATTATCAGCTGTCTAGTTTGTGAGATAATAGTTGGTCACACACCGTTAACAACACAACGATCACTATTAAAAAATGCCATTGTTGACGTACACCCCTTTAACGTATTCCATCTCTGGTTACATTTAGAAAAATAAGTTAAAAATGCTAAAAGTTAATTCAAACTGCTCTATTGCAGACATATACAATATATATATATATATATATATATATATATATATATATATATATATATATATATATATATATATATATATATATATATATATATATATATATATATATATATATATATATATATATATATATATATATATATATATATATTTATATTTATATATATATATATATATATATGCAATAAAACAAATAGAATCATGATCATTGATACATCATAAATGTCAAACTTCTAATGCTCAATAATATATATTTTTTTCTTTTCTTCTTTCTTTCTCTCTCTCTCTCTCTCTCTCTCTCTCTCTCTCTCTCTCTCTCTCTCTCTCTCTCTCTCTCTCTCTCTCTCTTTCTTTCTTTTTTTTTTTTTGGCCCCTCTCCAAGAAAAATGTTAGCTGATCAGATTGCTGTTGGCATTACATGTGCTGTAGAAGACACATTGAATCATTATAAGAGAGTCAGAATAGAAATTTTGACTAACCATGATAAAAGTGGTAAGCCTAACAAAGCATTTGTACGCTCATTAGATGAAGGTTGGACTAGAGTGGTTAAGGTGAGTTACAAATAATTACCTCTTTCATTAGTATTATTGATGTTAAATATTATATTAACTACAGATTTTTGAGCTGTACTGCTTACCTGAGCATCTTGCCAAATACTCGCCACAAGCAGTTGACATACACTTGTGCAGATTGCAACCCAGAGATTTAGATCCAGCATGGAGTCCGGCAGTTGGAATTATGGTTGCAATGTGGCTTGAGGAACAAGTAAAAAATGAAGATAAAGGTTTTTATCTTTATGGAAAGGTAAATTGATTATACCTATTAATAATAATAATAATAAAAAAAAAAAAAAAAACTTGAGAAAAGTAGAATTATCAAACCCTGTAAGGTTTCAAAAAAATGTCAATGTTTTTCCAATTCAGAACTTCATTCAATTGACTAATAAAGGAACAACTGTTTTGAAGCCGACTATAAGCAATTTCGATCACATCCGCTTCCGTTTCGTCTTACTGCACATGCGTATAAGGAGAAACGGAAACGGATGTGACCGAAATCGCTTATAGTCGGCCTCAAAACCGTTGTTCCTTTACTAGTCAATATGCAGAGACAAGTTCAAAAAACTTACATACATACATACATACATACATACATACATACATACATACATACATACATACATACATACATACATACATACATACATACATACATACATACATACATACATACATACATTATATACATACATTCATACATACATACATACATACATACATACATACATACATACATACATACATACATACATACATACATACATACATACATACATACATACATACATACATACATACATACATATATACATACATACATACATACATACATACATACATACATACATACATACATACATACATACATACATACATACATACATACATACATATCATGACGCTATAATCCCTTTCGGGGTAAGCCAACAACACAGATGTTTTATCCTGACCCAGTAATAGACTTCCACAACTTCCTATTGTGTCAATTCCTATGTCACAATTTTCAATTGTGACTTCACCTGATATTTTGCAGTTTTCTTTCGGCTTAAAAAAAAAAAAAAAAAAAAAAAAAAAAGTTACTGATTCATGTAGAAATGATAGATATGGAATACTAATGAAAGAAATTAGTATAATCTCGTTCTAATCTAGGGTGAGCAGCATATAAATAATACCTTTTTAAATAAATAATTATAAAATAATTCCTCACAAGCAATGCTCTTTTTAAGCAGTCGACAAATGTAGCCATGTGTAATTATATATGTATATACATGTGCGATAATAGTACAATAGGGGTTCAAAATCAACATATTTTAACGTCACAGGCTGCAACTTTTCCCTATGCTCATATGCATAAGGTGCAGGCTGTGACGTCATTTTGAGACTTTCAAAAATTAAATAAATTAAATTAAATACTTAATGAACTCAGAAATTAAAAATTCACATATGTATTGATTCAGGACAATGTACTCTTTTAGAATATGAAATAAAATCAACCCCCAAAAAATTTTAGTCTTCCTAAAAAAAAAAAAATCAAAAAATTCAAATTCAAAATTCAAAATATATTTATTCATTTCTTTCATCCTACAATCACAATATACAAAAAGCATATCCGCTTAAGTTATTGTAAATAAGAAATTTACAATTAGAAATGATAGTCAAATACAAAACATAATTATATACACACAATGAGGAAATATTTACAACAAATATATTATAAACTAGGTAACTGAACATAAAGACAAAAATAAATTAGAGCTATATATGTTATAATAATTGGTCTTTTAAATATTCATCAATTGAATAGAATTGCTTGTTTAATAGAAATGTTTTTAATGTCCTTTTAAATAGGATAGGATCTTCAATCTGTCTTATATGTGTAGGCAGATTATTATAAATCTGCAAACAACCACAGAAAGGACCTCTATTATACATTTCTGTTCTTTTGTACATACTAGAGATTTTTGATTTAACATTTCTTGTGTTGTGGGTGTGTTTTATTTCATGATTAGTAAAATATTGTAAGTTATGTTTTACTTTCATTGAACAGTCTAGTATATAAACACAAGGAACAGTAAGAATTGTTAAAATTTTGAATAAATCTCTACATTCAGTTCTGAATCCTATTTCTTGTAACATGTATTAATACACTGAAATTATCCTAAAACTCCTAAAATAAAACCATGTTTTATACAGTAGGATTTTAAAAAAAAAAAAGTAAAAAGTAAAACAGGGTTTCATAATGATCATCCCAATTTGAAATGTTTCAATTAGTGGTACTTTTAACTGAAACATACATCATTGATAATGGGACCAATATTTTTACATGATATTCTGCATCAGTTATTATTTACAGCACAACTGATGTTTTTTGCTTGTTTATTTTTAGATTGTCTTGAGTATTGCAGGATGTCTTTGGCTAGATCCCTTGGAATGTCGTCAGCACCTTTCTACTGTCGGATTTCCAGCCATCCATTTCTCTTTCCGCTCTCGCTTCTTACAGCATTCTCTTGCTCTTGATAACCCTGCTCATCTTAGAATATTGTACGACTTGTGCAAAAAAGGAGGCATTGAATTGCCAAACTATGAGGGTAAAAGTCTTCATATTATATAATACGAGGGTGGGATGGAAAGTTTGCGTAGTCGTATAGAAATATTTATATTAGGACAAAACAAAAAACTATCTGTGTATTAGTGATATTTCAATAGACAAACCTCAAAATTTCATATCTCTGTGAAATTTATTAAGTGCAGGGCAGTAACTTATGTGAAGCAACGTTGGGTGCTCCAAGAAATGGCCAAAAATGTGTTGCTGACCCGCATCTTGTACATGACATGGAAACAGAACAGTGCATGTGAAATTCGTTTTAACATATTGGAAACAATAGGGAACAATGCTTCATCATGTCCTTCAGGTTTCAAATGGGTATCTTAATTTTAGACTAGTTATGCTGACCTTTGAAGTTGACCTCTCAAAAATGGCCAAAATTGGCTCCCACTGAAGATATGATTAAAAAAGTATACAAAATTTTGGTTCAACACCAACGTATGAGATATCAGCAGATAGCTAAGACTTTGGGCTACAACATGAAATGACAAAAAGTTACGCACATACAAAAATTGAGGGTAAAAAAACTATTGGAAAAAAGTGTGCCGCAAATGGGCTATGACGACAAACCTACTTGTGGTACCTATTTTCCAACATTTTTTTCACCCTTAATTTTTGTATGTGCATAACTTTTTTTTCATTTCATGTAATAGCCCAAAGTCTTAGCTATCTGCTGATACCTCATATGTTGGTGTTGAACCAAAATTTTGTATACTTTTTTAATCATATCTTCAGTGGGAGCCAATTTTGGCCATTTTTGAGAGGTCTACTTCAAAGGTCAGTATAACCAGTCTAAAATTAAGGTACCCATTTGAAACCTGCAGGACATGATGAAGCATTGTCCCTCATTGTTTCCAATATGTTTAAACAAATTTCACATGCACTGTTCTGTTTCCCTGTCACATACTAGATGCTGGTCAGCTGGTCCATTTTTTGACCATTTTTGGTAAAAACATTAATAAATAAAAAACGCTCTAAATTAAAAATATTTGACTTGGTACGCCAAATGATCATATGGGACGAATACTGGGTTTATTATGTAACATCTGAACCAAAGAAACAGTCATGGCAATGGCAACTACCTGTGTTAAACGTAATCAAAGAAAGCTAACTATGGAAAAAATAGGCATTTTGAGGTCCTCCCACAACCACCCCATTATAAATGCATTACGAAATGGGAGAGTGACAAAACCAAGTGCAATAGTCTCAAGGGATACTATGTCGATAATTAAGATCAGTGGTAGGTCCGAATTTTTTTTCTACATATGCGACTACGCGAACTTTCCATCCCACCCTCGTATATATAATAGAAAATACAAGAAAAAAAAAAACATTTTGGTTCACATTGCAAATCATTATTACAATTATCTATTACTTTTCTTTGATTTGCATATTATATATATTTGTAATATATTTGTAATTTGCTAGCTTTATAATATTGAATGTTTGTCACTGCCACGCAAATGTCATGCTCAGAAAATTTATTCTACTTTATTGCCATGTGTTTCAACACTTTGACATTTTCAACAATTTAGTCACACGACACAGACGAGCTCCTGCTCGTTTATTTGATGAGACGCTGCAACCTGACCGGGCTTTTCTACCCAATGATGAACTGTCAGTTGTGAATGTGATCACAGTAGTATCACCTAGTTCTTTTTTTATCCAAAATGTCAAGTTTCAAGATTTGTAAGTATTCTCCTTTTGTTGTGATAATAAGTGCATAATAGCATTTGTGTGCAGAGTATTTTAGTTTGTAAATGATAAAAATTTATGTGTACTTATTGCAGACTTGAAGAATTAGTTGATGACATTTGTACCTACCAAAATAAGCAGAGCTTCAAATCATGGAAGAAAGCGCCAACCGAACCTGGCTCATTTATTCTGGCTAAATTTCCTGACAACCAAACGTAAGACTACTTTTATTTAAGCCTATTTTATTTTTAGTAATTAAGCAAAAAAAAAAAAAAAAAAAAAAAAAAAAAAAATGACTTGACTGTAATTAACTTTATTATATAGGCCTATATATTATATGAACACATCATATTCAAAAGCAAACATTCACTGCATGGTTCATTTCTCTCCTACTTAGTAATTAAAGAGAAAATGACACACTTGCAGCCAATCTTCGAATGTCTGCTTTTGTATCTGACTCTTTCATACATGTTTATGGACTCATATCCACGTCAAAAAACACAATAGTAAAGCTCATAAAAATAGATTTCCCTGAATTTAGTATATTTTGTTAAGGGTCATGAGTCATGAGGCATGATAAATTCCAAATTTCAGGGTCATGAATTCAATTTTTTTTTGTATCTACTATATATATATATATATATATATATATGTACTAGGTACCACTTACTTCATTGTCCATCTCGGACCCTATCATTAAGTCAATATGCAAAAATGTAGACCTATATAAATATGTATAAGTACACCTTTGGTGTTTAATAAATAAATAAATTATATATATATATATATATATATATATATATATATATATATATATATATATGATAAATTGAAAGAAAAGCATAGGAGAAAACCAGCAAGGGCCTTACCATAGTGAAGAGAGTCCCATAGTTTGGTGAAAATCTTGCTAGCACAGATATAAAATAACTAACACATTGGAAATATTTCGGCAATCGACTCCAAGAGAAATATGGAGCGTGTTATGCCTTCATCAGTCCTTACAGACTCAGAGAGAAACTATGAATGATCATTCATAGTTTCTCTCTGAGTCTGTAAGGACTGATGAAGGCATAACACGCTCCATCATTCATAGTTTCTCTCTGAGTCTGTAAGGACTGATGAAGGCATAACACGCTCCATCTCTTGGAGTCGATTGCCGAAATATTTCCAATGTGTTAGTTATTTTATATCTGTGCTAGCAAGATTTTCACCGAACTATGGGACTCTCTTCACTATGGTAAGGCCCTTGCTGGTTTTCTCCTATCCTTTTCTTTCAATTTATCATACCTAACCGCGATGGTTTATTTTCCTTAATATTATACATATTATATATATATATATATATATATATAGGCCTATATATATATCCTATTATATATATTTGAGAGTAATAGCTTACTAAGAATCAGCTTTGGTTATTTTAGTTAGTTTTAGTATACTCCTAATAGGTCTTGAAGAAAAGTTTCTCGGGTATGAATACATATAAATATTACATATTCTTGCATATGTGTGTATACAAGTACACTATTCTATCTGTATTTTTCCCCAATTATTTTAATTTTTAAATTTATTATTTTCTTATCTACTATAATATGTACTTTTGTTTATTTTAGTTGGTATCGTGCTATGATTGAGAATGTGGAGCCTGATGGGTCATTCTTACTTTTATTTGTGGATTATGGTGATCGAGCTATTGTGCCATTTCGAGACATTCTTCCTTTGCCTGAGTTCTTTTTAAGTAAATTACCATTTCAGGTATGGAAATTGGTTAAAGGTGATGAATAGAGACCGGATTTAAAGTTTTTCAACATTTTTTTCTGTCATATTTAGGTCACTTTTAATGAAAAGTGAGTGCGAATTGCGCAATTTTAAGTCGTTTAATACCCATTTATTTTCAACATTTTCAATATTTTTCAATATTTTCAACATTTTTCAACATTTTTGCATAATATTGCATAAAAAACGAAAAAACGAAAAAACGAAAACATCAAAATTTTAGGGTGAAAATTTTAATTACTACATAACTTAGCTTAACATTGCAATAAGTTGGTGCCATTAAAATTTGAATTTTTTTTTCGTATGGTTGCTAAAATTTCAGAATAAATCAATGTTAAAAATACATTAAATAATAATAATTGACTTGTAGAAATCCAGGTTTTAAGATATTTTTCTATCTACTAAAATTTTCAGTTTACAATATTTTTCAACGTTTAGATAAAAAGTCCATATCTCTCAAATTCAAATTTTTATCCCAAAGATTTTTGTTGTTATTCAATGTACTGTATAACAACTACCGAAAATACTACTGAATATTTTCAGAGCTCATCATTAAGGACCGGATTTTCAGTTTTGAAAATGTGCATTTTCAGTACTGAATTCAGTCCAGTTTTTTTTTTTTTGCATGATCAGTTTGCAAAAACAGCAAAATCAGTTCACTTTCAGTTCAATTATACAAAAACAGTGAAATTCAGTTTTGATAATTTTTAACTTAGAAACAAATTTTTATCAATAAAGAAGGATTAAATTCATATTTTTCATGAAAAAAATTTTTTTCGGTTAAATTATTATCTGGCACACTTTATTAGCCAGTATCAATGAGAGCTGTTCTTGTATTTTTGTACTTCTTTTACCCTTTTTTTAATGGCGTTCAGTTTAATTCAGATGGTTTTGAGATATGCATTAAAAAAAATTATTTTAAAATTTACATTTTTTTTAACACGTCATTTTGAGTTATTTTACGGTAAAAGTCTATTTTCAGTTTCCAAAAACTGAGAAAAACTAACAAAACTGACCCAGTTTACAAATTCCAAATAGAGTTTTTTTCAGTCCAAACTTTTTTGCATTTTTGGCAATAAAACTTTATGATTCGTGGACATCTGAACTCAGATGTGACCTAGCATGCGTAATTCAAAAACTGAACAAACTGGAGATCCGGTCCCTACTCATCATAGTTGTCAGATGAGGGATTTTTTTTTAAATTACCATATAGGGTATCATGAGTTTATTATTATTATTTTTTTTTATATTCACTCTGTTTTTAATTTTGAGTTAACATTATTACATGCGACGTCATCCAAAAAGAAAAATAATAAAATAATTGGCTTATTAAAATCTCAAAATTTCGTAATTCAAAATATTTAATGCTCTCCCCCCCCCCCCCCTATATTTTGTATTAATTTTATTCTACGATTTCATTAATAAAACAATTAAAATTGTTGTTTGTTAGCTTTTGTCATGCGTTTTCCTATATGGTGAAAAAAAAATTGAACTAAAATCAAAGTTTATGTACTTTTTTTTTTTCACCATATAGGACAACGCATGACAAAAGCTAACAAACAACAATTTTAATTGTTTTATTAATGAAATCGTAGAATAAAATTAATACAAAATATAGGGGAGGGGGGGGGGGAAGAGCATTAAATATTTTGAATTACGAAATTTTGAGATTTTAATAAGCCAATTATTTTATTATTTTTCTTTTTCTTTTTTTGATGACGTCGCATGTAATAATGTTAACTCAAAATTAAAAACAGAGTGAATATAAAAAAAAAAAAATAATAATAAAATAAACTCATGATACCCTATATGGTAATTAAAAAAAAAATCCCTCATCTGACAACTATAATGAGCTCTGAAAATATTCAGTAGTATTTTCGGTAGTTGTTATACAGTACATTGAATAACAACGAAAATCTTTGGGATAAAAAATTGAATTTGAGAGATATGGACTTTTTATCTAAACGTTGAAAAATATTGTAAACTGAAAATTTTATTAGATATAGAAAAACATCTTAAAACCTGGATTTCTACAAGTCAATTATTATTATTTAATGTATTTTTAACATTGATTTTTTCTGAAATTTTAGCAACCATAAAAAAAACTTGTAAAAGTTTGTGTAATCATTGCGGAAGCATAAATAAACAATTTTTGTGCTATTTTATAATTTTCAACATTTTCAACATTTTTCAACATTTTGCCAACATTTTTGGCTCAAAAAATCACCTTTTTTTGTGACATTTTTGTCAAAAAAATCAACATTAAATCCGGTCTCTAGTGATGAAAAATTCTTAAACGAAGTACCCAGCCAAGGTACTGGGGCAATTTTGGAACATGTGCAATCTTTGGCACACCTGTACGATATATTTTAAAACGGGAGCGCAGAGAATGCAGATGTTCCAAAATTGTATCCGCGGAGATTGCAGTACTAAAATGCCACGTGGCCTTCAGTATGCAGTTCATTATATTGAAAGATACAAAAAAAAAAAAAAAAAAAATCGCAAAAATTTATTTGTTTTGATTTTGCACAGTTTAGATTTGTAGTATTTTGTCAAATGTGATTTAAAATGTAGTGGCATCCTATCTAAAATCAAAGTACTTACACTTGGAATGACAATATCTATGCTCTATGTGGGTCTAACTTCCTAAAACTAACGTGTGACTTTGGCAAATATTGGCCTAATTTGTCCTCTTTGTCTGAGCAAAAAAAAAAAAAAAAAAAATCAAAATCAACTGCACAATTAATTGATTTTTCAAACTACTTTTTGCATAAAAAAATAAAAAGTGATTTCTCCCCCCAAATATAAGCTGCTAGTTGTTTTTAAAAAGGCGGAGAGTGCACTAAGAGAATACAAGATAAATGCATTCCAGATGAGTGGGTTGAGTGCTCCATGCAGTGTCCAGTCTATACTGGATACGCTTCCCTAGCGCTCAGGGGCTAAATTCAGAGCCCATTACCACAAAAAAAGACCCATCACTTCCTTTGATTCTAAGTTAAACAAAAAATATAATTTGCCACGCATAATAAGACCCCCTCATGCGTTGAAAGCTAAGTGTACCGTTACCGCATAAATGATGGGTGGCAAAGGTTTAGAGAGAAGAAATTCTATGTTTTCCCCTGTGACATCATCATCAATTTTTGCGATTTTTTTCTTTTATATATTTGAACTCGGTACCCATCAGAAGTACAAAATATGCAATAAAACATTTTGGGTTGAAACCACTTTTAAACATTAAATAACTAGAAGAAGAACGGGGAAAAAAAGTTCTAAAGGTTGCCTAAACAAGATTGGAGTTTTTTTCAACTGGACCACCCATTTGTCTTGGATTCTAATCAAGTTATATAGGAATAAAATCCAACACTTATTAACTTCAATATTACCTTAATTACCAGAATTACCTTTAATTTTTTAGTGTTTATATGGTCAAAAATTGTTTCAGAACAAGGGTTGCATCCGGTTGTAAAAATCTGATCTTGTTTTGGCCAGATAGGCCAAGAAAGTTAGCAAAAAGCCTAAAAAAATTAGCAGAAGTCTGAAATTTTTAGCATTGATAGGTAATACCATCCTGAGTTACCTGCCGAAAGTTACCAAAAATTGTCCTTGTGCGTCATCCGCCATCTTGAAAAAGATGGCGGCCATGAAAAAAAGTTTCAAAAATTCGTAACTTTGTTTGTATTTGTCCAAAAATAATTTTAAAAACAGTTGTGTATAGCTAAAACATTGTTAATTTACCTAAAAAATAGTTGTAATCCAAACTTAATTTAATCATAATTTAATCGGCGATCAAAAGTAAGGAGTGTATTTGGCAAGTTCAAAAAGTAACTTTTTCATACATAAGTAAAATAAATACGAAAATAAGTTTCAAATAAAAGTTAAAGATCATGTTAATAGCATTAAGATGACACTAAATACGTAAATGTGCAATTAAAATTAAAAAAGTTACCGCGCGCGAAAGTACCGCCGGTCGCGCTATTCAAGAGCTTTGCTTGGGGTACCTCGCACCACATACCCGTTATGGTGCCTATATTTACTATTACTTTTGGCAGTTTTTGCTAACAAATATTAATGCAGTACAATGCAGCATCTACTTGGGATTAATATAACTTAATTTTCACCCACCCTGAGTGCCCTTTGTCCTGGTTGGAGTCCATAATTCGTCCTTATTATGGAAAATTAGGCAAAATTACGCACACAATTTCAGAGTATTGTAGACTTTTAAGGTAGAAGTCACGATTAAAAACTATAAAAAGTCATACTTTTTAATGTTGTTAGTGTCCGTCCTTCATGTCCTTTATTATTATGAAAATAACTTTTAGAAATTTTATTTTTTCTTTCAATAACAAGGTAATAGAATTATAGAATGATAGGTATTTTTGGTGATAAATTAGCCAAATCATGATACTTTTGGCGTCCACCCTTTGTCCTGGAATGCACATTGCACGAATTTTAATTTTACTGTAGTGGAGCTAATCACCGCGGTTTAGCGCTCGGGGTAACGCGGGGAAAGCTAAGGGTTAATTAATTTATCATTACGTTATGGGGATCCAATTTTTTTTTTTTTTTTTTTTTTTTTTTTTTTTGCAATTTTTGAGAAAATTATACTCTACCAATTTCGGAGAAATGTAAATAAGAAGAACTATAGACATACTTTTACTTGTTTTAAGCCATAGAATTTTTTTTAGACTGATAATTGATAACTTCCATTAAAATACCATATAATTTGTATTTGAATGTGTTATTGGAATGCAAATTGCAAAATGTTAAAGAGGAAGTTCAGGGGTTAGACAAGTATTTTTTAAAAGCTTCTAATGTTTATTGTAGAAAAAATTACACCTATTTTATTTTTCTGTGCCACTCTGGTAATTAAAGAAAAAATAACTCAGGTAGCTTGCTCTCGTAAGTATGACGTACAACATACGAGACGGCATCACTGCACTCCAGGTAAAGAGGGGGGAGTTCGTAAATACTACATCACATAAACGACAGTCAGGGTAGATAAAAATATTACCTTCTCTAAACATTTGACAAATATTTTTACAACTTTTTTTAACAAATCCGTATTGTACGCGTCAGGTGCAATAGCAGAGATTTGTATTGGCTGCATGGTTCATTTCTCTCCCGCTTAGTAAGAGAAAATGACATTTACAGCCAATGTCAAATGTCTGCTTTTGCATCTGACTCGTCTATACTATGGTACGCCAGGTAGGGCTGTTTTGTTTTGCACATATATTATAATATAAAATAGTTATATCATATACCTATCTTGATATTTGCTCAACTATAACGCATATTAAAATAAGTATTTTATAAGCTGTGTAAAAGAAAGATGAGCTACAATAACAAAAACTTAGATAAATAAATGCAAAAAAAAAAATAATAATAATAAAATAAAAGAAAAAAATATGGAACTTTAATATTTGCAAGGATTACTCAAAAATTTCTCTTTTCAGTATTTTTTTTTATTGTTCGTTCGACAACATGCAATCATGTATATTAATTTATGTACTTAATTAAAATGTGATATATAGACGTAAATTTTGAGCAAAATGAAAAATAAATCAATAAAAGTTAGAAATACTATATTATCATGTAGAGTCTCAACACGTAACATTTGTTTTTTAATTGAATTGGCTTTTTGCTAAATTTATTTGTTTACGCGGACAGCAATCTCGTAATCAAGTGTGAAAAAAAAAATGCTTTTTACGATGATATAAACTTAAATTTTGTGCATTATTGGAACTTGTTAAAACAAAAACTAGTTTTTTTTTCTTCAAAGTTTCGAATATTTTTGCAGCAACACTTATTCACGTAATTTTAGGTATTCGATCGAGATGGCATTTATACCTATTCAAATTTATTTATTATTATTGGAAGAATTGTCGTTAGAAAGAGAGCGATGTATCGACGAAAGTCTGTATTTATTATTATATTATTATTTTTTACATATTTTGGCTGATTTTTTTTTTCTTTTCTTTTTTGGACTTCGCTATTACGAAATTTCGTTATTACGGGGTTTGCCTATGCTTTTACATGTAATTTTCAGTGGGACTGGCGAAATTACTTCGCTATAATGAAATTTTGCTGTATTCAAGTTTGCTACATCGAGGTTTTACTGGATGAGTTAATTTTATTTATTATTATTTTACTTTTTACCATAATATTATATGGTTATTGAATTTATATAAGTATATTTTAATAAAATATAAAATCATATAATATACGTATGAATATGATAATAATATTAGTGAAATAATAATAACGGTAAATAGAGATTTATTTTTATTTGTCACAATTTGTGCTTTTGATTTTTATTTTACCTGGGAGTTTCTCCTAACTCCAAGCAGCCACATTTTTTTTCTCTCTCCCTTTCTCCCTATAGTATAATATCTACCTCGCGCTGTTGCCGAATATTTTTATCGCATTGGGCGATCAAATGTTTAATTACGAATTAAAATTAGAATATGTAAAAAATTTATGCAATTTTGGTTTAAAGCTACTGTTTTTGATACTTCTCAAAGCATATCAATAGTTTTTAAACCCCTGAACTTCCTCTTTAACTGTTTTTTATTATAAATTTATTTGTCAAGTCTCCATTGTTTAATGATATTAAATTTTTTTTAAAAATAACATCGATTTTTGTTTAATCATATAGCCTATATATATTGGCTCAATTTATGGCCAACCCGAGTAAAATTTTAATGATGACACAACGATGAAATAAGAATGACAAATAAATGCGACACAAAGATGAAATAACGATGAAACGTGTCCCATTTCATCGTTATTTCATCGTTAGCCCCATGTTATTTATATGGAGTTAAAAAATAGAAATATTAGCAAAATGAGCAAAATATTTTCGACGAAATTTCAATGACATAAGTATGAAACAACGATGACATAAGTATGAAACAACGATGGCATAAGTATGACACAACGACGACATAAATCAGAAATAATGACGACAAAATTATACTACTAGAAATTATCGATGAAATTTCAATGACATATGTATGAAATAAAGATGACAAAAATTTTCAGGATAAATTTTAATAATGTAAAAATATGAAATATCGACGACAAACTTTCAAAGTACACCGCGCGACCACCTCGGAGACCTGCCTGTTAATAAAATCTAGTGCCTATATACCAAATGCTACCTGCCTAACATGAAATTTTATATACGGGGTTGGAGTTTTCTTCTTTAGTGTAGAGTCGCTCGCATTATATTATATAAAAAAGCTTTCCAAACTCTGTAACCCAGCAATTTTTAAGTCTCACTTGAAACTTGTTTTGCAGATTTCTTAATTAATTTGTAATCAAGTGAATACTTTTATGCAAATCTAAGTCAGAAAACACAATAAATCGTCATTTTTGTAGTAAATTACATATTTTATAAATAATTAAAACTTTTATTACCTGCCCTAAAAAGTATCAAAACCTCCGAAACAAACGAAAAAATAGGTATTAATTCTTGACTTTGATTTTTTTTTTTTCAAGTCTGAGAGTCACCGGAAAAAGCTACTATATGACATTGCACTACCACAAAGATTTTGTACAGGATTCTAATCATAATATGTATTTATCAAATATATTGCTTGTATTGAATATTAATTAAACGCAACAATGTATTTGCAATATTTAATAATTTTTGTTATGCATTATTTTATGCATTAAAAAAATGCTATATAAGTGATTATAATAATTGTCAGTTTTGGCACTAAATTATTACTTTCCATTTATTTATGCAATACCAAATTTTGAATTGTTTGAAACATATTAATAATATATTTTTTTTAATTTTCTTTTAATGCTTGCAATTAATTTGCCTTATCGTACGCGTGTTAAGAAATATATAACAATAAAAATTCTATCAATTTAACAATTTTTGTTACGTTTATAGAGTTAATAATAAGCACATTGACTATATTTAAAGCTGATTTAGATTGGCATAATTTTAGTAAAATATTAAATTTCGTTACACTAATAACTAATATAATATAAAATAATTATTTTATATTTTTACAATATTGAAAAATACACACTCCGAAACCGTTTAGCATGCATTTTTGCACATAGGAAAAAAAAATCTAATTATGTCGGTAGTAATTTTAATCAAACACGTTATATTAATATAGATTAATTATTTAATTATATATAATGATATTTTTCTATCAATCTACCAGCTAAAACAGAAAATTCGATGACTTAAAGACGACATAACGACGACATGAAATTTTTTGTTTTTACAAAAATGAAATAAGTATGACAGCAAAAAATTATTGATGAAATAACGATGGCAGTTTTATTTTTCAAAAACCTAAATGCGACACAACGACGACAACGATTAAAATTCATTATGTATGAAATAACGATGGCACGAAGAAATAATAATTTAAATTATTATTTCTTCGTGTCATCGTTATTTCATACATATTGAATTTTAATCGTTGTCGTCGTTGTGTCGCATTTAGGTTTTTGAAAAATAAAACTGCCATCGTTATTTCATCAATAATTTTTTGCTGTCATACTTATTTCATTTTTGTAAAAACAAAAAATTTCATGTCGTCGTTATGTCGTCTTTTTGTCATCGAAATTTCATTGTTAGACATTTTTAAAAAATTATTTTTGTGACTTTGTCATACTTTGTCTTCATTAAATCGCAGTTGTGTCATCGTTATGGGACATTTCATTGAAATTTCATTGAAAAATCATAGAATTGTCATACTTAGCGTTCTACTCGGGAAGGTTCATGTAATATTTGCTGAAATTGCCCTGTATGCGCCTTAATAAAAGATTGTTATTATTATTATATAAAAATATATTATATGTAGATATAATATTGGTAGTGAAGGGACATATTGTTTCAAAATGAAGCTTATTGTGACTATAATAATTACACAGTACAGTATACTAAATTAATTAAAATGAATAAATTAGGACTAAAAATTATTTCTACAGTGTATTTTGACTTTAAAATCAGTAAAAATATGTAAAATAAATGTAGGGTGTATCCGGATGACGTCATGTTTATTGCGCTTGGAGGCCATATTGGAGTATAGTGCATAACATTGCTCAGCATAGGACAAACTTCATTGAAGCCAATTTTCTTTGGGAAATCGGTTAATTTTTTGTTATTGTTATTTTTCTCACATACTTTAGATACTAATTCAACACATTTACAGCATCAATGCTCTCAAAAATAGTGTACAGTGTTTTTAGTTTTTAATATGGCAAATTGACTTTTTGTCCTATGCCACCCATGTTATTGAGTCATCCAACATGGAACCGACTTTAACATGTATCCATGCCCTTATGCATCAATCTGAATCTATATCATATCATATATTATTATATCAGGGGCGGCTGGTGCATGTAAGCCCTGCAAGCAGTGCATGCCTATAGAAAATCGATCAAAAAGGTTTTATTCCATAATTCAATAAAGAAAGTTATTTTTCATATTTTGTATCTAATTTTTATCTATTTTCTATGTTTTTTCTAATTTGTATTCATTAAAAACAAAGCGCGCCTTCATAAAAAAAAATCACGTATGCAGCGCCCTCCTCAATAAAAATTGTGAAAGCTCCACACTACAGGAGCATACGTCGCTATAGCTCTAGCGTTGAGAAAAAAAGAGGGGGGACGGGAGGCTACAATGCTTCTGAATAGACGTCGTGAAAGCACTTCAAAAAAATGCTTGCACCTTTCTTAAAAAAATTAATAACTCAATATCTAATTGTTGGATTGAAAAAATAGAAACATTTCCTGAATCTGTGTTATTTTGTCTATAAATGTGTGACTTTAATGTTGTCGTATGCGTAACGACTAATTAGCAATAGCGTGATATGTTGCAGTCTATGCTAAAATATGAATAAAAAGTCGTGTAATTTATATGTAAAAAGTGTTTTAAAAATATGAAACTTTGGATATATGTGTAAATCAATAGATCACACACTTTAAATAAATTTCATTTTTTAAAAACATGAATAGTAAATTACATGAATCAATTAAATGCAATTTTTTGCTCTCAATTACCTTATTTGCTTTATATAATATATTATATACTTTTAAATAATTTCACTGGCGTGATTTGATGATGTCTTTTAAATTTTATTATTATTATTTTGTAATTTATACATAGCCAAAAATATTAAGAATATTATTTATAAAAAAAAAATAAAGAGAGAGATCGAGACAAAGCGCGGTTTTTATTTTTTGAAACTTTTTACAGTAAATGAGCTCAATATGAAGGATAATCACTGTCAAAAATTCTTAAAAAAAAAATTCTATGGCTTTAAAAACGTAAAAGTGTGTCTAGTTTTTCTCATTTAAATATACGGAATTGGTGTAGTTTGTTCAGATAATCGAAAAAAAAAAAATACAATTATAAGCCCAAGCATAAATGTTACATTAGAGGATCCTTATATAACATCCCCACGTTTGCCCGCACGCTAAACCGACAAGCTCCATTAAAAATATTATTATAAGAATAACCTGGAAAAGGTATAACGGAGAGGACTATTTATTTTTAAAATGATCTATTGTACCGAAAAAGGGAGGGGAAATATTAACAAATGTGCCTGAATTTAGCTAAAGTTATTATTTATTTTGTCAATTTTTAAATAATAAAAACCGTGACATTAAAAATGACAGTGTTTAGTTTTTTTCGGGCATGGTGTTTGTAAACTGATTTAAAAATCAAATATTTTAATTTTTTTTTATATAGTTTGCTTTGGCATATAAATTAAAGCAAAACAAATATAATAAACGATAAATAGGGCCATACATTTGCAATTATCTAATCGGGCAGTTAGTTCTCTCTCTCTCTCTCTCTCTCTCTCTCTCTTTCTTCTTTTCTTTTGAAATAAAAACTGAATAGCCCAATTGTACCGTATAGTTGCACTAGTTGCAGTTAAATTCGATCCAATATAATTTAATTATAGTAACAAAAAAGCCACGTTTTAATTATTATTTTTTATAAAATAATGCCATACATTTATATGAATAAATGTTTGTACAGAAGAGAATAAAATAAAAATAAATGCGCAATAATAATATTAAATAACATGCTCTTCATGAAAATATTTACGTACGATTTTGTGAAAAATCTAATTTATACACTACTTTTACAATACTCTTTTATATATAGTTTATTCATTAGTCATTATAGTAAATAAAATATATAATTAAAAAAAAAATGTTAACAGCACAATTTCTTTGAAAATTTTCGTTATAAAAAATCAAAATGATTGTTGCTTTAAGGTTCAGATAATATGCTTTTTTTTTTGTCGAAAATCAAAGATTATAAGGGACCACGTGGTCTAAAAAAAATCGGCGCCTGCGGCGGGCTATCCCCCCCCCCCCCCCCCCCAGAATATATAAGCTATCACCGAGTGCTTGCCTAGTCATAAACTTCACGAGCCGCCCCTGTATTATATATAGATTTTATTTAGAAATTTTTTCTTCTTTTTGTATTCACAATTTTCTTCCAAATAAATAAATTACAGTACACTAAAAATAATAAAATGAAATTAATTACACAACACATTAATACATTTATACATAATATGTGAAGCAGGTGAGGTTGTCCATGAGCCTAAGACGTGTACTTTTCAAAGACATTATTTTAAATACTTCTTTTTTTTTTTTCAACATGGAAACATTAAATTACGTAATGTTGCATTTATGTCATTATAGCATAAATAAAGCTAAGTTAGAACAATATAACAAAAAACAAAATAAGATTTTCAATATAATATTTATGCTGTACGTGTAACATAAATAGTTATTATGCAGTATAGCTAGATTATGCTCTACTAAACAAAGTGTGTTGAAAATGAGCTAGCATAATTATTACGTCTTTAATTTTTTCCACGAATGAAAACGATTATATAAAATAAAGTAAATAACTATTTATACATTGCATTAAAAATAAAAAGTCGAAAACTACGTGTAGGAGACTATAATGTATAAAATTAAATGTAATGAGAAAGTAATATAAGAAGTTAATAGGAACGATTAATACAAATCTTAATTATATAAATTAAATCAATTATCTATATGAGGAATACGGTACAGGACAAAAAGGGTGGACGCCAAAAGTATCATGATTTGGCTAATTTATCACCAAAAATACCTATCATTCTATAATTCTATTACCTTGTTATTGAAAGAAAAAATAAAATTTCTAAAAGTTATTTTCATAATAATAAAGGACATGAAGGACGGACACTAACAACATTAAAAAGTATGACTTTTTATAGTTTTTAATCGTGACTTCTACCTTAAAAGTCTACAATACTCTGAAATTGTGTGCGTAATTTTGCCTAATTTTCCATAATAAGGACGAATTATGGACTCCAACCAGGACAAAGGGCACTCAGGGTGGGTGAAAATTAAGTTATATTAATCCCAAGTAGATGCTGCATTGTACTGCATTAATATTTGTTAGCAAAAACTGCCAAAAGTAATAGTAAATATAGGCACCATAACGGGTATGTGGTGCGAGGTACCCCAAGCAAAGCTCTTGAATAGCGCGACCGGCGGTACTTTCGCGCGCGGTAACTTTTTTAATTTTAATTGCACATTTACGTATTTAGTGTCATCTTAATGCTATTAACATGATCTTTAACTTTTATTTGAAACTTATTTTCGTATTTATTTTACTTATGTATGAAAAAGTTACTTTTTGAACTTGCCAAATACACTCCTTACTTTTGATCGCCGATTAAATTATGATTAAATTAAGTTTGGATTACAACTATTTTTTAGGTAAATTAACAATGTTTTAGCTATACACAACTGTTTTTAAAATTATTTTTGGACAAATACAAACAAAGTTACGAATTTTTGAAACTTTTTTTCATGGCCGCCATCTTTTTCAAGATGGCGGATGACGCACAAGGACAATTTTTGGTAACTTTCGGCAGGTAACTCAGGATGGTATTACCTATCAATGCTAAAAATTTTAGACTTCTGCTAATTTTTTTAGGGTTGATATAGGGATTTGGACTATCTATCCTGGCCTAAGAGTGTATATTTATTCATTGTTTATTGGCCTACATAGGTTACATAATAATTTTCTATGCTTAATTTTTAAAAATTTGTTTTAACAAGAAAGAACATGTGACGTTAAAATTTGATAGGGAGAAACCAAATGAGAGTTGGCGCCATAATAAATATTTTTTAAACCACTATCGCCATTTGAAATTTTCAGTTGACGCTGCTGCCTGGCGCCAACTCTCATTTGGTTTCTCCCTATCAAATTTTAACGTCACATGTTTGTCCTTACCGCGATGGTACCTTTCCTTTTCCTAAATACAATTTTAACAAGAAAGTATTAAAAATAAATGAAAATAAAATTACAATTACATGAAATATTAAAATATGTATACAATGATAATACTTATAGTGATAAGTATTATACTATTGTTATTATATTTCATCATACTAATTACTTAGTTGTCATTATTTTTTTTATAGGCAATTGAATGCAGCTTAGCTGGTGTGCGACCTAACAATACAACAGGATGGCCAGAAAGTGCAGGGGAAATGTTGCACAAACTTGCACAAAATGATGACAAAGATTGCACTATGAAAACTTTGCTAACCAAGGTGTGATAAAAATAATAATAATAAATAAATACGACTCATGCTATGCAAAAAAATCTGATAATACATTTATATAGTATACTGAAGCATTCAGATGTAAAAAAAAAAAGGGCAAATATATATTTATTAAGCAATGAATTGAAATATAATTATATATTTTCCCAGAAATAAAAATAGGGACCTTACAACGATGAAGTGTGTAGCTATCAGTCATGGAGTATCGGTATCGACTGCGATACGATATTCGATACTATACCGATACTTTTATCGTATCGGGGCCTTTTTTAAACTCAGTATCGAATATCGGTATCGGTCACCGATATCAGCAAAATATCGTCGAATTTCGATACTTTTTTCCGATACCTTGAGACTTTTGCTCTCTCATAAAATAAAAGTAAAAATACAAAAAAAAAAAAAAAAAAAAAAAAAAAACTTATGAAGCAACGAGAACATTCCATTAGTGATTACTGATTATCTATCTTTCGTACTTGGACAATACAATTCACTCCTTTATTTTTCATTGTGCTATAACAACAGGGCAGGGCGCCGTGCACAGTATTTTTATTTTATACTTTTTATAAAGCCACCAGGTATAAAGTATATTTTTTTTATTTTACATACAATAAAAATAAAGAAAACGGTGTTAAAACTTTTTTCTTCTTTTTATGAAAAAAAAAAATAAATAAAAAATAAAGAGCGATTGACTGTTGCCAAGTTTCTGAGAAATCCGTCATGTGGTCGTACAGTACTATCTATGATCTCTCCTAATGACTAAAGCGCCGGTAGAAATCACAATAAAATATAGTCAATGATTGACATTTTAAATCACTGCAATTGTATATAAATTCAATGCATTACAAATTACAAAAGATGTAGCATACTTCCGTTAATGTCTTTGTACAAATTTTTTACAAGGTTAAATTTTTAAAAACAATGATAAAGAAAAGGATAGAAAAACCAGCAAGGGCCTTACCACAGTAGAAGTTCTATGGAGAGGTCGAGGTCTTGCATGGCACAGTATAATGTTATAAAAGTTTCTTTATAACTTGAGAGCTTTCGTCATATGATAATGACATTATCAATCAAAAGAGAAAATTACTTGAGCACATCACTGAGCAGTGTCTTGTCTTGTACTGCCGTGTTATGCTCTTGCTGGTTTGGAGTTGGTGGAGAGGGGTGGGGGTGGAGTAGGGAATCTGGGAAGGAGTGTGAATGAGTGAGGGAAGAAGTGAGTGAGGGAAAGGGAAAAGGTGGGGAGGGGAGCGGGAATAGGGTATATTTTTGAAATATGTTAGCGAATATTAAGTCCAGGCAGCCCTTGGGCTTTTCTGGATCTTAATATATGTTGATATGCTAATTCATATTGTCGTAATGTCGCATAGTTGGCTGGGCCCGGAATAGTGCGAAGTATTGTTGATTTATAACATAATTGGAAATTTGATATGCCATGAGAGGCCGCATGTTCAGCCACAGGTTTTTCCATCTCATTGTTTTTTACGGATTGTCTGTGGCCATTCATGCGGTCTCTCGCTTTTTGTGTGGTTAAGCCTATGTAAAATGCTTGATATTTTTCCTGTTGGCCTGTGGTGGGGTTGGTGGTATCGACGGTGTTTGGGCGACAAAACACCTTGTGACCAAAATAAAACAAATAATGACAATCAATCTATCCGACCCTTCATCACAACGTATCACCCCAAATTAGAAAAAGAAATCAGACAGATGTTACAATATGCACACCCCATTCTAGCCACCACCGAAACAAACCTACTGTTACCAAAAATACCACCAATAGCATTCCGTCAACCACCAAATATTAAAGCAATCTTATCCCATACTGATCCCACACCAAAACCTAAGCCCCTACCTAGTGGATCTTTCCCCTGTCAAAACAACGGCAAACAGAGCAACAGAGGAAGGAGATGCGATACATGCATCACTCAAATCCCCAGCAAAACGTTTACAAGTCCCGTCACCAACCTTACATACCCTATCCACGGCCACAATACTTGCACATCAGAAAACGTAATCTACAAACTTGAATGTACCCAACATACCACCAACCCCACCACAGGCCAACAGGAAAAATGTCAAGCATTTTACATAGGCTTAACCACACAAAAAGCGAGAGACCGCATGAATGGCCACAGACAATCCGTAAAAAACAATGAGATGGAAAAACCTGTGGCTGAACATGCGGCCTCTCATGGCATATCAAATTTCCAATTATGTTATAAATCAACAATACTTCGCACTATTCCGGGCCCAGCCAACTATGCGACATTACGACAATATGAATTAGCATATCAACATATATTAAGATCCAGAAAAGCCCAAGGGCTGCCTGGACTTAATATTCGCTAACATATTTCAAAAATATACCCTATTCCCGCTCCCCTCCCCACCTTTTCCCTTTCCCTCACTCACTCCTTCCCTCACTCATTCACACTCCTTCCCAGATTCCCTACTCCACCCCCACCCCTCTCCACCAACTCCAAACCAGCAAGAGCATAACACGGCAGTACAAGACAAGACACTGCTCAGTGATGTGCTCAAGTAATTTTCTCTTTTGATTGATAATGTCATTATCATATGACGAAAGCTCTCAAGTTATAAAGAAACTTTTATAACATTATACTGTGCCATGCAAGACCTCGACCTCTCCATAGAACTTCTACTGTGGTAAGGCCCTTGCTGGTTTTTCTATCCTTTTCTTTATCATTGATCCTAACCGCGATGGTTTTTTCCTTAAATTGATAAATTTTTAAAAAGTTTACAAAATCAAAGGATTTTTACGACCAGAGGGGAATTTTGGACTTAAACTCCTTTGGTTTAGCGGGGATGATTTGAGCCAATAAAATAAATACGAAAGCTAATGATACTTTGTTTACTTTAGCAAATTAAAAAAATACAATGAAAAAAAAATTAAATTTATTAAATATTTGAAAATTACTTCTATACGAAATAAAAAAATTGGTAATTTGTAAATAATTAACAAAAGTGCTTGGAAACAGAGTAGAGGATTCTAATCGTATAATTTCATTAAACGAATGAAATATATATATTTTTAAATCTACTATAATTTTTTTAGTCACTTTAGTTTAACAAACGAACATTAGAATAAAATAAATAAATAAATGAGTAAATAAGTAAATAAATGAATAAATAAATAAAATAAATAAATAATAAATGTGGCAAAAATATGCATGGATTTTATGATACCAATTTATGTCTCAAAGGTGAAAAAAAAAAAAAGTTATAGTGCAATATTTATTGTATGACATATAGCAAAAATATCGAAAAAGTATCGGAAAATATCGGTATCGTATCGGAGCAATTTTTTTTGAGCAGTATCGTATCGGTATCGGTATCGGGAAAATTTAAAAATATCGGTATCGTATCGGTATCGAAAATTTCGGTAATGACTCCATGACTGGTAGCTATATTGATGGCACAGTTATGCAATGTATTGTTAATAGTCGTGTCATGTTCTTTGTGGCTTTTTTGTTCTTGTAGGTGGGTGTCATAGACTTAGTAGAACCCATGGCTAATATTTTATTTTTGTCCTCTTAGGTTATTGGAAAAGTGAAGAGCACTGTCACTGGTGGCTGGCGCTACACAGTACAATTATATGACATCAAAAATCATAGTGAACTGAGTCATGATCTTGTTGCCGCAAAAGAAGCCCAGTGTGAAAATAAAAATGCTGTGTATGAGGAAGTATCTGAATCAATGTGGCAATTAGTAAATGAAGCTTTCAAGAAATTCTCTCTATCCAGAAATTTAAATAATGATGAAATTCTGAGCGAAGATGGTGAAGCATCTGACACTGAAAATTCTCATTCAGAACAAATGCCTTTTTATGAAGGTAATGATTTTTCTGTGTTTGACTCAAATATTATAATCTTAAATATGGAGACAAAATAAGTTTAAGAAAATAAACCATCATGATTATATTTAGATACACAAGCAATATTAACAGCTAGTATAGGCTTCATTTAAATGCTCAATGCATAATTTTTTTTGGACTTGGTTAGAAATGATTTTCTCTACTAAGACACTCCTATCAGACTTTGTAAGCTCACACAATACTCAAAAAGACAAGATTTTACAAAAAAAGTTTTGTGTGAAACCCTTGTCGCAGAAGTTGAAATTCTGTGATAAACATTACCTAACCATATTTGTTCATGATAAAAAAAAAAAAAATTGATAGTAATTTGTTTACATAGTTTATGAAACCTCAAACAAGGTGTAAATTTGTTATTATTTGTTATTTGTCATACAATATTTATATGCACATGACTATAATTTTTCATTTCTGACATGAAGGTTTTGACATGTATTATTTTTGTGGCAGAAGAAGCAAGCAAAAATGTAGTTGGATCTACAGAAGAGACTCAGGCTACAATGGTAGCTAATCAGACAGATCCGTATGGATTTGATGCAAAGGATTTGGATTCTGATTCAGATGTGGAAGATATTTCATCTTTTATTGAAAGTATTCCATCAAAGGTATGCAATCTTTTTTTCCTTTTCCTTTTTATTTATTTAACAAACCTATGTAATGTAATATATAGGTCTATAATATACAGTATGTATATTGTATGATATTATATATTCCTCTAAAAATACTAAATGAACATTATAAACACAGTTTAATGTATTCCACGGGTCTCACTTGGTAGAAAATTAATGTAGAATAACATAGCTTTTAATAATAATAATAATAATAATAAACTTTATTAAGGCGTTGTGAGGGCTTGACAGCCCTATTTTACAAAACCTTGACCAGATATTTAATTTATACAGAGGCTTATTAACAACGATAATATAATTTTTAAAGGCTACATTATTACAATAACAAAAGAAAATCAGCACAGTTACACCTCACAATAGATTGAACTTATTTATTTTGCAACAATTATCGTTAATAATAAATACTAAAAAAATCATAAATTTCATAATATTATTCACATTGGTTTTTTTTTTAAATAACTGCAATATAATTTCTAAATTAGATAATACGTATACACTCAAATAAAATTGACACATTATATTAACAATAACATTTAACCATAAATCACATTTATATTTGACATTTTAATATTATGAACACCAAATTTTTCTAAAACAAAAATTAGAACGACCTGAACTTAATATTTAGCTTGCAAAAAAAGCTTGAGCAAATCTTTCTCCACATATGCTTTGAAAATAGATACTGATGGGTTACTACGAATATTTTTTGCAAGTTTATCCCACAACCTGAAGCCTTGATACTGATAAGAAGCTGCTATACAAATTTTCTTTTACCATTCTTTCTTTTACTATTTTATAATGATAATAAGATTATTTTGAAGTTTGAAGCAGGAACTGTAACTATAGTTCATGTTCTTCACAACCGGCGGGAAATCAGCTACTGTGGGATTTGACTAAAAAGTTGTAAAGACAGAAAAATCTGAAATTTTGCACAGTGATACATTAGTAGGCTGACCATATTCCCCAGAGGCAAAATCGGGACACCCTGACCCTGGGAGCTAAGCAACCTTGGACGGGGGAGGGTGCCCCGCCGGAGGTGAAAATTTTTTCAAAAAGGGGGCGTGGTCCCCAATTTTTAAACATATATTTTGAACGATTTTCAAATGGCTAAATGAAAAAAATTCTAAAAATAATATTGTATAAGTTACATTTTTTCTTTAGAAAAAAAATTATAACTATGTTTAACTTTTTTAGAGAGTTCATCGTTGAAAATCACAATTTTTGAATATTTTGAACTTTTTTCTTTGATTTTTTTCGTAGCAATTTATGTTAAAATCATTCATTGTGTGTGCTTTTTATATATTTTTTGTAATTAAAATTTTATTTTTGCTGTTCATCGTTTTTTTTTCCCTTCGTGAAAAATCGGGACACTTCAATTTTTAGCCGGGACCAGGTGTCAAAATCGGGATTGTCCCGGGAAAATCGGGACGTCTGGTCAGCCTATACATTAGGATTAGGTATCTTCAAAAACGTAAAAATTTTGGGGGGTCACGATGCTAGATTTTTAATAATGATTTTTTGAAGTTTTAGTCCCATAAGAGCCCATGTTAATTTCAATAATTAATTTCTCTCTTATCTGATGGTCATGGGTTGTGAAAATTTTTGTAATAGGTAGATGTTACTATTAACTTTCAAATGCCATCATAAAATTTGGAAGTTTTCTTTTTAGATTTTGAGATACAAGCCATCTATATACAATCCTTAAGAACCTTTGCTCTATTTTGCGAAACTTCTGACGGAAGGCAAAATTAACACATTATATTAGATTGAAATGGTATGCACAAGGGGGGGGGGGGGGATGCCAAGAAGGAGTGCAGGGGTGTTGATGCGCTGCATGCATTTCTCAATCGGAGCTTAGAATCGGGACATTTTTTTTAAGGATATGCTCAAAAGAAAAAAATATGTCAAGGGGCTGGTAAGGGGTCAGAATCAAAGTATAGTGAATATTTTTAGTGACATGTATGATGAATAAAGTATGTATTATAAATTAGAACTTCAGAGAACCGGTTCTCAAGAAATGTTTTGAACAGCACTAGTATGTACATACATGCATATACATATCATGACGCTATAATCCCTTTCGGGGTAAAAGCCAACAACACAGATGTTTTATCCTGACCCAGTGATAGACCTCCACAACTTCCTATCCTGACATACTTCACTTGCTTCCGCCAGTCTCATACCTTGTTTCATACATTTCCTTTTGCATTTCATACTGCGTACATTCTTATTTTTCAAACATCTTCCAACCACCTCAGACCATGATGTTTTAGGCGTGCCTCTATCTCTCCTTCCATCCACTCTACTATGAAATACCTGCTTTGCTATTCTTTCATCACCCATTCTCTCAACATGACCAAACCACCGTAATACACTGTTCTCATACTTCTCAGTCACTAGTATGTAATGTCCCTATATTTTATAATTCAACTTAATAAACAAATTAAATAAATAAATAGGCTATACTTATAATATAATACAATAATTTTATTTTGTATGACAATAAATTTTCTTGTTGTGTTCACAGGTAGCAAAAGACTTCTTGTTCTCACTGTTTGATGGTACAAAGCAACACGAAGTAAAAGGAGCTGAAGTTATTGCCAAAAATGAAGTAGATTTTACTGACTTGCACTGTAATGACATTACACCAGCAGAGTCAGAACATAAGTCTAAGAGAACTGAAGTTAATATCCCACCTCTCATCAAGACTGCCTTTGAACCCAAAATTTCGTGGAGCCAAAATGCTACCTGGATTTTTATGAAAATTAACCTGCCATTTGTTACAGACTATGATTTGCACATTCATCCAAGAAGAATTGCTTTCCTGTAAGTAGGAATATAATCAATTTCATATAATTTCACTAAATTGGTAATATACTCTGTTTTGTTCTTTATTGTGCATTGCAGTAGTACTTGTGCCCAAATGATGCTATTATTAATGTTATCATTATTATGATTGGACCAGAAATAAATAATTAAAAAATAAAAATAAAAAAGTATATTGATCAGAGGATTACATACAAGTAATATAGATCTTGTCCAATATAAAACAATAAAAACACAACACATGGTATTATGTGTTTTCTGTAATCATTTTAAAGGTGAAACTTCATTTAATTTGCCCAGCAAAAGAAAAAAAAATACAACTATCACAGTTTTGATCACATATTTGAAAGAAATCAGCAGGGCCTTACCATAGTGAAGATGAGAGTCCCATATAGCTCGGTGAAAATCTTGCTAGCACAAAGCACAGATATATATATATAAAAGCATAGTTTCTCTCTGAGGATTGATAAAGGATAATTTATCAATAAGGATTGATAAAGATAAAACACACTCTATCTCTTGGAGTTTATTGCCGAAATATATCCAATGTGTTAGCTTTTTTATGTCTGTGCTAGCAAGATTTTCACCAAGCTATAGGGTGTATGCATTCATATTAAAGTTGACGCCATGTTGGATTACTCAATAAAATGGGCCCCGAGGAAAATGACTCATTTTGCCAGTTTCAAAATACTAAGCAATATTTTTGAGAGCACTGGTGATGTAAAGTGGTTGAATTAGTATTTCAAGTACGTGAGAAAAATTCTCATAACAAAAATTTTACCAATGTCACAAAGAAAAGAAAAGAAAACAAAAAGAAAAGAAAAGAAAAGAAAAAAAAAACAAAAAAAAAAAAACAAAAAAAAAAAACAACGAAGTTTGTCCTCTGCTAAGCAATGTTATTCATTACTCCAGTATTGCATTGAAGTGCATTAAATATGATGTCATACTGATACACCCTATATGGTACACTATGCCCTTTGCTGGATTTCTCCTATCCCTTTCTTTCAAATTTATTTAACCTTATACTGCAATGGTTTATTTTCCTTGATATCTCATGGTTTTGATAATGTTCGTAAAAGAATAAGTTGATAAAGGATTTAACAGTGAATTTTTGTGCTCAAAATTTAATACCCTTAAGTGCACTGATTTTTAGTGGCATATTTTAAAAACAAATTTCATTGTTTTTATTTTATTATTATTTTTTTTTTTCAAAGTCGTGTTACTTTTTTGTAATGATTCATGATAAGGTCTATATTAATGCACATATTTGCTTACATATTTATTTATTGTTTAGGACTATTTCTCAGGAGCGCATATATTCTTGTGACATATCACTATTTGGTTTCATCATTCCTGAATTGTCTCACCATGTAGCCCAAGGACTTTATGTTGAAGTCAAGCTGAAGAAGCAGTCATGTAAGTTTTTCATGTAAACTTTTGTTTGAAGTCAAGTTGCATATAATCAATTTTAGAAGTTGTAGAGTTGTTTTACAAAATTCAATATTAGGCGAGGAAGGGAGTTAAAATAAAAATTTATTCTTGGCTGCTGTTTCTATGTTATTCTGAAGGTGTGGTTTCACTTATTTTTTTATTTTGCATTAACACTTTGCATAACAAAATTCAACAAGGAAAATGTATTGTTGAATTTTGTTATGCAAAAAGTAATGCAAAATTAACAATACACCTTTAATCTAATTAAACTACACCTTTAATAGAATTGTAAACAACTTAATAAAAAATGATTTTGAGATTATGTTTAATGAGGAAATTCATAACTATAATACAAGACAAGCCAAAGATATATATATATATATTGACTTTCGAAGATCTAACATTGGCATAATGGCTGTATTAACAAAACCTACTCATCTATTCAATGAAATACCTGAAAAAATGATAAAAGCTTTTTTATATTTAAGAAAAAATTAAAAAATTATATATTGAACATGCAATGATATGCATGTATATGCGAGAATAATCTAACATAGGTGTATACGATACAATTATTATTATTACCTATTGTTTGATAATTATTTTTTTTTCTCTAGAGTTTGATAACTCTAGTATTCCACCTTAGACAATTAATTATGTATCTTTCTTTAAGTGTATTTTTTCTTTATGTTTCGCTTCAACACGAGCTATGCTCTCGGAAGCAACGGTTATTTGTGACATATGAAATGAATAATTATGTTTGTAATCTATGTGTTTTAAATAAATAAAAAATAATAATAATAATAAAAAAATCTGACCCTTTATGCTTCTCACCGCCACAGCTCTCTTTTTTTTTATATATTTTTTTATATCTTTGTTTTGTTTCTTTAAACATGTAATATTGCATCTGCTTTGTGTTATTTAAATTTATCTCTCATAGCCTTGCACGCCTAGCGTGCATAGGGCCGTGCATAACGGCTTGAGACAATATAATATGGCATGATATATATATTTTTCAATCCACTATCGCCATTTGAGATTTTCAGTTGACGCTGCTGCCTGGCGCCAACTCTCATTTGGTTTCCCCCTATCAAATTTTAACGTCACATGTTTGTCCTTATTGCGATGGTACATCTCTTCTAACTTAAGTAGTTTTCTGAAGAAGAAAAAAATCCGCAAGAATTGTCCCACACTAATGCTGTGAGATTGGAAATTAGGGGCATCTACTGTTTTCCTGCTTGTCTGATATTTTATGTTGCATTCACATATTCTTAAATTTGTTGTAAGATGAAAGAATAGCAAAGCAGGTATTTCATAGTAGAGTGGATGGAAGGAGAGATAGAGGCAGGCCTAAAACATCATGGTCTGAGGTGGTTGGAAGATGTTTGAAAAATAAGAATGTACGCAGTATGAAATGCAAAAGGAAATGTATGAAACAAGGTATGAGACTGGCGGAAGCAAGTGAAGTATGTCAGGATAGGAAGTTGTGGAGGTCTATCACTTGGTCAGGATAAAACATCTGTGTTGTTGGCTTACCCCGAAAGGGATTATAGCGTCATGATATGTATATATGTATGTTGTAAATTTGCGCAGCAAAATAATTTTTCCCATTTAAAACAATGCTATTTCACAGTTTGCTGCGCAAAGTTGTAACAAATTTAAGAATATGTGAATGCACCATTACACATCACAACTGGTAACTAAGCATTATTCTCTGCTTAATAATAAAATTGTATTTTTCCTACAGGCTTGCCATGGTTGTGTCTCGAACTCAATCAATTCATGCAACAGACTAGTAAGAGTAAGATTGTTCTTGATGTTGATGCAAAACACGTGCAAGAGACAACAGGTCTGAGTAGTGATGACAATGAACCACATGCTAATAGAACCTTTGAATGTAAGTTTAAAGCTTTTCAATTGATACCTTGAATGAACAGTTTTAAGGGGATATAAAAAAATGTACCTATACATTTATGTGATATATGCCATGACCCATGACACTATATCTTTCATCATAAGCCAATAGCAAGTGCTTCCCTATGTGACCATATATTAATACCTATATACAACCTATAATGCTAACATTCATTCCCTTTTTTTTTAGTCCCATTCAAAATATTCCTCATTTCTCACTCCCTCTAACATTCGTACTGCTGTACTTGCTTTTCTGACCTGATTTACTGCAAAATCGCATCTCATTATTATTATTTTTTTTTTTTTGCTTACAAATTTATTCTTCATTTTCTGCTCAAATATTCTCCTAGTGCTCCTCCTGTATTCCAATCAAGTTGCCAGTTTTGTGAACATTATCAGTATGTAATGCTATTTTTATTATATAGGCCTATATATATATATGTATATATATATATATATATATATATATATATATATATATATATATATATATATATATATATATATATATATATATAAAATTTGTTTCATATAATGTTCTAGAGCCATTAGCCCATATCTGCTCTTGCAAATAATTTAATAAATTAAAATAATAATAATAAAGAATAATAATTGATATGGGATGATATTATTTCAATCCAAAATTTCAATTTCAGGTTCAAATCACTGCAAGGCTGGTACAGAAGGAATTCCTACTGATCCTCTTCAGACTGTTCTTCATGACATTTCAGATGATGACAGTGGTCACTCTGCAGATGAAGAAAAACAAGGAGTAGAGCTGTTTGATCCTTATGATCCACTTGCCTAATCATGTATTAGTCTATATCTGTTGGCATTTCTTTTTTGTTTATGTATTTTCAAAACTAAAAGATTGGATAGAAAAACACATAGACTAGGAAAAATTGGGGAATAGGAGATAGTAACGAGCTTACACCGACATGGAATACATGGATGCTGTGGCAAAGAAAATAATTTTTAACCCAGGACCCAGGCAAACAAAATATTATTGCATAGAGCATTAATGAAGCATATGTGCCATCCTCTCATATTGCTCTTTAGAAAGTTAGCAGAGCAATATGAACAGCAAATATATACCCTTAATTAATTAATGCTTCATTTGCATTAATTAATTTATGGAAAAAAAACATCACGGTTAGGATCAATAATAAAGAAAAGGGTAGCATTGCTGGTAATTCTATCATTTTCTTTATTATTTGCATTACATTATTATTATTATTCTGTTTTCTTCTCTTTTTATAACATAACACCGGGCTCACATTGAGCCAAGGTGGGCATTATTATTTTGCCTGGGTTTTAATTTTTTTTTTTTTTACCCTGGCGTCCGTTAGTCTAATAAGCTCATTAAGCTTGTTAATGTAAGTAAATGTTGTTGTAAGCTCATTACTTATCCATTCTCTAAATTTTCCTTATCTATCTATGTTTTTCTATCAAATCTTATAATTGTCAATTATCTCAGTTAATTATTCCTTTTCCTAAATACTAATATTTATCATATATTTTCAAAGCATTTTGAACTAATAATTAATTCCCCTTTTGAGATGCTTAAAATCTTTTCCTAGATTATTTGTTCCTGTTTTTAGTAATATGCACCCAGTTAATTAGTTCACTGTTGGATTCTTAAATATGCCATTTTGTGAAAATAGTGCAATTTCAATATGCAGTACATTTTATTCTCCTTTTATAAAAACTATTTGGTGAATAATTCCATTATTTGCTTCCCAAGTTAATATTATTTAATGTAAGTAGATAACTTATGTAATCCAGAGAGGATTCCCGCTGAAAAGTAGTGGTCAGCTGGAGACGTGTATTGCGGGTCAAAATTACATTGATCAAATGGGCAACAAAATATAACTTCCAGGATAAAATAAAATTAAAGGCAACAGAAAATTGAATAACGATATTCTCTTTGGATTACCTATCTATAGAAATACCTTAATATTATTTAATTTTATTAATTTTAATTTTTTTATTACACTCAGAAAATATTAATGTAAAACAAATATAATCTGTACGAATCATAAAGCAACTAACTGTGGAGTCAATAATAATAATAACACTGATGTAATCTAAAAACATGATAATAAAATTTGAACTAATATTTCACTTTTATTTTATTACTAATCTTTGCAAGGTTTGTAAACTGTATCAACCTTTTGATTATTATTTTTTAATGCATTTATAAAGTATAGAATTAAAAAGTGCTATTTTTTCTAAGGACTTTCTATATTCTGAATAATCTTAATACTGTAATAATATCTGCTTAATTGATAGTTCTGCAGATTAATAATAAATTAGGGAATTTTTAAATAAAATGTATAATCAATGTTGAAAGAACACCAGTTATAATGCTTTAAGTTTAGTACAAATAACACAATATTTTTAAATTGATGAGAAAAATTATATAGAAAAAGACAACAATCTTCAAATTATAAGATTTTGATCATATCTGCTTCCGGTTTAAGGTGTATAGGGTCTATGGATAACTCAATAACATGGGTGGCATAGGAAAAAAAAATCAGTTTGCCAGTTTAAGGATTAACCTCAGACCTGGAAAAATCGAAATATCTCAAAATTCAATTGATAACTTTTTTAAAAAATTTTAAGGGGGTTAAAAAAAGGGATGATCTCCACTTATCAAAACATTGAAGTGTCCATTGAAATCTAGAGATAATTAGGGTTACAATTTGCATATAATTAGCATTGTCTTTTTGTTTTTTCAATTTAAAAAAAATTTGAATCAATAACTTTTTTTTAAACTTTCTGATGTTATAGATATTGTCATGCTCTATCGACTACTTTTTGTTTTAGATTTACTTATCCATCTTGTTTTCGAGAAAATTGAGCATCAGCTTGCCCATTTGAATAACATTGAGTTTGAATTTCGCGGCAAAATAAAAATGGTTAAAAATTAATTGCGAGAAATGTATGGGCAGTACGACGAAATTGTATTTGAACTTCTATTTTGTAAAACGGATATATATTCAAAAATAATTTTAAACAAATTTTACAATCATTTTTTTGAAAAAAGGGGGCGTTCCAGGTCTGAGGTTAACTGTTAAAAACACTATGCAATATTTTTGAGAGCATTGATGCTGTAAATAAGTTGAATTAGTATCTCAAGTATGTGAGAAAAATAACAATAACAAAAAACTAATCGATTTCCCAAAGGAAAATTGGCTTAAATGAAGTTTGTCCTATGCTGAGCAATATTATGTACTACTCCAGTATGGCCTCCAAGCGCAATAAATATGACGTCATCCGCATACACCCTATGAGTGTTAAATTATATCTGAAGCAATATTATAAAGTCGGCAGTATTTAAGCTGCCTTTCTTTACTTGTTAATGCTTTGTGTTTTAATGCAGATGCACATTGGTGAAACAATGCCTTTAGAGAACAAATTTATTTCAGTGTGAAATAGTCATTACATATATAAATTTGGACATGAAAGCATAATTTTGCATTTATTACTACTTATTTAACAATTATGATAAGTTTTGACAGTGCATGCTGATTAATTATGAATGGGCCTATTATTTGAATTAAAAATAAATTTTATTTGAAACAAATGAGTGGAAGAATCTGAAAAGCCTCGAATTGGGCGAGAGGGGTCCAAAAAAGCATTTATTTATTTTTTAAAATTCGTTGGAAAAGTTGCTGAATGTCAGGTAGGTCCTGACAAGCATTGTTATCAAGATTTAATTCACATAATGAAAGTTTTGCTGCTTCAATTTGCGCACTAATAACTCCTGGTTTCTCTGTGAGCTGATTGTCTCGTAGAGAAAGACTAATCAGTGATGATAGGTGGGGAAAACCCTCAAGTACCACCAGTCTATTGTGGTCAAGCACTAAATGAGTGCAGTGTTGTAAGCTAGAAAGTGCTTGCAAACATTTTGATGTTAACTCGTTACTTGACAAATCTACTTCTTTTACCAATGCTAATAAATGCATATAGTATAAGGCTGACAATCCTCTACTAGCTAGAGATATTTTCAGCACAGGAATTTCTGAAGATTCACTTAAAAGTGGCAGTTGAAATTCCATTAAATATTTACTTCCTGAAACATAATAAGAAGTAAATTCAACATATTATATTTAAAATTTTCACAACTTTTAGAACTTACTTAAATCATTGTAGTATCCAGTTCTCAAAGGATCAATCTTGGGTAGTTTGTCAAGAGCTTGCATACATTCTCCATGATAAAGTCTACCATCTATTGCTTGCATTAGTAGCACCGATGTAAGTAATGTCCCTATAATATTGTAATTGCAAGGAATTAAAATTAATTAAATATCAAAATAAGTGATTATTGTCTACTAACATTTACTATCTGGTTCTAGTGCCAACAGTTGTTTACAAGAATCTAGTTGTCCTTTTAGTTCTGCCTTTAAAGTAGCACTGTAGTTTTCTTGGCCTCTTACTTGCCTTGACCAAAAACATCCTTCCTGCCCTGGAATTGGTTTCAAAACCAGAAATGTGTTGGCTGCTTCAGCTTTCAAGTCAACTACGGCTATTGATGGCCAAGAATCATCGGTCTGTATCACCTAACAAAGGAAGAAAATGAAGATTTAAAATTTTGTTGATTATCAAATGCATATCATTTACACAATGAGGAAGTTTCCATAAAGTTAAGACCCTGTTTTGAGCACATTTTTAGAAAGAGTATAAATAGTAGATTCCATTGAAGTCAACATTTACCTTTACTAATTACATTTCAGCGATTAAATGCCCTCTAAAAAGTACCTACCACGCCCCCCTAGGAGACCCTTCGTTCGTCTTTTGTAAATTTTAAACGCGCGAATTTCAAAATTAACGTTAAAAAAATGTGCTCAAAACAGGGTCTTAACTTTATGGAAACTTCCTCATTAAGCTGTGTTTGAAAAATACTTATTTTCAAGAGAAGACTAGGGACTTTTAATTTCAAACAAATATTTTACAATGAAACAGAACTTCAGTTATATTTTTACCCAGACATGAGATGAGACTTGCTCCCACTGCCCTTGAAGTTCTTCAGACCCAGCAATAAACTTTGGTGATTTTCCTGGTTCACATGGCTCACTGCACACTACCATTCCAGACTGAGAATCTAACCAAGCAAGAACTGGCACTGCACGAGGCCGATGTGGCAGAGAACAATCTCTGCCTAGTAACCAGCGCTGGTAGAACCAAGCACTGGTATCATTAGGATCCGTGAAAGCAGCGTTTTGGACTAACTCAAGTTCTATAGAAAACATGAAATTATTGCAATAAAATGTTTCACATTAAGGGCATATAATTGCAAACCTCAGAACAGAAATAATGCTAAAGAGAACTAATTGTTCTTAATCTATGTGGTTTTACTGTCAAATTTTTTTCACTACTCAATAGAAGACTTGCAAAAGAGAATTTAATAATTAAGAAAAGGATACAAATACCAGCAAGGGCCTTACCACAGTAGAAGTTTAAGTTATAATGTTTTATTTACTGTAATAGAGCTTTCGTCATCCCAATGATACTTATCAATCAGTCTTGTAGTCTTGTACAAGACTACAAGTGACTTGTGCTCCATTTATTTTCTTCTATGATTGATAATATCATTGTGATGACGAAAGCTCTGTTAAACAAATATTTATAACTAAAACTCTGTGGCATGCAAAACCTCAACCTTTACATAGAACTTCTACTGTGGTAAGGTCCTTGCTGGCATTGTAGTCTTGTACAAGACTACAAGTGACTCTGTGATGTGCTCCATTTATTTTCTTCTATGACTGATAATATCATTGTGATGACGAAAGCTCTGTTAAACAAATATTTATAACTAAAACTCTGTGGCATGCAAAACCTCAACCTTTACATAGAACTTCTACTGTGGTAAGGTCCTTGCTGGCATTTCTATTCTTTTCTTTATTGCTGATCCTAACCGCAATGTTTTTATTTTTCCTTAAATTGAAAAAGAGGAGCTACTGAACAATAATATACAAACTTTGAGCCCAACAATACTAACAAAGAACTACCAGATGACTTTGTGTTCCTGTCTTGATTTGACATGCATTCTTATGGGGAAATTAAGCAAATATGCTGATGTTATGAGTACAGTATGAACTATAGTGTGAACTAAATACCATAGATGAAAAGATACATTTTCTATTAACAATTCGCTCACCCTGGCGATGCTTCTCAGTACTAATTGCACATAACCCTTCAGGATCAGGGTGAGTTATGGGTAGGAGTTTCGATCTGTAGTGCCAGGCTGAATAATTAGAAAAATTATCTTCTATTTTCACAGTAGAAAATAAAAATTCTTCCTTGGCTGCTACCTGACTGCGTTCTGCAGCCAACCGTCTATAGTCCCAGCAGTGAACTTAAGTGAAACAATAAACCATATTAGAACAAAAAGTTGTAAAGAAACAAATATCATGCTTCATGGTATACATACTAAAACTTACAATTTCTCTCATCCATAATTAAAAATTTTGTGCATAATGCAAGTTCTCGTTTCCAATTTGGAGATGGATGTCGATCCAACACCCATCCTCGATGATGCCATGCTCCATATGACTTGGGATTAGTACGTAAACATTGTTCCGTTAGCTGAACTTCTCCTTCAATAAAAGCAGCAATATCATCCTCTGATCTGTTGTACATAGTTACAAATTATCAATAATAAATTACACGTAGGTCAATATGTATTACTTAAATTTGAAACTTATAATGTTTTGTTTACTTTTCTGATTTGTATTTCTCCAAAACCTCTTTGCGTATATTCCATAAGGTGTAAATATCAGGATTTGCCAAGAGCATTTGCGCTGACTGACTCAGTATTTCATCATCTAGTTCACCTGCCGCTCTCTAAGAAAAAAAAAATTGTTTCATAAGAAGACTCATGCAGACATGAATTACATCGCTATCATATATGTATGTGCTTTAAATATATAAATACACCACACAAAACATCAGCACCTAATTCCTGTTCTTTATTTTTAAGTTCCTATTACAAGGATCTGCAAGGAGGCGTTAGATTTTCCAACATTGTTTGTGATTGTGGGTGAAGAAATTTTTTATTGTGTTGTTCATTACTTTGACGAGTGTCTCTGTTAATAACACATCTGTTGTTTCCAACTAACGATCCTTCCTTTTCCACTAAAAATTCTTGTCGCACAGAATCTCCAAAGAGTATTGTGGCAATGTGGGCTTACAGATAGCCTAGCAGCCCAAACCCAAGTCCTCCAACCCCAATTTCTCTCTACTGCCAATGAACTTCACAAATCACTAGTAGTGTGGTGATATGGGCATATAAAAACTCTTGAACCTAAAAAACAACAACAGTTCCTATTACCTTTTTAAAAATACTGGAAATGCCTGCTTTGTATAGATGGACTTTATGCTCTCTTTCCTTTCTTTTTGCTTCCTGCTCCTGTGCTGTTGTCCGAACCTTTAGTCTACCATGCTGTAAAAAAACATTTTATATGGATATTTTATATGTATAGCTATGTAAATATGATGTGCGTGTGTGTTTATATTACATACATACATACATATACATATATATATATATATATATATATATATATATATATATATATATATATATATATAAATATATATATATATATATATATATATATATATATATATATATCGATGCTTACCCGTCGAAGTGAACGAACTACACTTTACAAATTTGGGGAAAAATGAACGATCTGCGTTTGGCGCTTCTATTACGCGTTTTAACATGAGAACTAGATGGGGGAACTTGGAATTTGTAAAGTGTAGTACGTTCACTTCGACGGGTAAGCATCGAGATATATATATATATATATATATATATATATATATATATATATATATATATATATATATATATATATATATATATTATATATGGGTGTATGTGTCAGGCATTTGTTGGACGCAACATTGGCATGTACCGATACTGACACAGTATTAGTTACAAACCATTGGATATGTATATGAAAAAAACATAAATGTAGCAACATAAACACAAAGATAACACAGATCACAGAGAAGACTACAGAGATATCAGGTATAAGGAAATTGATGTCGCTGAGAGTGGGGAGTGTTTCTAAGCAGTTGTGTCCACGACTACGACCCCTGTTTTCTATGTTAGAATAACATAGAAAACAATCAGAGCCCTCTTGTAGTCGGGGACACGACTGCTTAGAAAAACTAGTAAACACTCCCCACTCTCAGCGACATCAATTTGCTTATACCTGATATCTCTGTATAGTCTTCTCTGTGCACAGATCAAGGAAGAGAGCGGGTGTGGTGGGTGAAATGTTGCCTTTTACTTTCTTTTGTTTGTAATTTGTTGTGTCCATTTCGGTATACCGGTATACAGCACATATATACAAAATATATTTATGTATGTATGTACGGAAATAAAAAGAATAACTTGCACACTTGCAGTCAATATGTGCAAGATTTTTTATTCTATTACCGTGCGTGTACTTGAGAAGAGACAAAGGCTCATAAAAAAACAAAAAAAAAAAAGAAGAAAAAAAGAAGAAAAAAAAAAACATGTTTTAATGTACCGAAACGAAATGAATAACTTTCAATTTTAGTAATGCATTTCAGTGTATAGTTGTGAAATTTTATGATTTCGTTGCGGTACAGATCGGTATGGATATATGTACCGATATGAAATGATAAAACTGCAATACATTATCCTTATGGGAAAATAGGAAAACCGGCAACATAGCGATATATAAGTAGAAGAAAAGTCTCCTCTTCTACTTCTCCTTATCTCTTAGGTAAAATCGCTCAGAGGGCATGATGCATGCTTTTGCATGCTGTTGTTTTATATTTTTGTGCATTTATATTTGTTAACACTTTTTTCTTTCTGAGTATTATTCTAAAAATAAATAAAGCATTTTGAAAACTTTTTATATTACGAAAAAAAAAAAAAAAATAAAAAATAACGATGAAATAATTTCTAAACAATAATGCATGAATAATATTATACTAATAAATCTCTGGATATTAAAATGATATTTAGTTACGTTCAAAACATCAAGATTTATGTTTGAAAAAATTGTAACATCGCAGTAAACATGTATTTATATTAGAGGTCAAGTTTTTGGTTGTTTACTAGAACTGGTGAGCATCGACTTGGTCTAGAAATAAGACAGGATGTGTTTGATATTACTATTACAGATATAAATAACAGGCATGAGGGGAATGGAGCACTGAAATAGCAGACAGGAGAATGGCATACAGTGTTGCTTTTCTTTCTATTGTTGTGCAGTTTTATCATTTCATATCGGTACATACATATCATATATACATATATAGACAGGCCACAGTTATAGCCCGATTAGTAGGTATTAAATTTGTATGATCACGCAAACATACCATTGTAGTGAGATGCTGCTATAAATTTACAAATAATGTCCCTTTAACGTGTTAGTTTCTTTCGAACTACGGATTCAACCTTCAGGACCTTCAATCTTCAATCAAATCTGACGAATTTAAATCCTTTTCGTGTTGTCGTTGACAAATCAAAGCTGTGTCAAAAGTTGTTAAAGCCGTCGAAGGCTGGTCTTGTCCGGGTCTTGTCTATATGTCTGGTCGAACTGGGTCGAACTCAGGTCGAAGCAGGGTCTAACTGTTTCTAAGTCAGGTCTAAGTTACCAAAATTCCAAAAACTGAAAGTTACGCCCTGGTTACGCCTGTCCTGCCTGTCACCCGGTCAGTCGGTATTGTGGTAAGGGTGTAGTTTACGGACGTCAAACGCACGATTTTGGGGTGGTGATTTTCTGATGCAGATTTGCGAGATAAACACGCTGGTATCAGTCATTTGACGGCAAAATCAGTATTTGCTGAGATATTTGCATATTACCGTGCAATGTTATTCTTATGGAGATACGAATTTCCGACGTTCGCGAATCCTCGGCAAAGTTCGTGAAAAAACTGAAGATAGCTTCAAATTTCAACAACGACTTCGCACCAAGGTCGACTACTGCTGGGAGGTAGTACAAAACACGGAGAAATGTCAGAAAACGATGTAATTAGTAGAATTAAATAGCTTATAAAAAAATCATGACTATTAAATATAAATAGTTAATATTTAAGATTATATGTGCATTTCCGCACCTTTTACGTTAAAATTTTAAATGAATTATATTTTTTAAACTAAATGCATGAGCAATTAAAAATCTTTCTCATTTTCAGGGACGAAAACCAAAATTAATTTCTTTTTTATCTGCCTAAGAATTTAGGTGTCAAATTATATTACAACATTAAAAATAAATTATTAAATTAGATGGTCGAATTAAAAACTTAAACTAAATTTTGAAAAGTTCATAACTGAAACTAAATTGAATTTCAAAATTAAACGCATGGGCAAAATATTTTCTAATTTTCAGGAATAAATCAAAATTTATTTCTTTTTTAATTGTCTAAAAATTTAGGTGTCAAATTATATTACAACATTAAAAATAAATTAATAAATTAGATATGGTCGAATTAAAAACTTAAACTAAATTTGGAAAAGTTCATAACTGAAACTAAATTGAATTTCAAAATTAAACGCATGGGCAAAATCAATTCTAATTTTCAGGAATAAAACAAAATTAATTTCTTTTTTAATTGCCTAAAAATTTAGGTGTCAAATTATATTACAACATTAAAAATAAATTAATAAATTAGATGGTCGAATTATTTTATAGGCAAAACTTACAATAAATTTTGAAAAGTTCATAACTGAAACTAAATTGAATTTCAAAATTAAACGCATGGGCAAAATATTTTCTAATTTTCAGGAATAAAACAAAATTAATTTCTTTTTTAATTGCCTAAAAATTTAGGTGTCAAATTATATTACAACATTAAAAATAAATTAATAAATTAGATGGTTGAATTATTTTTGTAAGCAAAAACTTAACTAAATTTTGAAAAGTTCATAACTGAAACTAAATTGAATTTCAAAATTAAACGCATGGGCAAAATATTTTCTAATTTTCAGGAATAAATCAAAATTTATTTCTTTTTTAATTGTCTAAAAATTTAGGTGTCAAATTATATTACAACATTAAAAATAAATTAATAAATTAGATATGGTCGAATTAAAAACTTAAACTAAATTTGGAAAAGTTCATAACTGAAACTAAATTGAATTTCAAAATTAAACGCATGGGCAAAATCAATTCTAATTTTCAGGAATAAAACAAAATTAATTTCTTTTTTAATTGCCTAAAAATTTAGGTGTCAAATTATATTACAACATTAAAAATAAATTAATAAATTAGATGGTCGAATTATTTTATAGGCAAAACTTACAATAAATTTTGAAAAGTTCATAACTGAAACTAAATTGAATTTCAGAATCTAAACGCATGGGCAAAATATTTTCTAATTTTCAGGAATAAAACAAAATTAATTTCTTTTTTAATTGCCTAAAAATTTAGGTGTCAAATTATATTACAACATTAAAAATAAATTAATAAATTAGATGGTTGAATTATTTTTGTAAGCAAAAACTTAACTAAATTTTGAAAAGTTCATAACTAAAACTAAATTGAATTTCAAAATTAAACGCATGGGCAAAATATTTTCTAATTTTCAGGAATAAAACAAAATTAATTTCTTTTTTAATTGTCTAAAAATTTAGGTGTCAAATTATATTACAACATTAAAAATAAATTAATAAATTAGATGGTTGAATTAAAAACATAACTAAATTTGGAAAAGTTCATAACTGAAACTAAATTGAATTTCAAAATTAAACGCATGGGCAAAATCATTTCTAATTTTCAGGATAAAACAAAATTAATTTCTTTTTTAATTGCCTAAAAATTTAGGTGTCAAATTATATTACAACATTAAAAATAAATTAATAAATTAGATGGTCGAATTATTTTATAGGCAAAACTTACAATAAATTTTGAAAAGTTCATAACTGAAACTAAATTGAATTTCAGAATCTAAACGCATGAACAAAATATTTTCTAATTTTCAGGAATAAAACAAAATTAATTTCTTTCTTTAATTGCCTAAAAATTTAGGTGTCAAATTATATTACAACATTAAAAATAAATTAATAAATTAGATGGTTGAATTATTTTTGTAAGCAAAAACTTAACTAAATTTTGAAAAGTTCATAACTAAAACTAAATTGAATTTCAAAATTAAACGCATGGGCAAAATATTTTCTAATTTTCAGGAATAAAACAAAATTAATTTCTTTTTTAATTGCCTAAAAATTTAGGTGTCAAATTATATTACAACATTAAAAATAAATTAATAAATTAGATGGTTGAATTAAAAACATAACTAAATTTTGAAAAGTTCATAACTGAAACTAAATTGAATTTCAAAATTAAACGCATGGGCAAAATCATTTCTAATTTTCAGGAATAAAACAAAATTATATTTCTTTTTTAATTGCCTAAAAATTTAGGTGTCAAATTATATTACAACAATTAAAAATAAATTATTAAATTAGATGGTCGAATTATTTTGTAAGCAAAACTTACAATAAATTTTGAAAAGTTCATAACTGAAACTAAATTGAATTTCAAATCTAAACGCATGGGCAAAATATTTTCTAATTTTCAGGAATAAAACAAAATTAATTTCTTTTTTAATTGCCTAAAAATTTAGGTGTCAAATTATATTACAACATTTAAAAATAAATGATTAAATTAAATGGTCGAATTATTTTGTAGGCTAAAAATTAAACTAAATTTTGAAAAGTTCATAACTGAAACAAAATTGAATTTCAAATCTAAACGCATGGGCAAATCCATTTCTAATTTTCAGGAATAAACTAAAATTAATTTCTTTTTTAATTGCCTAAAAATTTAGGTGTCAACTTATATTACAACATTAAAAATAAATTAATAAATTAGATGGTCGAATTATTTTGTAGGCTAAAAATTAAACTAAATTTTGAAAAGTTCATAACTGAAACTAAATTAAATTTCAAATCTAAACGCATGGGCAAAATATTTTCTAATTTTTAGAAATAAAACAAAATTAATTTCTTTTTTAATTGCCTAAAAATTTAGGTGTCAAATTCTATTACAACATTAAAAATAAATTATTAAATTAGATGGTCGAATTATTTTGTAAGCAAAAACTTAAACTAAATTTTGAAAAGTTCATAACTAAAACTAAATTAAATTTCAAAATTAAACGCATGGGCAAAATATTTTCTAATTTTCAGGAATAAAACAAAATTAATTTCTTTTTTAATTGCCTAAAAATTTAGGTGTCAAATTATATTACAACATTAAAAATAAATTAATAAATTAGATGGTTGAATTAAAAACTTAAACTAAATTTTGAAAAGTTCATAACTGAAACTAAATTGAATTTCAAAATTAAACGCATGGACAAAATCATTTCTAATTTTCAGGAATTAAAGAAAATTAATTTCTTTTTTAATTGCCTAAAAATTTAGGTGTCAAATTATATTACAACATTTAAAAATAAATGATTAAATTAAATGGTCGAATTATTTTGTAGGCTAAAAATTAAACTAAATTTTGAAAAGTTCATAACTGAAACTAAATTGAATTTCAAATCTAAACGCATGGGCAAATCCATTTCTAATTTTCAGGAATAAACTAAAATTAATTTCTTTTTTAATTGCCTAAAAATTTAGGTGTCAAATTATATTACAACATTAAAAATAAATTAATAAATTAGATGGTTGAAATATTTTGTAAGCAAAAACTTAAACTAAATTTTAAAAAGTTCATAACTGAAACTAAATTGTATTTCAAAATTAAACGCATGGGCAAAATCATTTCTAATTTTCAAGAACAAACCATAATTAATTTCTATTTTATCTGCCTAAAAATTTAGGTGTTAAAATAAATTTAAACAAATTAAAACCAATTAAGAATAAATATAATTTTTTGCTATACTTAAAAAAACTAAATTTTTAATTTGTCTTTAAACGCATGGGCAAAATTCTTTGTAAGTTTCAGGGAGGAACAAAAATTTATTTCTTATTTACCATCTTTAAAAATTAGGTGTCAAGCAATATAATAACCTCTCAAAATGACAAAAATAAAATAATTGTAAATATTTTGAATGTTTATATAGAATTATTAAACTTATTTGGTTTATATAAAAAAATACGCATAGGCAAAAAAAATTGAAATTATCAGGAACAAATTTAAATTGATTTCTTTTTCATCTGACTAAAAATTGAGTGTCAAACAATATTGCAGCAGCTAAAATTAAACTAATAAGTAAGTTGAAATATTTTGTAAGCAAAACTTTAACTTAATTTTGAGTTTATTTTTATATACTGAAACTTACAGTTAGTTAATTTTTTAAAATAAACGCATGGGCAAAATTCTTTTTAATTTTCAGGAACGAACAGAAATTTATTTCTCATTTAATTGCTAAAAAAATTTAGGGGTCAAGCTATATTGCAGTAGCTAAAAATAAACTTATAAATAAAATATTATGCAAATATTTTGTATGAAAAACTTTAACGTTGAGTTCATTAAAAAAATGAAACTAAATTAATTGTTAAATTTAAACGCATGGGCAAAATTCTTTCTTATTTTCAGGAACGAACAGAAAATTAGTTCTTTTTTATTTGCCTAAAAATTTAGGTGTCAAACAATATTGCAGCAGCTAAAATTAAATAATAAATAAAATATGAAGTAAATATTTTGTATGAAAAACTTAAATATTGAATTCCTAAAAAATTAAAACTAAATTAAATTTTTAAAATTAAAACGCATGGGCAAAATTCTTTCTTATTTTCAGGAACGAACAGAAAATTAGTTCTTTTTTATATGCCTAAAAATTTAGGTGTCAAACAATACAGCAGCAGCTAAAAATAAACTAATAAATAAATTGAAATATTTTGTAAGCCAAACTTTAACTTAATTTAGAATTTATTTTTATATAAATTGAGACTAATTTTAATTTCAAAATTAAACGCATGAGCAAAATTCTTTCTTATTTTCAGGCATAAACCAAAATTAATTTCTATTTTATCTGCCTAAAAATTTAGGTGTCAAATACTATTACAACAACTAAAAATAAGCTAATAAATGGCAATATTTTGTAGGCAAAATTTAAACTAAATTTTTTAATTTTTACATTTTACTGAAACTTAATTTGTATTTAAAATTAAACGCAAGGGCAAAACTCTTCATAATTTTTATGAACGAACTTAAATTATTTTCTTTTTTACCTGCCTAAAAATTTAGGTGTGAAACAATATTACAACATTAAAAATAAACTAATAAGTATATAAATAGATGGAATTATTTTGTAAAAAGGTAAAACTTACAGTAAATTTTGAAAAGTTCATATAATACTGAAACTAAAATTGAATTTCAAAATTAATGGCATGGGCAAAATCAATAATAATTTCCAGGAATGAACTTATATTATAAATATCTTTTTTATCTGCTTAAATATTTAGGTGTCAAATAATGTTACAAAATTAAAAATAAACTATAATAAATAAAATTATTGATGGAATTGTATGCAACTAAAACTAAAATTTTAAAAGTTCATATTATGTTTTAACTAAAAATTGATTTTCAAAATGAAACGCATGGGCAAAATTATTAAAAAATTTTAGGGATATAAACTAAAATTAATTTCTTTTTTATCTGCCTAAAAATTTAGGCGTCATATACCATATTACAACAACTAAAAATAAGATAATAAATGGCAATATTTTGTAGGTAAAACTTAAACTAAATTTTGAAATTTGCACAAATACTGTAACTAAATTTAATTTTAAAAATTAAACGCGTATATGGTTCTTGTTATTTCTAATTTTATGGGACAACACCAAAGTTAATTTCTCTTTCATCGGCCTAAAAATTTAGGTGTCAAATATATTACAATACTAAAAATAAACTAATAAATAAATAAATAGATGGCATTATTTTGTAGGAAAAACTGATAAAACATAATTTTGCAAATTTCATATTATACTGAAACTTTATTTGAATTTAGAAATGAAACACATGGGTGAAATTCTTTCTAATTTTCAAGGATGAACAGAAAATTATTTTCTTGTTTACCTGGCTAAAAATGTAGTTTGTTAATATTACAGCAGCTGAAAATAAACTTATAAAAATAAAAAAATGTTGGAAATAATTTTAGTTTAAAAATTAAAACTAAAAATCTATTGAATTTTTTAATTTTATTACATGCGAATCAATATGTTTATTCTATTAAAACGCATAAACGAAACATGTGTTTTAATAGAAATTCACATTTTGTTTCATGTAATAAAATTAAAAATTAATTAGATTTTTAGTTTTAATTTTTAAACTAAAATTATTTCTAATCTTTTTTTTTATAACTTTATTTTCAGCTGCTGTAATATTAACAACTACCTTTTTAGCCAGGTAAAGAAGAAAATAATTTTCTGTTCATCCTTGAAAATTAGAAAGAATTTTACCCATGTGTTTCATTTCTAAATTCAAATAAAGTTTCAGTGTATAATATGAAATTTTAAAAATTTAGTTTTATTATTTTTTCCTACAAAATAATGCCATCTATTTATTCATTTATTAGTTCATTTTTAATATTGTAATAGTATTTGACGCCTCAATTTTTAGGCAGATAAGAAAGAAATTAATTTTAGTTTATATCCTTGAAAATTTTGAATAATTTTGCCCATGCGTTAATTTTGAAAATCAATTTAGTTTGAATATATTATGAACTTTTAAAATTTTAGTTTTAGTTGCATACAATAAAATTCCATCAATAATTTTATTTATTATAGTTTATTTTTAATTTTGTAACATTATTTGACACCTAAATATTTAAGCAGATAAAAAAGAAATTAATATAAGTTCATTCCTGAAAATTATTATTGATTTTGCCCATGCGTATTATTTTGAAATTCAAATTTAGTTTGTATAAAATGAACTTTTCAAAATTTACTGTAAGTTTTACATATACAAAATAATTCCATCTATTTACTTATAAGTTTATTTTTAATGTTGTGATATTGTTTGACACCTTAATTTTTAGGCAGGTAAAACATAAGATAATTTTTATTACTCCCTGAAAATTATAAATAATTTTGCCCATGCGTTTAATTTTGAAATTCAATTTTGTTTCATTATATAATATGAATTTTTCAAAATTTTTCATACAATATCATTTATAATTTTATTTAATATAGCTAATTTTTAATGTTGTAATATTGTTTGACACCTAAATTTTTAGGCAGATAAAATAGAAATTAATTTTGGTTTATGCCTGAAAATAAGAAAGAATTTTGCTCATGCGTTTAATTTTGAAATTAAAATTAGTCTCAATTTATATAAAAATAAATTCTAAATTAAGTTAAAGTTTGGCTTACAAAATATTTCAATTTATTTATTAGTTTATTTTTAGCTGCTGCTGTATTGTTTGACACCTAAATTTTTAGACATATAAAAAAGAACTAATTTTCTGTTCGTTCCTGAAAATAAGAAAGAATTTTGCCCATGCGTTTTAATTTTAAAAATTTAATTTAGTTTTAATTTTTTAGGAATTCAATATTTAAGTTTTTCATACAAAATATTTACTTCATATTTTATTTATTATTTAATTTTAGCTGCTGCAATATTGTTTGACACCTAAATTTTTAGGCAAATAAAAAAGAACTAATTTTCTGTTCGTTCCTGAAAATAAGAAAGAATTTTGCCCATGCGTTTAAATTTAACAATTAATTTAGTTTCATTTTTTTAATGAACTCAACGTTAAAGTTTTTCATACAAAATATTTGCATAATATTTTATTTATAAGTTTATTTTTAGCTACTGCAATATAGCTTGACCCCTAAATTTTTTTAGCAATTAAATGAGAAATAAATTTCTGTTCGTTCCTGAAAATTAAAAAGAATTTTGCCCATGCGTTTATTTTAAAAAATTAACTAACTGTAAGTTTCAGTATATAAAAATAAACTCAAAATTAAGTTAAAGTTTTGCTTACAAAATATTTCAACTTACTTATTAGTTTAATTTTAGCTGCTGCAATATTGTTTGACACTCAATTTTTAGTCAGATGAAAAAGAAATCAATTTAAATTTGTTCCTGATAATTTCAATTTTTTTTGCCTATGCGTATTTTTTTATATAAACCAAATAAGTTTAATAATTCTATATAAACATTCAAAATATTTACAATTATTTTATTTTTGTCATTTTGAGAGGCTATTATATTGCTTGACACCTAATTTTTAAAGATGGTAAATAAGAAATAAATTTTTATTCCTCCCTGAAACTTACAAAGAATTTTGCCCATGCGTTTAAAGACAAATTAAAAATTTAGTTTTTTTAAGTATAGCAAAAAATTATATTTATTCTTAATTGGTTTTAATTTGTTTAAATTTAATTTGACAACTAAATTTTTAGGCAGATAAAATAGAAATTAATTATGGTTTGTTCTTGAAAATTAGAAAATATTTTGCCCATGCGTTTAATTTTGAAATTCAATTTAGTTTTAGTTATGAACTTTTCAAAATTTAGTTAAGTTTTTGCTTACAAAATAATTCGACTATCTAAATTTATTAGTTTATTTTTAATGTTGTAATAGAATTTGACACCTAATGTTTTAGGCAATTAAAAAAGAAATTAATTTTGTTTTATTCCTGAAAATTAGAAATGAATTTGCCCATGCGTTTAGATTTGAAATTCAATTTAGTTTCAGTTATGAACTTTTCAAAATTTATTGTAAGTTTTGCCTATAAAATAATTCGACCATCTAATTTATTAATTTATTTTTAATGTTGTAATATAATTTGACACCTAAATTTTTAGGCAATTAAAAAAGAAATTAATTTTGTTTTATTCCTGAAAATTAGAAATGATTTTGCCCATGCGTTTAATTTTGAAATTCAATTTAGTTTCAGTTATGAACTTTTCCAAATTTAGTTTAAGTTTTTAATTCGACCATATCTAATTTATTAATTTATTTTTAATGTTGTAATATAATTTGACACCTAAATTTTTAGGCAATTAAAAAAGAAATTAATTTTGTTTTATTCCTGAAAATTAGAAAATATTTTGCCCATGCGTTTAATTTTGAAATTTAATTTAGTTTTAGTTATGAACTTTTCAAAATTTAGTTTAAGTTTTTGCTTACAAAATAATTCGACCATCTAATTTAATAATTTATTTTTAATGTTGTAATAGAATTTGACACCTAAATTTTTAGGCAATTAAAAAAGAAATTAATTTTGTTTTATTTCTAAAAATTAGAAAATATTTTGCCCATGCGTTTAGATTTGAAATTTAATTTAGTTTCAGTTATGAACTTTTCAAAATTTAGTTTAATTTTTAGCCTACAAAATAATTCGACCATCTAATTTATTAATTTATTTTTAATGTTGTAATATAAGTTGACACCTAAATTTTTAGGCAATTAAAAAAGAAATTAATTTTAGTTTATTCCTGAAAATTAGAAATGGATTTGCCCATGCGTTTAGATTTGAAATTCAATTTTGTTTCAGTTATGAACTTTTCAAAATTTAGTTTAATTTTTAGCCTACAAAATAATTCGACCATTTAATTTAATCATTTATTTTTAAATGTTGTAATATAATTTGACACCTAAATTTTTAGGCAATTAAAAAAGAAATTAATTTTGTTTTATTCCTGAAAATTAGAAAATATTTTGCCCATGCGTTTAGATTTGAAATTCAATTTAGTTTCAGTTATGAACTTTTCAAAATTTATTGTAAGTTTTGCTTACAAAATAATTCGACCATCTAATTTAATAATTTATTTTTAATTGTTGTAATATAATTTGACACCTAAATTTTTAGGCAATTAAAAAAGAAATATAATTTTGTTTTATTCCTGAAAATTAGAAATGATTTTGCCCATGCGTTTAATTTTGAAATTCAATTTAGTTTCAGTTATGAACTTTTCAAAATTTAGTTATGTTTTTAATTCAACCATCTAATTTATTAATTTATTTTTAATGTTGTAATATAATTTGACACCTAAATTTTTAGGCAATTAAAAAAGAAATTAATTTTGTTTTATTCCTGAAAATTAGAAAATATTTTGCCCATGCGTTTAATTTTGAAATTCAATTTAGTTTTAGTTATGAACTTTTCAAAATTTAGTTAAGTTTTTGCTTACAAAAATAATTCAACCATCTAATTTATTAATTTATTTTTAATGTTGTAATATAATTTGACACCTAAATTTTTAGGCAATTAAAGAAAGAAATTAATTTTGTTTTATTCCTGAAAATTAGAAAATATTTTGTTCATGCGTTTAGATTCTGAAATTCAATTTAGTTTCAGTTATGAACTTTTCAAAATTTATTGTAAGTTTTGCCTATAAAATAATTCGACCATCTAATTTATTAATTTATTTTTAATGTTGTAATATAATTTGACACCTAAATTTTTAGGCAATTAAAAAAGAAATTAATTTTGTTTTATCCTGAAAATTAGAAATGATTTTGCCCATGCGTTTAATTTTGAAATTCAATTTAGTTTCAGTTATGAACTTTTCCAAATTTAGTTATGTTTTTAATTCAACCATCTAATTTATTAATTTATTTTTAATGTTGTAATATAATTTGACACCTAAATTTTTAGACAATTAAAAAAGAAATTAATTTTGTTTTATTCCTGAAAATTAGAAAATATTTTGCCCATGCGTTTAATTTTGAAATTCAATTTAGTTTTAGTTATGAACTTTTCAAAATTTAGTTAAGTTTTTGCTTACAAAAATAATTCAACCATCTAATTTATTAATTTATTTTTAATGTTGTAATATAATTTGACACCTAAATTTTTAGGCAATTAAAAAAGAAATTAATTTTGTTTTATTCCTGAAAATTAGAAAATATTTTGCCCATGCGTTTAGATTCTGAAATTCAATTTAGTTTCAGTTATGAACTTTTCAAAATTTATTGTAAGTTTTGCCTATAAAATAATTCGACCATCTAATTTATTAATTTATTTTTAATGTTGTAATATAATTTGACACCTAAATTTTTAGGCAATTAAAAAAGAAATTAATTTTGTTTTATTCCTGAAAATTAGAATTGATTTTGCCCATGCGTTTAATTTTGAAATTCAATTTAGTTTCAGTTATGAACTTTTCCAAATTTAGTTTAAGTTTTTAATTCGACCATATCTAATTTATTAATTTATTTTTAATGTTGTAATATAATTTGACACCTAAATTTTTAGACAATTAAAAAAGAAATAAATTTTGATTTATTCCTGAAAATTAGAAAATATTTTGCCCATGCGTTTAATTTTGAAATTCAATTTAGTTTCAGTTATGAACTTTTCAAAATTTAGTTAAGTTTTTGCTTACAAAAATAATTCAACCATCTAATTTATTAATTTATTTTTAATGTTGTAATATAATTTGACACCTAAATTTTTAGGCAATTAAAAAAGAAATTAATTTTGTTTTATTCCTGAAAATTAGAAAATATTTTGCCCATGCGTTTAATTTTGAAATTCAATTTAGTTTCAGTTATGAACTTTTCAAAATTTATTGTAAGTTTTGCCTATAAAATAATTCGACCATCTAATTTATTAATTTATTTTTAATGTTGTAATATAATTTGACACCTAAATTTTTAGGCAATTAAAAAAGAAATTAATTTTGTTTTATTCCTGAAAATTAGAATTGATTTTGCCCATGCGTTTAATTTTGAAATTCAATTTAGTTTCAGTTATGAACTTTTCCAAATTTAGTTTAAGTTTTTAATTCGACCATATCTAATTTATTAATTTATTTTTAATGTTGTAATATAATTTGACACCTAAATTTTTAGACAATTAAAAAAGAAATAAATTTTGATTTATTCCTGAAAATTAGAAAATATTTTGCCCATGCGTTTAATTTTGAAATTCAATTTAGTTTCAGTTATGAACTTTTCAAAATTTAGTTAAGTTTTTGCTTACAAAAATAATTCAACCATCTAATTTATTAATTTATTTTTAATGTTGTAATATAATTTGACACCTAAATTTTTAGGCAATTAAAAAAGAAATTAATTTTGTTTTATTCCTGAAAATTAGAAAATATTTTGCCCATGCGTTTAGATTCTGAAATTCAATTTAGTTTCAGTTATGAACTTTTCAAAATTTATTGTAAGTTTTGCCTATAAAATAATTCGACCATCTAATTTATTAATTTATTTTTAATGTTGTAATATAATTTGACACCTAAATTTTTAGGCAATTAAAAAAGAAATTAATTTTGTTTTATTCCTGAAAATTAGAAATGATTTTGCCCATGCGTTTAATTTTGAAATTCAATTTAGTTTCAGTTATGAACTTTTCCAAATTTAGTTTAAGTTTTTAATTCGACCATATCTAATTTATTAATTTATTTTTAATGTTGTAATATAATTTGACACCTAAATTTTTAGACAATTAAAAAAGAAATAAATTTTGATTTATTCCTGAAAATTAGAAAATATTTTGCCCATGCGTTTAATTTTGAAATTCAATTTAGTTTCAGTTATGAACTTTTCAAAATTTAGTTAAGTTTTTGCTTACAAAAATAATTCAACCATCTAATTTATTAATTTATTTTTAATGTTGTAATATAATTTGACACCTAAATTTTTAGGCAATTAAAAAAGAAATTAATTTTGTTTTATTCCTGAAAATTAGAAAATATTTTGCCCATGCGTTTAGATTCTGAAATTCAATTTAGTTTCAGTTATGAACTTTTCAAAATTTATTGTAAGTTTTGCCTATAAAATAATTCGACCATCTAATTTATTAATTTATTTTTAATGTTGTAATATAATTTGACACCTAAATTTTTAGACAATTAAAAAAGAAATAAATTTTGATTTATTCCTGAAAATTAGAAAATATTTTGCCCATGCGTTTAATTTTGAAATTCAATTTAGTTTCAGTTATGAACTTTTCAAAATTTAGTTTAAGTTTTTAATTCGACCATCTAATTTAATAATTTATTTTTAATGTTGTAATATAATTTGACACCTAAATTCTTAGGCAGATAAAAAAGAAATTAATTTTGGTTTTCGTCCCTGAAAATGAGAAAGATTTTTAAATTGCTCATGCATTTAGTTTAAAAAATATAATTCATTTAAAATTTTAACGTAAAAGGTGCGGAAATGCACATATAATCTTAAATATTAACTATTTATATTTAATAGTCATGATTTTTTTATAAGCTATTTAATTCTACTAATTACATCGTTTTCTGACATTTCTCCGTGTTTTGTACTACCTCCCAGCAGTAGTCGACCTTGGTGCGAAGTCGTTGTTGAAATTTGAAGCTATCTTCAGTTTTTTCACGAACTTTGCCGAGGATTCGCGAACGTCGGAAATTCGTATCTCCATAAGAATAACATTGCACGGTAATATGCAAATATCTCAGCAAATACTGATTTTGCCGTCAAATGACTGATACCAGCGTGTTTATCTCGCAAATCTGCATCAGAAAATCACCACCCCAAAATCGTGCGTTTGACGTCCGTAAACTACACCCTTACCGGTATTGTCGGTAATGGTTACGCCCCCTTTTCAGTCCCAAGTCAATCTTCAATCTATGGCAGTATTTTGCAGTATTTTGTTGTGTCTCTTGAAAAGACAATCTCGCAAATATATCATTTTAATTTTTTTATTAATTAAAAAACGATATATTAGTATAAATTTTGAAATTATAAAAAACATGTATAGAAAAGTTAGTTGTAAATTTGAATCATATAGTAATCTACTTCCGGTGTTTTCCCGCGTATTCAGGCAGGAATCAGCATTGTCGGCATCATCAATTCACCACATTGAGACAACACAATTCAACGAATTCTTCAAGTAATTCATATAGAGCTGCTTTATTTATTTAATTTTTAATAAAATGGGTACTACTGGTGCTGATACAAACATCAATGCATACGAGAGAGAATATTTGGAATTTTTGGACGATGAGGTACGTTTATTTTCCTTTTTCCTTCTTACAGATTGCATTGCATACATCGCTATGATATGTGTATACATAACCACCCAACTATATACATACATTACCCAGATAATATTGCCTTTTTCATATGTTTGTTTGTTCCTTGATTAGCAACCAAATGCTATTTTAATGTCCTTAGATTTTTGAAGAATTTTTCATTCTTCATTTTTCATTCTTCTATGTATGTATGTATGTACATATGTACTGCACGTGTGATGTGTTTGTACATTGTGTATGCATATACATACATTATAATAATTAATTGTGTATCTATATGAACTTCACTCATTCAGAACCATAATCATTCTGGATTATGAGGTATGGTAGACATGCCACTTTTCGGCCACTTAAGGATCTTGTTTGATATTATCACCATATTTACAACCAAATAATATATTTCTGTTCAAATCATCCATTCAGCTGGTTAAAGTAATACCTTACTAACATAATCATATAAAAAAATAGTTGGTTTTAACATTCAATTAATTACGAGGACAGTTTAAAGTTCGATTTTGTAAATGCTCAGTTTTCGGCCACTTATGCTACTTTCTGGCCACTGAAATTTGACTTTTCGGCCACCTTACGTTAGGAACGCACATTCGCAAGCTGTTTTCTAGCATGTTTGCGCACGATTAATTTTTTGTTTGTTTGTCAAATCATTAAAATGAATTCATTTATTGTGTATGTTAGGAAAAAATTAGCATGTTGCAATTATTTTGGTCGCTATAGCGCTTTAAATTTGCTAAACACAAACCTAACGGCCACGCGTGGCTACTTTTGAAATTTTTTATTGCTGGAGCTGTTTATTTAGGGGTATGTTTGATAGCCTGATGTCACTCTCAATACAACATTATATGAAATAAAAATAATAAAACTGTTCCCACAAATCTGAGTTGCGATAAAATTGACCCTTAAAATGGTACACGACGCCCGGGCTTACGCGTACTTTTTTTAAGTATTATAATAAAAATAAAAATTATGACTTTGGGGTTTTAATATTTGAATTCTACAGTGTATGAGGAACATTTCTGTACATTAAAAAAATTACGTATTTTTTCCCCCCTTTGAAGAAAAAAAACAAGTTGCAATTTTCACTTAATAACGAATGTTGGGTTGGGGATTTTTGGACCGTCTTTGGCAACGACTTATGGTTCTCAGAACTGTTTTCTTATTTTTTACTAAAACTATGTTGTCCCCAGAGCAAGTTCAGGGGATCAAACCTGATTTAAAATCTACAGTTTTGCCAGGAAAAAATATTGAACTTAGCAAATTAGGTGGCCGAAAAGTGACACCGGTACGAAACATCGTGTCCACTTTTCGGCCACTTTTATATTCAGTCTTAAAAAAATTGGCTAAGGCCAACTTAAGATTTATGGTGGTTAATACTTAGCTGAGATACTATAGATTCAGTGGGTTTGAGATGGCTGTCAAGAATTTGTAACTAGACCCTTATTTTCCTGAAGTGCTGATATGATGTTTTTACATAACATTAGAAGAAGCGTAAATTTTTGCAATTTTTAAGTTCTCGCCGAGTTAATAATTTAATAAAAAAAAATCCTATGAGGCTAAGCATTTCAATTTCTAACACAATACTGGCTAAGGTTTTCTGGAGCTAATTATACAAAAAATTTGTCCCTGGTCCATTTAGATTTTTTATTATAGGCTTTCAAAGTTCAAAGTGGCCGAAAAGTGGAAGTGGCCGAAAAGTGGCATATCTACCATATATGTACATACAGTATGTATGTATGTATGTACATCATATACATATGTGCGTACCAGTAAGTAATATGGGATACTAAAAGCAAAGAAAAAGAACACCAATATTTTGGTTTAACGTTATACACAGGGTGTTTATAAAAAATGGCACGTTTTTAAACGCAAATTACAATATGAGTAATAATGAAAAATGAAACTTTTTTATATCAAATTAAAGCCTATACTATGGCAATGGAGGTCATCGGTTTAAAAAAATGCTTAAAAATAACTATGGCTTAAAACACGTAAAAGTATGTCTTGTATTTATCATTTAAATTTCTTCGAAATCGGTGGAGTAGTTTTCTGAAAAATCGCAAAAAAACGTGTTTTTCCCAATAAGCGTATAAATGTTAAATTAGGGGACCCTTAGCTTTCCCCGCATCTCCCCGCGCGCTAAACCGATAACCTCCATTTAAAAAATAACAACTTAAACTTTATACGTCAATTTCTTTTCTGTTGAGACAAAAAAGAATGAAAAATGAGAGAAATTAAAAAAAAAAAAAAAAAAAAAAAAAAAAAGGCAATATTTTTAGGCGCGAAGAGCTGCAATAATTCGCCTTTGTTAAAAATCTTGCTTTACTTCAAGTTAAAAAACAAAAAAACATTAACTTAAGGCTTCTCCTAGTGAACACCATTTGTAGCTCGGCACTGGTCCTGACGAACTTCCAGATTTATTGATACGTTCTCCAGCATGTCCAGATGTCACGGAGCGGATAGCTGCAGTGATGCGCTGCTTGAGAAACTCTGATAGTTTGCACTTAAGTTTTGATCACGATATCTTTCACGTATCCCCACAGGAAGAAGTTGGGTGGTGTTAGATCTAATTTGATATAAAAAAATTTCATTTTTCATTATTACTCATATTATAATTTGCATTTAAAAACAGGCCATTTTTTATAAACATCCTGTATATTGATGGTACAGTTCCCACAAATATGTATGTACATTGATAGAGTCATTTTAAGGGCAATGGCCCTCTTCTGTGCTTATTATATGTAATATGTTTATATGTAGTATGTTCACAAGCTTTTTTTTAGTTGTTATGTTATGCATATTAACAATATTGAGTTTTTTTCTTTTATTTTCAATACTTCAACTTGTTATATTACAGGAAGATCAGGGAACTTATTCTACGCTTGTCAAGGAAATGATAAGTGAGAAAAAATTCCGCCTTATTATCAATGTGAATGATTTACGGAAAAAGAATCCTAAAAGAGCTTTAGGGTAAGTTATTCAAATGTTTTTGTTTTTGTCATTATATTTTTGTGCTTATAGATCCCAGCTACCAGCCGGCTTTTCTTTGGAAAGCCCAAGGCAAGCCTATATAAACCTTTTCCCCGGCATGCCTAAAATCCTCTCTTTGTCTGCAATTATGATGGATTGCCAGAAATTAAGCCTCAGAGGCATATGCCTTATTGGGAACACTTTAATATATATATATATATATATATATATATATATATATATATATATATATATATATACACACATATATATATATATATATATATATATATATATATATATATATATATATATATATATATCACTATTGCTATTTGAGATTTTCAGTTGACGCTGCTGCCTAGCGCCATCTCTCATTTGTTTTTTCCCTATCAAATTTTAACGTCACATGTTTGTCCATACCGCGATGGTACCTTTCCTTTTCTTAAATATATATAGAGGAGAGTGGGGTCATATGGGTCACTTGCAAAACACATTTTGTGAATTTTAAACTGTTTGAATTGTGGTAGGATGTTCAAATTTTTACCATTTGATGTCATAAGCAGGACGTGTTTGTAAAAGTGTTTGTTGAACAATTGAGCCTCATCATTTGGGAAAAACACAAGAAGGAATTTTTGAAGCCAAAAAAGTAAGTTTTCTTTTTTTTTACATTTTTGCTAATAAAATAAAAAATAATGTTTCCCCATTCCAAATTTTTTGTGAGAACATGTCTTAATATGTTACTTACATTATACCATAAAATTTATTTCGTTGGCTTATCTACAATTTTTGATATTCATGTAAAAAGTGTACAGCCTACCATGGGGCGATGTGGGTCACTTTTACGGGGTCATGTGGGTCAGCTTCATTGTACTAGTTATGATCACTTTTAACCAATTGTAAGTTAATATTTAAATTTTTTTATTTAGAAAATGGTGAGAGCATACAGAAGAAAAGGTAAAAGTTTGGATGAAACTTCAAAGTAAGACCAACGGCCAAGCACTATAACATTCCCAAGAAGATTAAGCAATTTCTTGTAATTGTACTGAGACAGAAAAAAACAAAATAAAAAAGAATTTCTTTTGCCAATTACTGAGAAAGGTATCACTGTTACAGGATCAGATGTAGTTTCAGTTTTAATATTTTTAAATGATCCAGAGATTACAGAATCTGTTTAACGCCCATACACAGAATTCCTCACATTCAAAAATAATTTGTCTACCTACATATTTTCAGAGTGCTAGACCTTTTAGAATAAGTTGTGCACCCTCTTAAAACATTAATAATCTTAATACTCTAAAATTTATATATATATATATATATATATATATATATATATATATATATATATATATATATAAAGCTTAATCTTGTATAAAAATTTATTCGTTTGGTGACAAATAATGTTTTACTAGGACTAATTTGCTTATTTCAACTTTAAAATTGAAATACATTATGAAATAATAAGTGTACCCTTTGAAATAAAATAAAACAAGACTCCTAATTATGTATCTAGTGCCTTTTATTGTAGTGACCCACATGACCCCAAAAATAAACCACATGACCCCACGGTTTTGCAAATTGTGAGTAAAAACATCTTTTTGTATTTTAAAAAATTAAGAGACAAAAAGTTGGAATAGATCATTCAGACTTTTGGAGTTTGTGTGGAAATAGATGAACTAAAGTACCACACTTTTTATAACATCATACATCACAAATTAAAGAATACAAAAAATAAAATGTGCAAAGTGACCCGTATGGCCCCACTCTCCCCTATATATATATATATATATATGTGTGTGTGTGTGTGTGTGTGTGGGTGTCAAGCTCCTTTTACTGCTCTATATAAAAAATCAACTCTCCTGAAAAGGTTTTATTCCAGAAAGGAAAGGTCTAGGAAAGGAGGTAGTAATTAGCATATACATAACTTGCATGAGAAAATTATTTACCATGTTAGAGGTTTTTGATTTTTATCTATACATATATAACAAAAAATTATGTAAAAAGAGTTTCAAAAATTTCCATGGCATGACTCCAGCCAACGACCCTTATTTTAGAAGTACTTGCTTTATCCAATGGCACTAACCAATTGACTTATGAAATATATAGATGAAATAATTTATTTTGTATATTTATTTACAGGTTTATTTTCTCACAATTAATCTTTTTGAGGAATAAGAAATAAATAATGAAAAATAAGAAATATGATAAATTTGTTATTTAAAATCAATAAATAAGGTAAAATAATAAGTTCAGATAAAAAAAAAAAAAAAATTGGAAAACTTCAAAAACATTTTAGGAAGTGGGACAAGTTTTGGGAAAATTTATATAATTATATTAATTTGTTTTTCAGTAATATGTAGACTTGTCGATATCCTTATTATATAACTTCTTTTTTTTCCGGAAAGTGACTGGAAAACTTATGGAAAGCATGAAAATTTGAGAAGTCTGTTGGAAGCAATATAATTCGAGGTCAAGGTTAAGGAAATCAACCTAAATTTGATTTTTATTTAAGGTAGTGGTGGGACCAACTTGGACCAGAAATCGTTAAATGAACAACTATATTTTCACAATAATATTTTTTACATTATTTGTTTCCAACAAAATGGACACCATTATTTTCAAATAAAATCAAGTAAATTTAAAATATATTTTTATAATCCGAAAAAAGTTTTAATAATATTTTTAAGTTTTAAAAAGTTTCTAATTTGACTAAAATTTACCGCTCAAATTTGAATTTCCACATTTACATGTTATCTTTAAAGTGGAATAACTTAAATATTTGATCGTGTTTTTACATGTTTGACGTAACTAAACTTTTAAGTAACATTTCTTCCTTACTTTGTGTTAATATTATTATGCGCAACCGTCTAGTTTTGCGAGATATCAGTCCGTCACCTATCCCCTTAAATTAATTTTTATGACAAATTAAATTTGAGAAATGTCAATATTGAAACGTTTTGGTATTTCCAAGCCTCTGCCCAAATATTCCAGAGTTCCCACAGAAAACTTTCTGGTACTTGGGATGTAAACACAAGAGCAGCATAAACTTAACATCAAAGGTGATGTTGCTTTGCCAAGAAAGAAGCTGAAAATGCTCAAAATGAATTAAAAACTGGGTGATCAGCAAGCTGGCAACAAAGCTCTTTATCAACTCGCCTTTTAGTTTCTTTACAAAGTGGCATAACCTTTGATGTTAAGTTATGCTGGCCTTGTGTGTACCAAAAACAATAATATCTATGCCTTTAGAATTTATTATTGTAATACAAATCTAAAAGTTGAAAATATTGTAATATGTCATTTATGAATGTTTTATTGGTATAATTATTTAGTCGTCATCAAGTGTGTGCTTATTCTTGCCTATGTCTTCCATTAATATATTTTATGCTCTTGAAATTTAGGTTGCTGAAAAATGCATTTGAAGAGCAGCAAGCTTGTGAGCGTGCTTTGAAAGACTTTGTCAGCAGTGTAGATGGCACTTATGCCAAGCAGCATGAAGAATTTTATGTTGGTTTTGAAGGAAGTTTTGGTAGCCGCCATGTAACACCAAGAACTCTAGCTTGCAGACTTCTGGGAAATATGGTGTGCATTGAAGGAATTGTTACCAAAAGTATGTTCAATTTTAGCACAAGCATACACTTTTATTATTATTGTTTTTATTAAGAAGTAAGTGGTAACAGATTTTTGTATTGTATATTATTCTCAGGTTCTATGGTTCGTCTGAAAGTTGTAAGAAGTGTTCATTATTGTCCTGCAACAACAAAGTTCCATGAACGGCAGTATTCTGATTTTACCAACCTAAAAGCATTTCCTTCCAACTCGACATATCCTACAACTGTAAGTACTATTTTAGTCCATGGTAATAGATAATAAAACCTTGTTATTGTAATAATAATAAATATTTTATGGAGCAATAAACAAGCAAACAATAGAGGAAGGAAGTATGAAAGAAAAAAAAAAGAAAAAAGAGAGAGAGAGAGAGAGAGAGAGAGAGAGAGAGAGAGAGAGAGAGAGAGAGAGAGAGAGAGAGAGAGAGAGAGAGAGAGAGAGAGAGAGAAAGAAAGAAAGAAAGAAAGAAAGAAAGAAAGAAAGAAAGAAAGAAAGAAAGAAAGAAAGAGGGGGGGGGGGGGGGCACTATAGGATACCAAAAATAAAAATAAACGCAGACAATAAAGACAATACAAACTTAAATATTCCATTACTTGAGAAAACAACTGTTTTGAGGTTTGACTACAAGTGATTTTGCTTGCATCTGCTTCTGTTTCTATGCATTTGTTAAAACAGAAGCGGATGTGAAAAAGTCAGCCTCAAAATAGTTGCTTCTTTATTAGTCAATTACAATATATTACCCAGAAGGAATTGACTATTTAAATTTACTGGGAGGTAAACTTCTTATATCCAATCATGTTTTAGTATTCTCTTAATAAACCAGCTTACGGTACATATATCATGGGTTTTCTCTGCTAAATGTCCAATTAATACAGATTGTGCTAGATTCTCTTCCCCCCCCCCCCCACCCCCCCACCCCCAACTATTATAGTATTTAACATGCTAGATTATGTAGGTTGTTCTTTGCTTGTAAAAATTTCTATTCACAATTTTTATTGAAGTTTCAAGATTTAAAAAAAAAAAAATTGTTTTTCCAAGTAATGTATTTTCCTCGTTTGCTTTAGAGTAACAAAATTGCAATATAATGGTGTAATTCTAGATGTAAATTCCTGCAAGACTTGATTGTACGTTGTGTTTAGAAATTTCTATTGATCCAAGGTTGTCAAAGGTTACAATGTATATTTTTTTAGTAACTTTGTGCAAAAATCATTTCGTATTCTAAAAAAAATGTAACTGTGATATTTTATATTTTTTCCTCTTTTAGGATGATGCTGGCAACCTTTTGGAAACAGAATATGGCTTGTCTACTTACAAAGATCACCAAACTATCAGTGTCCAAGAAATGCCAGAAAAAGCTCCAACTGGTTTGCTTCCTCGAGTTGTGGATGTGATTGTTGATAATGATCTGGTAGACACATGCCAGCCTGGAGATCGTGTGCTTGTTGTAGGAAATTATCGTTGCTTACCCAGCAAACAAGGATCTTACACAAGTGGGGTGTTTAGGTGAGCACAGTATTTAGTGTATTGCTGCTTTATTCAAATTATTTATATACTTTGCAAATCCACAAAATACAAATATTTACTTCATGTTTTGTTCTTTGAAAGAGATGACAAATAATAATTAGGTCCCCTCTGATCTGATACATATAGAGTTCTTGATTTTGCAATTTTTTGTCTTCTAGAACTGTTGTTATTGCTAACAACATAGCCTCCCTCAGTAAGGAGTCCTCAACATTTGTGACTCGTGATGATGTGCATCGTTGCAAGCGTTTAGCTCGTAAGCCTGGTATTGTGGACATTTTAGCTGCATCTGTGGCACCATCAATTCAGGGTCATGACATCGTGAAGAAAGCGATTCTGTGTATGTTGCTGGGTGGAGTAGAGAAGATTTTAGACAATGGCACGAGACTCCGAGGGTAAGTATTACTTGCTACTGTTGCAAGTCTTAGCAATTTAGAAATTTAACTTTAAGGTATCTCTTTTCTTTTTTTAATTCATATAGTTTATTATTTTTAATGAATTAATTGATGATAATTATTGTGCTACAGTGACATCAACTTGCTGTTGATTGGCGATCCTAGTGTTGCCAAGTCACAGCTGCTACGCTATGTCCTGCACACTGCACCTCGGGCTATTGCAACAACAGGTAGAGGGTCATCTGGTGTGGGTCTCACAGCTGCTGTTACTACTGATCCAGATACTGGAGCAAGAACGTAAGGGATTTTTTTTTTTTTTAACTTACAGCAATTTTACAAAGTTGAATCCAAACTCCAAACTCTAGTTTAGTAAAATGAAGGGACAAAAAAAACATTAAGATATTTGAGGAAAAATATATGTTCACGTAGGGTTTTTCTAGTGCAGCATTTTTATAGATCAGTTTGTATTGCAGTTAATAAATGATTGGCTTTAAAATATATTAATAAAAAGATAATACCCTATAATAACACATACATAGATTTGAAACATTGGGAATTGAAAGTGGAATGAAAATTGAGCGGTTAATTGACAGGGACACCTTGCATGAGATAGAAAATATTTGTACTCTGTCCAAAATTTATTACAAGAAGTGTTTCCCCAAATTATAGTACTTCAGTATGATAATGCCCTTGCTGGTCTCTTCTCTTCTTTTCTTATTAATAGTAAGAAAAATAAATTATAGATATGGATTTATCAAATTGGGATAATAATTATAATAATCTTAATTGATTTTCTGGTTTTTAGCCTTGAAGCTGGTGCCATGGTTTTGGCTGACAGAGGCATTGTCTGCATTGACGAGTTTGATAAGATGACTGATATTGATCGTACAGCAATCCATGAAGTTATGGAACAGGGCCGTGTGACCATTGCTAAAGCTGGCATACAAGCTAGTCTCAATGCCCGTTGTTCTGTCATGGCAGCTGCTAACCCAGTCTATGGACGAGTAAGTTGACTTAAAATGACACTGCAAAGATTGTTACATACTTATCCAATATTTCTTCTTTAGTATGACCAGTTCAAGACTCCAATGGAGAACATTGGCCTTCAGGATTCTCTGCTGTCACGTTTTGATTTGCTATTTGTTCTGCTTGACACTGTAGATGTATCTCAAGATGAAGCTATTTCAGAGCATGTTATTCGTATGCATAGATACAGGTAACTATTACATAATCCATAATCAATGTATTGGACTTTAGTTTGTAAATTATCTCATATAGTTAGTACTAAATGATTGATAAAAAGAGGATATACATTATCTTTTTATCAATCAACTATCGCAAAGTCAGTTTCTTTTCTTAATTATAGTTTGCACCAAATATAATTTGATAAATTAAAATGAAAGGATCTAGCAAGCCTGTTGCTTGTTTTCTCTATCTATTTATTGTATCCGTTCATGAGGGTTACTTTTTCTTAGTTTATCCTAGAATATAATTATTATTATTTCTTCCAGAAATCCCAAAGAACGTGAGGGAGAAGTGCTTCCTCTTGGCATTGGTTCTCAGGCATTGAGTACTTTAACAGAAGAACCTGCAGCAGGACAAGACCCTGCAGATGCAATCTATGAGAAGTACAACCCTTTGCTTCATGGATTAAATAGATCTAAGGCGTATGTAATATAATACATGAAATATGCTTCTGATTATTATTTTTTAAACTTTGGTAGAAAATATATTCCCCAATTTTGTCTTAAAATTTTTATTTATATAGATTATATTAATAGAAGATTTGTACTTCATATATTTCTTTGTTGTTATTTTTTTCATTAAAACTATAATTTTTGCTGTATCATGCTAACAGTCATGCTAACAGAATGGAAAGCAATAATTCTGTGTTTTATACCGGCAAAAAATCAAAAACCTATTTTGTAACAGGAGACGAGTGTTTTCTCTGGACTTCATGAGAAAGTACTTGTATATTGCCAAGTGCTTAGTACCAACTCTTACTGATGAGGCTGCTCAAGCAATTGCTGAGGAATTTGCAAGCCTGAGAAGTCAAGACCAAGTAGAGAATGATGTTGCCAGGGTAAGTTTCACAAATTTTGTACGCATGTAGGGAGATCTAGATCTTCGGGCAATGACTACTGTATTACTAGATATTATTATTGTGTACTAGCTATTATAGATGCATTACCCTTCAAATCTTGCAAACATTTAAAACTGTTGTATATTCAATGTTATTGCAGACTCAGCCAGTGACTGCCCGTACCTTGGAAACTCTTATTCGTCTCTCCACTGCTCATGCCAAGGCCCGCCTCTCCCGTAAAATTGAGCAGCAAGATGCAGAGGCTGCAATTGCATTGGTTCAGTATGCTTACTTTAAAAAGGTTAATATTACTTATTTATTAACAACAATTCTGGTAGCCTATTTTATAGTTAAATTTTTGTGTTTGGGGCTTAATGTTGGGTTGGAATACAGTCACTGATATATTTTTTCTGTCTTATGAGGCAGAGTAGAAGGCAAATAATAATAAAATAAAACAGGTCTTTTTTTTGTATACCCAACTCCACAGAGTAGCCTTATAAAAACATTATTTCTTCTTACAAAGGGGGGATCTGACCGTAAGCTCTCAAGAAAAGTAATGCTGATACCATCCTCCCCCCTCCCCCCCCCCCCCTCTCTCTCTCTCTGTCTCTACTCTACTCTCTACACACACATACACACACACAAATATTTGAAAAAAGTTGCCTAAATAAACCATTGAAGTAAAAAGCCATTGCAGTTAGGATCAATAATAAATAATTACCAACAAAGGGCCTTAGAAGTTCTATGGAGAGTTCGAGGTCTCACGTGGCACAGAGTTTTGGTTATAAAAATGTTCATAACTGATGGCTTTTGTCATATTAATGACATTTTCAATCAAAGAAAAGATTTACTTGAGCACATCACTTAGCAGCAGAGTTCAAGACAACACGCTGCTCAGTTATGTGCTCAAGTAAATCTCTTTTTGATTGATAATGCCATAAATATATATCAAAAGCTATCAGTTATGAACATTTTTATTACTCAAACTCTGTGCCACAGGAAACCTCAACCTCTCCATAGATTTTCTACTGTGGTAAGGCCCTTGCGGGCAATTCTATCCTTTTCTTTATTATTGAATAGCCGCAATAAGACAATAAAAACGTTTTTCTCTCTCTTATTAAGTTTTTTATGTTTATATTTTGCTTTCTCAATTTTGATTTTGCTTTCTCAATTTTGTAAGTGATTGATATGTTAATATTTTCAGTAATAATTAGGTACTTCATTTGAATCATTTTATTTGCCTTGTACAATGAGAGAGCCTATGCTTCACTTTTGAGTGCCTTGTTGCACTACTTAATAATCCTCCCCCATTCCCACCATCAAAATAATAATTAAAATATGTTCAACATAGGTACTTGAGAAGCCACGTAAGCGTGCCCGTGAAGAGTCTGGCAGTGAAGTTGGCGATGAAGGAGAGGAAAAAGATTCAGAAGAAGAGGAGTTGGAAGATGAGGAAGAAGAAGAAGTTCAAAAATCACCAAGCCGAAAGCAACGTTCTCAGAGAAGCAGCAAAAGACAGAAAACCTCTCAGGTAAAATAAATAAGGAACCCCTTTTTTATCTTTTCAGGTAATATGATTTAGGCAAGTTGGATAAACATGCTGTAGACAATCTGCATTATTGTATATTATACAATAATGCAGATTGTCTACAGCATGTTTATCCAACTTATGTATATCCTTTTATCCAGGAAATATAAAACGACACTCGAATTCCCAAAACTTATTATGACAATAATGTAAACTCTCAATTGCTTGAAATTCTATTCTCAGATTCCTTTTGGATTTTTGCAAGCCAAATGTTTTACTGTATTATGTATTTAATTTTCACTGCTTATGTTGAGAGAATGGGTAATGAAAGAATAGCAAAACAGGTATATCATAGTAGAGTGGATGGAAGGAGAGATAGAGGCAGGCCTAAAACATCATGGTCTGAGGTGGTTGGAAGATGTTTGAAAAATAAGAATGTATGCAGTATGAAATGCAAAAGGAAATGTATGAAACAAGGTATGAGACTGGAGGAAGCAAGTGAAGCATGTCAGGATAGGAAGTTGTAGAGGTGTATCACTGGGTCAGGATAAAACATCTGTGTTGTTGGCTTACCCCGAAAGGGATTATAGCATCATGATATGTATGCATGTAACTATTATTGTTGCTTCATTTTTTTTCTTCATTTTTGCAAACAAGTTCTAGCTACTGCATTGTATCTCATTTTTTATTTTATTAATTAATTTATTATTATTTTAGGAAGATGCTCCAATGGAAGAGGACACGACAACACATGAACCACTTTCTCCTGAAAGGTTAGTTAAAGTCTTGTTGTTCCTTAAAATTACTTTAATCCAAGAAGATGGAGAAGTGGTGTGCATTAGTGCTCTCTAAATGTGGATAATTTTGAAATCTGGATAAGAACTTGTCCTGATCGAGCAATGTGAATTTAACTGAAACAATTTTATCTGGATTGACATTATACAAATTTCAAAGGATTGACACAATCACTTTCTGAGTGAGAACTAAAATAATAAGCACTAAAACAAGTATTTACCCACTTACCCGGATTTTTTGATCTAAATCTATAATAATCAGGATCGTGGTATGGATACAAATTCGGATAATTATGTATCCCGATTTTTTTTGACAGCACTAGTATGCATGCTGGTTTTACTTGCAAGAGATGCTTCTCAGTTGTTATACTTTGCTTTTTCAGAGGTTGCTGAAAATGTGTGCACATGTTATCCTCCCCATGTTAATTATTTTATAAGTTAATGATAGAAAATAGTTCTTAATTAAACCCACAATGTGCTTTCAGTATCAAAATTGATTCTGTAGAAGTTGTATTTTTAAGACAAAAATCATTAAAAAAAAAAAAAAAAAAAAAAAAAAGAATATATAATACCTATAGTATTTACTATTTACTTAATAATTTTTTATTTCAAAAAATAATAACAAAATTTAATAAATAAAATTATTTAGTGAAAAAAAATATATATTTACTTGGTGTGCATTTTTTAAATATTATTATTTAATATTGAATAAATGAATGCCAAGCATTCAGCCAAAATAAATGGTATGTTAATACAATGAGTAAACTAACAAGAATGCTATTTTACTATTTGAATGCATGGTAGAGAATTGATTTGATTTGAAGCAGTCTGTGTTGTGGGCAAACGACATTGCAGTTCATTGTAATAGCCACTGCGAAACAGTTTTACTTTACTTCTGTATATGACTAATACTATTTAAAAGTATGATTACGTGATCCTTTTGTAGTTTATCCTCTTCAGTCCCAGTATACAATACAGTGGACATCAGATAATTCAATAAAAAATCAGACATATTGAGATAAAAATACAAACATTGGGCCAGAAAAAGTCCCTGAACTTATGCGATTTTTAAAGCTATTTTGAGCATTCTAGAGTGGTTAGGGGGTCTGCAAAAGTAAGAAAACCTTTTTGAAAAAAAGAAACATATTTTTGTCATTCTTAGAGCTGCACAAAAACATGGTTAAAATTTACGATAGTGAAATAATTTTTTAAAAAGTCTGGGACTGAAGAGGTTATATTATTATAGTTATTAAACTTTGCTTCTATACATTTCCGGTGTGATCCAAATCTAATGTGCATTGCATTTTTATATATTTTAAACTTTGTTTTAGATTACGTCTCTTCAAGAATGGTTTAACACAGTATCTTAGAGACCATCGCTCTCAATCTGTGGGTCTCTCCATCCTCACTGACTACCTTAATGAAGGAGTTGCTCGCCATACAACTTTTTCAGCAGCTGAAGTTAACTCTGCAATTTCAACCATGACAGAAGCTAACCAGGTTATGCTGGCAGAGGGTGTTCTCTTCCTTATTTAAGCAAGAAATAATTGGAAGCCATGATTTTCGGTATATTCATAACAACAAAACAACTGTATGAAATTTAATCACCAAGTTCTTGTCAGCCCATAATTCAATTAGAAGTATTTAAGCCCTTTGCTATTCCTGTGTTGCATTTATATAAAGTATCTTAATACATTTACTTGTAGAAGGGGGGATCAAGATGTAATTGACAGTTGTAATGTTCAATAGCCTTCCTGATCACTTATTTGCAAAATACATCTAAAAGAATGATTTCTATGCATGTTAAAAAATAATAATTAATATTAAAAAAAAAAAAAAAAAAAAAAACGGTCAGAGTACAGAGGGCAATTGCCAACAGCTCTACATGGTCCATGCATTATGCATTGAAATTTACGGAAATAGCTACTAGTGACCATATCTACTATTCCAGAAATCTTCATATTCTTACCACCTATTCCTGAAAAGCCCTTAAAATACCTCTTGATTCCCCTATTGTTAAAGTAATTGAGCTAGTATTTCTCAGCAGTTTTTATCACTACGATTAGCATGTAAATAGATTGAGGCCAACAAAATTTTACCTCAGAACCTATATCTAGTAATGTAGGAAGAAAAATACATAACAGCCACTAAAGTTTTAGAAATTAAAAGTAGTTTTTTTTTTTTTTTTTTTTTTTTAATCTATGTATATAATAACGTCTGTTGACAATTTTTTTTCTATTGTATTTTTAAAAAGAAATGTTTCTCATTCTGTATATTTTCTATGCACTTCTAATTTTCATATTATATATAGGATCAAGAATAATAATAATCATATTACCTGTAATTTGGAGTTTTTGTGATTGTTTGAATTCAACTTAAAATAAGTTTTTATATATAAATTGTATAGATATACTGTAATATTTTATAATAATCAATAAAATGCACTATTTTGAAAGTGATCATTCATAGTTTCTCTCAGTCTGCAAGGACTGAAGAAGGCTCAAACATATACCCCGTTTTCTCTTCAAGTGTAGTGCTGAAAGCTATACCACGAGTTAAATATATATTTTTTTATCTCGGCTGTGCAATCAAGGTTTTCACCGAACTATTCACAATATATATAGTAGGGCCCTTGCTGGGTTCTCCTGTCCTTTTCTTTCAAATGAATTATACTTAACCGCAATGGTTTATTTTCCTTTATTTCTCATTTTGGAAGTGGGTAGATCAAAACACTTTACCTATAACAATTTTTTTTTCTGTTTCTTTCTTTCTTTCTTTCTTTCTTTCTTTCTTTCTTTCTTTCTTTCTTTCTTTCTTTCTTTCTTTCTTTCTTTCTTTTCTTTTTTTTTTTTTTTTGCGGTCTAATGCTTGAAGTTCCACTTTTTATTATTTTTAAGATTTTTAGGTGCTATAAGTTTTCAATAAACTGTGGTTATTTATTAAATTTATATCTTTGAGCTATTAAATATAAGTCTTGCATACATATCATGACTCATGACGCTTTATGTTCGTTTAAGGGTTAGCCAAAAGAATTTCATTTGACCTACCCCCATAAGTTGCAACGCTAACTATAGTTAAATAGAACACACTAGAATAGTTACCAAGTCACAGCAAAAAATAAATAAAAATATTAAAAAAAAAATAAAAAAAAAAAAAAAAAAAAGTTAACCAATCAAAATGATAGTACATTTTTATATTACTTACATGGAAAGTTTTCTCTAGCATTGTTCAGTTATAAGTAATATAGCACACATTGAAAATTTGATGTTGTTGCACCAATAATGCATCTACACCTCTCAGATTTCATGCAGTAGAAAAATCTACACGTGACGATAATACCATAGGGTGTAGGTAGATTATTCAATTTGATATGACAACATCAATGAGGAATAACAAAACCTGCATGAACGAACCTTACAAATTATAATTACCCCTGTATGTTGCAGTAAGTGAATATCTTGTTATTGTTTTATTCCAGTGTTACCATTTAATTACTTTTTTTTTTTTTTTTTACTGAAGTTATTGATTTTATATATTGCCCTTGTTGCATCCAAAGGGCGTACTTGCATTTGGACACTTTTTCGCAAAGGGTATACTTGCATTTGGCTACTTTCAATGCTACGCATGCATCCACCATAAGCTTAACATGTAGAACCAAGTGCAAGTACACCCTTTGTGGTACTGGTTAAAGTGCTAGCACGCCTTTTGTAAGGCAACCTTGAAGTGTAAGTACGCCCTTTGGACGCAACAAGGGCAATGTACTATAATTCCCTTGACCCATGCTAGGTTTATATTTTTATAACGAGAGGACAACACTGCCCTTCTACGCCTAAAATATTGATTTTGTGCACAAGATGCTGGCTTCAGGTCTCGGCAGTCAACAACTCACACTTTCCCACTCTAGGTTACACAAACGGGAGTTTCCTGATAATTTAAGGATAAGAAACCATCACAGTTGGATATTATTATCCATAGAATGCTATCCAATGTGTTTTATTATTATTGTTTCTATGCCAGTGAAAATTTTCACTAACCTATGATTTCTTTTCACTTAATAGTAAGGTATTTTCTGGTTTGTTCTACATATTTTGTGGCTTTCTTTTCTTTTTTTTTTTTTTTTTTTTTTTTTTTTTTCATTCCTCATAAAAAGTAAGTTTTTACTGACATTCTACATAAAGTAATCATTTCAAGTAACTTATTCATTTTTATTTATTTCTTGTACATGTGCAAGTCTTATGTATAAGTTGGGATTTTTTTTTTTTTTTTTTTTTTTTAGCATTTTTACAAAATATTTATAATTAAGACCAGTTGTTTCTCACCAAAAAAAAAAAAAAAAAAAAAAAAAAAAAAAAAAAAAAAAAAGTGGAGGAAGAAAAAACACTTCAATATGACTATAATTCCATTTCTTTGGCAACCATATATATTTTTTAACATTATTATTATTTCCATCACCACCCCCCCCCCCCTATTAATTACACATAACAACAATTTCTCAAATCACTCTGCTAACAAAAATAAATGACGGAAGCTTAAAAAAATAATAATAATAAAAAAATGACACTTTAAACTATGGTGATTATTTTATACCTCTCATTGGTACAACAAAACATAACTAGTAAAATATTTGGCTGCTCTAAATTAGACGAAGAGTTTTCTCGGTTTAAATGTTTAAATAAGGTAGAAACTGTGGCGGCATCCTATCTAAAATCAAGGTACTTTCACTTTTGAATGACAATATCTATACTTAGTCCTTGTGAGTTTAACTACCTTTGACTTACATGCGACTTTGGCTACTATATAAAATAACTGCCATTTTTGTCTGAGCAATAAGAAAACAAAATTAATTCACAATTGGTTTTGTCAAACTACTTTCTGCATAGAAAAAAAAAAAAAAAAAAAAGGTGATGTCTCCCCGAAATATAAGCTGTTTGTGGTTTTTAAAAAAGTGGAGAGGGTGGAAAGTGCACCAAGGGAACAAGATAAATGCATTCCAGATGTGGGAATTGCATGTTCCATGCAGCACATCTGGTCTATGCAGGGCTGAATTGAAAGCTTATTACTATAAAAAGACCTACACCAATATTTCTACTCCTTACTAGTGTCTTGTTTTGAAAACTAAACACTGGGTGGCAAAGGTTTAGAATGAAACACTGTTTTTTGCCTATACATATCCCGGAGTTCCTGAAATATTTTTTTCCTAATTTTTCCCTCATAAATTTGAACTCACAGTGTCAGTACTCGACTACTCATCATAATATGTACAAAATTTCCAATGAAACGTTTGGGTTGAATGCACCTATTAAGTTGAAGTGTTGAAATTCAAATCCATACACTTAAAAAAATTATCAACATCCTAAGAAACAGCATACAGAAGCTCTGAAATCATTAATTAGAAAACCTTGATAGGGAAACCGTCTTGGGGCAACAAAACAATGTGGTGGTGGTGAGAATCCACCACGACTTTTACAGTAATCTGTACCTAATTAAAAATGCATTTCTTTTTACCAACCCCTCTACTTAAAACAATAATTTTTAAATAATAGTAATGTCAAAAATACGTATTACTTTAACAGTAGTTGGACCAAAACAAAGCAACTTTTATTGTGTTTGGAAAGTAATTAATCTGCTTCTTGTACAATTCTTTACCTCATCAGCACACCAAGTATCATTTCAAAAACAGTTTTATGTAACATGCATGGTTTACTTCTTTTCTTAAAATCTATTGAAAAGTGCATGTCCTAAAATTTAAAAGAGCAAGAGAAAAAGATAAAAAGTTTTATTTTGAAAATAAATTGATTGCCTCTTCACATTTGCAGTCCAAAACTTGTGGTGAGAATGATCATTGAACATTTGACCTCTTGATGAAATTCTGACAATTAAGAGCTATGGAATGCTTCTCTGAAGTAATCAGCTCCAAGTCTTAAATCACACATTGAAAAGTTGAAATATGAACCAGATCCATTAGTAATGTTCATAAAACATAATACATATATTATAATCTTGGAACACAGAAATGCGATTCTAAGTTTTCAACATCACTTCAAAAGCTAAAAGGTATGAAGAAAAAAAAAATATATATATATATTATATATATATATATATATATATATATATATATATATATATATATATATATATATATATATATATATATATATATATATGAAAACAAATTCTAGATTCAACAATTGCAAACTAAATTTATTTTAATAGTCATGCTGTTTCATTTGTAACTTACCAGGTATGGTATTTAGAAATATCTAAATTAAGGGATGCGTAGTTTTCCTTCACCAAACAGCCATAAACATGAGCGATCTACAACCCATGCTAGACCAAAGTCTAGTGCAAGAACTTGCAGAAGAACCATTCGAAACTGCAAAAGATTAATGCATATTATAAGCAATTTCACCTACTAGAGCATGGAGTATAATTTTGACATTATGCTAATAACAATTAAAAGGAAATGATAAAGATGAAACCAGTAAGACCTTTTGATTATGTAAGGACCAATATAGGCTCAAAGGAATGAATTTGGTTAAAAGCTTTCTGATATATTTCATATTTTTGTGCTAGCACAGTACAATTCAGTAATGGGGAATTCAAGTAAGTCTCAAAATGTTGATTTGACACAATCGGGTAGTTGCTTAGATGGCGCCAGCTGTGTCCTAGCGGAAACAAGATACTACATACAAGATAGCAACACCAACTGGTCCCATGTATAATGGCGGCCCATGTTAAAGCATAGGAGCTTCACAGTTTCGCCACCAGGTGCCGCTAGTGTCGTTTTGGGCCGTGCCACAGTAGATGATACAGTAGTCCATCTCCTATAGCGGGAATGTCAGATCGAATGCGCGCCATAATTCCGACTGGGTGAAGGTGACAGAACTAGAAGCCATAATTTGAAGTAATGTTACGTGTAGTTCTGACAACTTCACCCAGTCGGAATTATGGCGCGCATTCGATCTGACATTCCCGCTATAGGAGATGGACTACTGTATAATATACTGTGGGGCCGTGCCATTTGATTACACAGCAATTCAAATATTTCGCGGCGGCCCAACCCGGATACCAAAATCCGCGCGTATGTAGTATCTTGAGCGCAAAGTCTAGCTCAGGTACCGTTATGTTTCTAGCAATCGAGGAGAGTATGGGTGCGTACTGTATTCACTTGCGAGCGCTGAGAGTGCTGACAAAACGTACCGTATCACCTCTGTCAGCGCTTCACAGCGTTTACCGAAGTGACCCGAACGGACAACAGCTGATGCTGATAACCTCTGCGCGCTTCTGAAAGTAAATAGGTGATGCGCCTCACAGAGGTCTGGCGTACCGTATTTGCTAGCGCAAAGTATCCAAATTGCTCAGAATTCGTACCGTATTGCCACAGCACTGCACAGCGCTCTCATCGAAATACGGTACACACCCTATGATGTGGAGGTTAGAGGGATGGGGAGAAGGGAGGAGGGAAAATTCAAAGGCCTCCCTAACACGTTGACTGATAAATTTTTTAATACCATATAATGTACTGTTATGCCCGATTTTGAATTATAAAATAGGTGCGAGACGTTGATCACATTAAATACTAGTTAATCAAATCATATTTAAGTGAATTATCTCTGTAACTGCCCTTTCAGCTTGTTGACAAAAAACAACAAAAAACAGCTGATAATTTGTGTGTGATGCTCAGGGTGATGAGGGGGCGTGGGCATCGCGGACAGGCTAATAGGGGAAGTAAAAATAGTACAGTCATGCTATAAAAACACGTCTCCTTGTGCGCAAGCGCAGTATTACGCTAGTTTGGCCCAAATAACCGCCCTAAGGTTCAAATAATTAAACTTAATTTAATTTTTTCAGGGGGCACGGTTAGGAAAAAAAAAAAGGAAATTTTGTCAGAAAAATAAAAAAATAACACCACTTAACGAATACGTGCAATAAAAAAAAGTAACCAGAATTCCCCATTCATCTCAATGTTTTATTCTAGCAAAATTAATAATAAATTACAAATTATAGCACAAAACTTATTGAAAAGGAAAAAATTCTAGAAATCTATATAAAATATATTATTGACATTGTACCTCTATATTGTCCACTTGAACTTGACCTTTATTATTAGCCTATTATTATTATTAGGCCTATTATATATATTTTTTTGTTTGCTGCAAATCACATGAAATGGAAAAATCCAAAATTTGGGGTTGATCTGACAAATTTTTTTCCAATTTTTGCCAATTTTTTTGGTCAAGTGGACATTAGTTAATAGAGTTGAACAACATCTATATATTCTTTTAATAATTCTTAGATATTATATAAATGTGCTTTGCTAATAGCAGGTAAGAAAATACAAATATACACAGAAGTTATGAAATAATTGTATTATACTGTACTTTGATATTATTATTGACATTCTAAAAATACCACTAATATATTGTTGGAAAAAAATATTGCCCTTTATCTGTAATCATATTTAGTATCAAATTTACCCCCCCCCCCCCCCCCCCCCCCCGGTTAAAAAAACTGATTTATCTCCTTTCTAGCCCGTGAAAATTTGTATTTGGATACATAATATGCTTATCTTGAATTCATGTCTCTGCAATATCCTCCGCCTTTTTATTGTATTCCCTACGATCGTGATCCTGATCCAGATAATTTTGTATTCAGATTTCAAAATCCAGAATTTATATCGACAGCACTACACTACCACATAAAAGGTATTGAGATTCAAATTTGTATGCAAGGTAAGCTTACCTCAGCAGGAAAGTCTACAATCTCAAATTGTGCAGCAAGATCAGGAAGTAAGCCCATGGCTAGAGCCAGCACACCTCCTCCAGCACCCAGCAAACTGTATAACAAAGCTTTGTTCTCTGCTAGACTTTCCATGAAAGGTTGACCCTGAAATGTACAAAATACAAATAAAATAAACATAACATTGCATTGTTACAATACAAGACTTACTCTGTAGTTAATTGCAAATGTTGAGATCTGCAAAGCCATAGAAATGATATACACTGTGCTATTCAACAAACTGGCTTCAAATTGTTCTTCTTCCTCTTCATCAGTTGATGAACTAGCTGGCGAGATTGTACTACTCTCCAAAAGTGGATCCCTAAAAATAAATATAAACTAATAATAATAGAAATCTTAAGTGTAGTTTACAAAGCATGCATTACATCTCCAAGTAGAAAATTGTGGTCAACACATTTTTGCCCCATGAGGTGTTTCCTGTAGCAGGAAATATGGCTTGTAGGAAAGATAGTCTATTCCATAAAGCAGTGGCTATGACAGTGTTATGTTTGAACCTCTGTGAATTTAATCCTGTAAGCTTTTTTTTTTTTTTTCTTCTATCAAACCTCTAGGCGAGGTACAACTTATGCTAGTTATTTACATATTTACATTGCATTTATACTGAACATTGCATTTATACTGAATTTACACTCCCGAGACTTCCGAAACCCTATCATAAGATTCGTGGGTTCTTCCATGGCGGGTCGGCCATGGCCTGGCAAATTCTTCCCGGCATTAGCCTTTATACATACCGAGGAAACCATGGAAACCTCGGTCAGGAAGTCGGTAGAGGAATACCCTGAGATATCCCTTCCACCTCCCGAATGCACTGTGTATTTCCGGTGGACAAAGCTTACTGATAAACTTTGCCTCTGCCGGGAATCGAACCCGTGACCCCTCGCGGACGAGTCAGACACGCATCCACTAGACCACAGTGCTCGGTTTTTATCATGTATTTTAATTGGAGAGAGAAAAAAAAAAGTAGTTTTATGGTGATCAATAGTGTCTCATCATTACTTGATGTATTGGCTTGGTACTTAAAATGCAAGAGGAGATTAAGGAAAGAGCAAAAGTTGTGAGTGTAATGAGAAAAAGAGGTTTGGAAGTGTTGTGTGCCTAGAGCTAAAGGTAAGAAAGAATGAGAGTAATATTCCTCACGTGGGAGTTGTAAGGAGAAGTATATACTTGGGATTCATAGTAGCTACCTGGCTGTGGTCAAGCGTTGACTCAAATAATTACGAGTCAGGATGCTTCTCAGACGGAGAAAGTAAAGTATGATGAGGAAATATGAATTGGTGTTTCCGAGACGGATATGGATGAGAATGAAAGTTGGAATAGCTAGAGTAATGATTGTGGAGTGCTATGAACCAGTGGAATAGGAGAGTGATGATATGAAGGATAAATTCTGAGGGCAGCTAAATAATGTCTTGAATGGATTAGAAAAGGAGTGAATATTTGGTGCTACAGAGTAGATATAAAAGTATGGTGAGTGTAGTGGGTACAAATTTTCTTGGACATGTGTGGTAAAACAAGGTGAAGAATATGTTAAATGTTAAGTCCAAGAAACAGTGAATTAGAAGTATGAAAATAGTATTTTACAATGGGCTGAACATGTAGAAAATATGAAAATGGGAGATTGAAAATTGTTATAGTGTAATAATATGGTAAAGGATAACAATTAAACACTTACATTGTTGGTTTTGGCACTGCTGGTGATTTTGCTGTTGCTTGTTGAACAAGAAATACAAGACAGCCAAAGTGTACAGCAAATTGAAGTAGCACAGTAAGCACAGTGTAAAGATTAAAGATGTTTGGTAATGGCCTCTCTTTGGACAGTGTTTTCAAGGGCTAAAGCAGAAAACAAATATGTATATATATTTATGACATTATATTTACAAATTAATAAATACAATAATGCACTAACCTTTGAACGAGAAATAAAGAGAAAGCAAGCAGCTAGTAAAAGCCCTTGCAGTGTTGCTTGTGCATCACTAAATTTAATACCATCCAGGTAAAGGACAGATTGACTATATGCAAGGATGAGAGCATTAAGCGCTAGAATTTTGAACATTTGTAAGGTTGTAACAAGAGTACAACGACCCTGCTTAATTATATGGCAAATACATAGTATAGAAGGAAACTTGGATGTGAATGGGGCAGCAATACTGGCATCACCAAGCCTAACAATCTGAGCTTTGTCTTGTTCTTCAATTTCTTGCATTAGTTGTTGAAGTTGTGGTGGAACATTGGCCTAAAAAAAAAGTAAATTAATACAAATACTCATAATATTAATCATTGATACAGTCGGGGGGGGGGGGGGGGGGGGGGGGGGGAAGGAAACAGTAACTTAGCCTTCCACCCCCCCCCCTTACTTTTTAATTTTTCTTTTCCTTTCCTTTTTATACACATTTATTAAGTAAATTGTGTATTATTGCATTTCTATTCATTAAATAATATTATTGCAATTAACATATTCATTTATTCATATAGAAATGTTCTATCAGATTTTATTTATTTATTATTATTAGCCTATTATTTTAAGTTTAAATCTCAACAGTACATTTTTTTTTTTTTAAATTTATTTAGCATTTTTATTTTATAAATAGGATTGCCGTAACACTCATTAAATAGAAAATACACATATTCTGTTTCAGAATTGTTATGTTTATAGCATAGTCGTTCATATTTAATTAGAAAGAAAAAAAAAAGTACCTACTCTATGAAGAAATTTCAAAACCATTGAATTTAAACTTTTTTTTTTTTTTTTTTAAATTTTGTCATTTATTGGCAAACTGCAAAAAGTAGTTTAAAAAAAATCAACTACACAACATTAATTAGTACCATCTTGTCTAAGGTATATAAGTTATCTAGCATGGCATAATGACGGTACTGGCAAATTCTTTTTAGACAGAAATGCATGAAAACTTACATAAATGATAATTAGTACAAGACTACTGAAACAATTACCATTCTCATATCAGTTTGAAGATCCCTGCCATGTCCTCTTCTGTTTTCTCCTCTCTCCTGTCTTCTTTCCATGGCATGTTCAGCTACTCGTTCTGATGGGCCTCCTCTTCTCCGTTCATGAACAATTTTTTCGGGTCCATTTGTTAATATTGCCACCCCTTAAACAGTAATAACATACTCCAATAATATTATATATATTAATGTATATATACATATAGGCCTATATATATAGGCTATATATAGGTATATATATATATATATATATATATATATATATATATATATATATATATATATATATATATATATATATATATATATATATATATATATATAACGTCGTGGTTCCGCTATTTTGTCCAATGTCCACTTGGTTCAAAGTTTACTAATGTCCAATGCCCATTTGGTTTAAAGTTTACTAATGTCCAATGTCCACATTAACCACTTTTCAGGAGACACAAAAAACTAATTATCTCCTTTAATATTTGCAGTATTAATGAGGCATTTAACAGTTATTACTATCATAAATATAGCCAAAGAAGGCATAAATTTTTTATTATAAATATGTTATATTTTTATTAGAAATAGAATAATTGTACTCTTTCGGTTGAGTAAAAAAGATTGCGGACTCAACTTTAAAAAATCATAACTCATGAACGAAGTGTTGTATGCACAAAATAAAACCATATTCTGAATTTTTGGTATATTGCCTATAAATTTAAGGCTTTAGTTCTTGTATTGCATGTTACGGTATATTAGCAACAGCGTGATATATGACGCAACTCACCAAAAATATGCATAAAAATAAAGTATTACTTGCTCCAAAGTTGACATAAGTAAAAAAAAAAAAAAAAAAAAAAAAAAAAAAAAAAAAAAAAAAAAGGATGATCGCCGTATAAAAGATCTAATATTACAAATTCCCTTAATTTGGTTTTAAAGTTCACGTAGTTATAATTTTAAAAAATGGTCATACAAATTAATACATCAGAAAATATATTGGAGTAGTTTAAAAAAATTATCACAAACAAAATTAGGTCACAGTTAATAACTAGAGCAACTTTTGTTCTATTTTTGAACCTTAGGATCGTTCAGAAACTTGAAGTCAATTAATTTCTATGCAACTGCAGACAATAAAAATGTCAAATTAAAATTTAGAGTCAAAGAATTCATAATTCATGTTATGTTGACTTGCAACTTTTTTAAAATAATAATAATAACAATAACAAAAGAAAAAAAAAAAAAAAAAAAAAAGACAAAAAAACTCAATCTGTTATGAAACTGAAAATTTAGGGGCGCAATTCAGTATTTTTAAATGAATCTATACGAAATTTGTATATTCGTAAAATTATTTTAAATTAAAGAAAAAATATAACTTTAATTCAAGCACACTGCACGCATTTACTCAGGTTGCGCAACTATGGATAATTATATTTCGGGATTATGAATTTCATACAAAATTTTTATTTTCGATATGTGCAAAAATAAAAAAAATATTTTTAAAATAAGTGCAAAAAGAGCTATATAGGGGTAGTTTAACGCTATACTGTTTTGCGAACTGTCTGCGATAAAATTTACAAACATTTAAATACATTTTAAAGTTAAAAAATATGAGTTTTTTTTTTAAATATATAAACTATTACAAAAACACTTTTTTCCTATCGTCTATTGCGATACAATAATTTTTCTTTATATTAATATAAAAGTATACTTTTGTATATAATCATTTTTTTGTAAATGGTAATTAAAAATGTGCAAAAAAAAAAAAAAAAAAAAAAAATCTAAATTTATATCTGCGTAATTTTAAGTTGAAGTATAACATCGACTGTAGAAATTTACTACAAAATTATTTACAAAAGCTTTCATATATTATTTTACTGAAAATTAACCCTAATAAGCCGGTAAATATAGCTATCAATTTTTACATTAATTTTCTTAAAGAAATATCGCTATATTTTCGTTAAAATACAAGTTTTGACAAGCAAATGATATCTGCGTGTTTGTAAAAGAGGCGTACCGCGGATCAGCTGACGTATTTTCTTGCAATATATTTTGATTTTTATTGTATAAATTGTCAATTTTTTAAGCTATCTATAAGAAATTTGAAATATATATATGTAAAATGACATTCTGGATTGAAAAATGTAATAAAAAATTTTTGGTTCAAAATGGACATTGGACATTAGTACTTTTTTAAAAAAAATAGACATCGGACATTAGTAAACTTTGCCCAAGTGGACATCGGACATTATAGCGGAACCAAGACGATATATATATATATATAAGCAAGCTAATATTAAATGCTCTTGAGATTAAAAAAAAAAAAAACTGGTTTGCTCCTCTATTGTGTAATTGGTATGGAAAAACGACCAATAAAATTGACAATTAAAAAGATTTAATAGAAAAACACATAGATTAGGAAAATTTAGGCAATGAGAAAGTGTGAGCTTATAGACTGGCAAGGATACTGTAGGCGCAAAAAAAAAATAATAATAATAATAATTCCGGTGTTGGTGTTACACAAGAAAGAAAAGAACTCAAAATAATAATAATAATAATAATTTTTAATTAATATTATTGTTGAGCATTAATTAATTAAGCATGTTTTAACACCAACTTACCAACATCTGCATGCTTTAAAGCTCCAACATCATTTGTTCCATCACCACACATGAGAGTAGTGTATCCAAGAGCTTTCATTCCATTTATCACAAATTCTTTCTGTTTTGGTGCTACTCTTGCAAATACTTTAATATGAGGAATTATTGACTGTAGCAGAGCTTTATGCTTTTCTTGAAGATGTATTAACCCCTGCAAAAATAATTATGTACATAATATTATCATATGTAATATCATTTGAACTTGGCCCACCTATACAATATATTACGTAATATCATTTGAACTTGGCACAACCTATACAATATATATTACATCATAAGATTTTCAAGAATATTAACAATAGCAAAACTTACTTCTCCTGTTACACAGAGATCAAAATTATCAGTAAGATGTTTGTAGTGAGCTGGAATGGGAGGTAGTTGTTTGGATTGGTCAATACTTTCCCAATACCAATTTTCTTCTTCATTTTTAACAAATACTAGAGTCATCGGTTTTTGAGTAAAACGTAATTCTCTTGCCACATGGCATGCTGTTAGAGGGTTATCTCCAGTTATCATTGCAACCTAAAATTAATAAGTCATTATTAGAACTTAATTACTAACTTTTAAGTCATTCAAAAGAGAATAAAATAAAATGTACCTGGTGAGAAGCATTTAAAATTTCTTTGATGACCGCTCTTGAATCTGGTTTTAGAGGACATGAAATAACTACAAAGCCTGCAAAATGTAGTCCTTCTTCTAAGGTTTCTCTAGGTACATCCTTAACACGTGCTGGACTCATTGGAGGCAGTTCTTTCCATCCAAGAGCAAGAACTCGAGCTCCACGTCTCGACATTTCTAAATAAACTTGCCGATAGTCAGCAGGAATATCACTGAACTGTAAAATGAGCAAAAATATTGTAAATTAAGGTTTAATTTCATTAGGTATAATTATAATTCCCTTCTGATAGTAATGTAATAATTAGAGACCGGATTTAATGGTACTTTTTTTTTGAAAAATGGTAACAAAAATGGTAACATTTTGGGCCTAAAAATGGTACAAAAATGGTATAAAAATCGAAAAAATGGTAAAAATGGTAAAACGTTAAAAATAGCGTAAAAACTTTTAATAAGCAATTTGTCTTTTTTTTTTTTTTTTTTTTTTTTGGTAGCAAGATTTTATCATTGGACAAATAGAGAAATAAAAAATTAAGTTTGATATTTTGAAACTTGTCTTTTCATTGCTTTTGCTTCAAATTTTTTTTTTTTTTTTTTTTTTTTTGAGCTAAAACAATTAAACCGATCACTTTAGCCAAAGTAAAAACCAGAGAACAATTTTTATAACTTACAATTTGCACCTCTAAAGCATATTAAAATAAGTGTTTTATGAGCTGTTTGAAAGAAAGACGCGCTACAATAATAAAAAAGTTACATAGATTAATACAATCCTAGAAAATTATCTCGCAGTGGGGAAAAAAAACAATAAAAAAATATACTGCGCGCCTGTAAAGTATGCAACTTTAAGGAATAAAAAAATAAAAATAAAAGAAATAAATGTGGACCTATAATATTTGATAGAGACGTAAATTTTGCGCAAAATGAAAGCTTTTTTTTTTTTTTTTTTTTTTTTTTTGAAATACTATATAAATATGAGGCGTTGAACTCGTTTTTTTTTTAATTGAATTGAATTTGCTAAAGTTATTTGTTTACGTCGACAGCAATCTCGTATTCATAAACAAATGAGAACAAAAATCATTAAAAAATTCTTTGCAGTTTGCACAGTGATAGAAACTTAAATTTTTGGCATTTATTGAAACTTGTTATTACAACAAAACTTCCACGTAATTTTAGATATTCGATCGAGATAGCATTTACTTATTCACATTTATTTATTTTATTTTTATTTTATCGCAAGCGTTTCTAGAAGAATTGTCGTAAGAGAGGACGCGATGTATCGAAGAAAATTTGGATATTCATTGCCTATTTTTGGCTGAACATTTATTATTTTTTGACTTCGCTTTAACAAAAGTTCGTTATAACGGGTTTTACTTATGCTTTCATACTTGTAAATTTCAGCGGCGAAAAATTAAAAACTATATAGGTTGATTTTTGTTTTTTTTACTTATATATATATTATTTTATTCTTTGTAAACCCTTAATTGCGTACCCTTAATATGTATGTATAATGAAATATGTATATGGAAGATATAATACAATAGAAGATATTAATAGTAATAGTTTTTTTTTTTTTTTTTTTTTTTTTTTTTTTTACAAATCATGAGGCTAAGATTATTCAGTACTATTTCTTTACCAATATATTATTTATAAATTTAAAAAAAAAAAATGTTATAAAGTATAAACGAAATAAAAATCAAAGTAATTACGTCTTCAAATACTTCGTTTCGTTTTTTCAACGTTTTTTTTTTTTTTTTTTTTTTTTTTTTTTTTTTTTTTTTTTTTTTTTTTTTTTTTTTTTAGCTTTTTGATGTTTTTTGAAAAAAATGGTATAAAAATGTAGATTTTTTCCTGAAAAATGGTAAAATTGGTAAAAAATTGTACTTTTTTTGAAAAAATGGTAAAAATGGTAAAAATGTTGAAAATTGGTAACGCTTAAACGACTTCAAATTGTCCAATTCATACTCATTTTTGGTTAAAAGTTACCTAAAACTAACAGAAAAAAACTTGAGAGTACCAGCAAATCCGGTCTCTAGTAATAATTATTAAAAACATAAATAATGATTACCATAGGTTCAAGTGTTTCTGGTGCTCCTTTGACAGTTGCTAGGAAAATAGTTTCTCCAGTGCCTGACTGAGTGTATCCTGCCACAACAGACATACGTTTCAAAGCTGATGAGAAGTGGTGACGATGGAAAATTTTCATGCCAGGTGCTTTGCCTCTTCGTGGAATTACAGCATCACCTTAAAAAGATTGAAATATTATGATACAAATGGTGGAATACATTATGTATTTTTATAATGCATAATTTTAAAACAGTAGAAAATATTTTCAGTTACATGTGTTAAAAACTTTGGTTATTAGATCACCTTTTGTGAGTGTCCAATCCACTGCTGTAAGAGTAGCTTTCTCCAGCGGATCTCCTACTAGCCCATCATCTAATTGTACTAATGAATGACAGCTTGCTAACACCTGTATACTTTCACGAGGAGCATCAGCAATAGCAGTTACACCTGGTTTACCCCTGAGAAAAAATTAATTTGGCATTATTTTATTTAAAATGTAAACACTTCTATAAACAAAATCTCATATTCTTTGAGCTAACAATGATAAAGAAAGGGATAGAAAAACCAGCAAGGGCCTTACCACAGTAGAAGTTCTATGGAGAGGTCGAGGTCTTGCATGGCACAGTATAATGTTATAAAAGTTTCTTTATAACTTGAGAGCTTTCGTCATATGATAATGACATTATCATATGACGAAAGCTCTCAAGTTATAAAGAAACTTTTATAACATTATACTGAGCCATGCAAGACCTCGACCTCTCCATAGAACTTCTACTGTGGTAAGGCCCTTGCTGGTTTTTCTATCCTTTTCTTTATCATTGATCCTAACCGCGATGGTTTTTTCCTTAAATTGATTCTTTGAGCTAAGAATACAAAATAATAATAATAATAATAATAATAGTAATAATAACTTACTGCAAACCAGTAATTCCCTCCACAACTAAATTGTCACTTGTTAATGTGCCAGTTTTGTCAAAGCAGCAGATTTCTACTTTTCCCGCAAAGGGAATACGGAATGGCTCGGTGCAGAATACAGCTATGAATGAAAAAATAATTTTATTAAATGAAAAATTGTGTGTATGTACTATGTAGTATGCACAAGGCACACACACACACACACACACACACACACACACACACACACACACACACACACACACACACACACACACACACACACACACACACACAAGAATAATAATAATAATAATCAACAGCTTTTTTTGGGTGAAATCAGGCTACAAACCTCTAAATTTAACCCAACTGTTTAACAGTACAGTCCATTACAATTTTAAATTAGTACAAAAAAATATATTATTTTAATATTGTTGTTGTTCTTTTTCATTTATTAAAAAATATTTTTGAAATAATTCAAATTGATAAAAAAATTCAATTTTTATAAAACGGTTCAACACTTTAAATATATTAAAACACTTTTTTTTTAATAATTAATACTTCATTAATATATTATATGCACACACAAAAATATTGCTGTTCATGTATAATTATATAAAAACTGCAATGTTTTTTGTTGTTTTCCTATTATATAAAAGAAGGTAGTAGGAAGACTAGAACATGTTAAATTGTAAACTAATAAAACCCAAAGATCCTCTACTAGTATACCTATAGGCCTATTTTATTATACACACACACACACACACACACACTTACCAAGTTTTGATAGTGCTAAGAGTGATGTGTTGACAGCTAATGACAGCTCAATCGGCAGTTCAGGTGGAACCACAGAAGTAAGAATAAGAGCACATTCCAGGAAAAGCTTGTAACGATTACGAGTTGGATCTTCAGAACCTAAATTATACAGAAAAGACAGTAAAAGTAATTCCAATTGGAAAGCTATGCTTCTTTATATATTAAATCAGAGCTGACAAAAAGTTACCCTTAATCCAAACATAAGCTGCAGCAGCTACTGCAAATATCAACAAGAACAGGATGAATCCAAACGTTTCAAGATTATTTGCTGTTACTCTCTTGACTCCAAATAAGATGGTGCGCAGTAACTTTCCTTGAGATGTGTTAAAGCTAGTTCTTAATACATAAGCCACACAACCATTGTCTTGAGCTGGAAACCATGAATAAATGGGAAACTTATATGTAAATTAGGATGAGTTACAAGAAAACAAAAATAATAATAAAAAGAAAACTAACCACGGAGTCCTGCTGAAGTTTTACAGGGTGGTGAATGTTGAACAACCTTAGTGCCACCAAATAAAACATGTAGTTTTCCATCATTTTCAATGTCCAGTTCATGGTCAGCAGCAATTCCCTCAATGGGTTCTTTCATCTGAGGTACAGACTCGCCTATAGGATGTAAAAAATAAAATAAAAGTTTTTTTATTCTATTTTATTATTATTATTATTGTTAAAGGAATAGACCAGAGAAAATCATAAGCATTTATATCACAAAACACTTGATGGGATTTACATAAATAACATTAGTTTGTCTCAAAACCCCACAGTAGCCCAGTAGCAGTGATCAGAAAATTTGATTTATGCAACTCGCACAACATTTCCATACTCATTTTTGCATGTTTCTGACGTCATGTCATAAAAATGAATTTTCACGCAAATGACATACTTTACAGATTTTTCACACTCTCTTGTGGGGCTCCTTTAACATTCTGGTAAAATTTGTCATCAGTTTTGAAGATCCCATTTCTTGTTTATTCTTTAAAAAGCACGTGCTGTTTTATGTGGTCTATGGCTTTAACATGTTAATATAAATATCAAACAGATTAGAAGACTTGCAAAAGTAGGTTTAGTGATAAAATAAACAAACTAGCAGCTCAACAAGACTAACAAAGTGCTAGCAGACGACTTTGTGTTCCTGTCTCAAATTAGCATGCTTTCTTATGGGGCAATGAAGCAGCTATAACTGGAGTTAGAATTATTTCTGAGTTGAAAATTTTACTGTAGCTTACTGAGTTTCAAAGCTTTTGTTTTCCAATTAGATGGGAAAAATAATTTGTAACCAAATTGGTGGAAACCCAGGAAAGTTAAAGCTTTGAGGCTCAGCAAGTTACAGTAAAATTTTTCAATTCCGAGAAATAATTTTAACTCAAGTTATAGCTGATTCATTGCCCCATAAGTGAGTATGTTAAATTGAGACAGGAACACAAAGTCGTCTGCTAGCACTTAGTTAGTATTGTTGACCCGTCAGTTTGTTTATTTTCTCATTAAGCCTACTTTTGCAAGACTTCTATATACCTGTAAGCATGCTTTCATCAACAATACAAGGTCCTCGTAGAAGCAGCATGTCACATGGTACAAGTCCATCTCCATGAGTTCTTGTAATTGACACAATATCACCAGGCACAAGTTGATCACTGGCAAGAGGTCGCCAACGTCGACTACGATACACCTAAATATTTTTTTCAAACTTAAATTAATAACATTTATTATAATTACTGGCATACTTTTAAAATACTTTGATACTTGGACTGATTAATTAAGATGGTAGTAAATTGGCAGTAAAATTGCAATAATATACTGTACTTTTTTATAACATCCAAGAGAGATATTTTTACTTGTCCAATACATTGTTGGTGCACACAGTAACAGTACAGAAACAAAATACAAAATGGTATAACTAAAATGCAAGTACAGTTTCAGACAAATAAAAGGTGACCATTTAAACATTGCTATTTTGCACGCCTTAATTTTTTTGTGGAAACAATATTATTGTGTCATATTCTCGTGTTTTGATGCGCGCTCAGGTATATAGCATTATCTATCAGGTGAGCTGCTTTAACCAGCAAGCCAAACACGCCTCGGCTTGAGGCGTGCAAAAAGCAGCAAGTTTAAACGGTTACCTTTCATTTGTCTGAAACTGTACAGTACATATTACAGCAATTTTATCTTTTGGATGTATATGTATAACTCAACTACTGTCACGTGGGGTGACTTTGGAGAAATTTTTAAAAATTATTTACTCTCTAACTAAAGCTCATAAAACATGAAACAAAAACTAAAGTAAAGCTTGATTTTTGCACTACCTTTTAGTTTTTGTTTCAAGTTTCTATGAGCTTTAGTTAGGGAGTAAATCATTTTTAGAAATTTAGGTCAAGTCGGTCTTGCTTTGTCTGGGTCAAGTACTTTAAGCTTAATACACTGACCTGCATGATAAAAGGTTTGTTTCCCATCTCCCGTATTTCAGCCATATTACGTAGTTGTTGTTGAACTAAGGTGCACTCAAACAGTACAAGCATGAGAAGGGTAAAGAGAGAGTAATACCAATACTTGTCCAAGCACCAAAGTGCTACACATAACACTTGGAACACAAAAAAAGGAGCGGTTGCTCGTTCTTTAAAAAGCTCTCCAAACTCTGGCACTACCATATCCATGCTGAAATTAAAAGTTTGTTTGTTTGTTTGTTTTAACAATAGGAAAAAAAATGGGGGTTGCTGTCAATTTACTTACTGATTTTTTCCATATAGAGCTTCTGCTTTTTGAACATCTGAATCTTCTTGGTAGCCTTTGCATTCCATATATTCCCTGAAAGTTTTATTTACAGGAAATTCAAGTCCTCGGAACTGCTTTTTGTTGGTGTCCCAAATGTATTTGGTCTTTTGAAAATGAAAACAAACAGTATGTTCATCATGTTCCTGCGAAAAGATAATAATAATTAATGACTTTATTGGGCAACAGTACAGTCTGTTACAATTATAATTTAATATCAATACACACACCACGTTATACAAAACTTTTTTAAGATTTGTATACTAACAGTACAGCTCTGGCCAAAAGTTCCCGAACGGGGCAGCGGCAGCCGCTGCGTTTTCTCATAAAGATAACATAGGGTGGTTGCGGTTTGCCTATGCAAATCGTTCGGGAACTTTTGGCCAGAGCTGTACATTGATTATATATATATATATATATATATATATATATATATATATATATATATATATATATATATATATATATATATATATATATATATATATATATATATATATGCGTATATATCAGGGCTTAAAGTAAGCCAGAGCTGTCCGGAGCTGAGCTCCGGTAAAAAGTTGAAAATTTATCATTGCGCTTATGGGAGCTCCGGAGCTATCTTGAGTTTTTTTTAGCATTTATAGCTCCGGTAAAAGAATTTTTATACATATTTATAAAAATAAATCAAATTTATAAAATAATTTATATATATATATATATATATATATATATATATATATATATATATATATATATATATATATATATATATATATATATATATATATATATATATATATACCAGGGCTTAAAGTAAGCCGGAGCTAGCCGGAGTGGGAGCTCTGCTCCGGTAAGAAAATTGCTGCCGGAGCGCAGCTTCCGTAAAAGAAATCTGTCAAATACTTAGTTCAAAAGGGCAAAAAATCAAAATTCAAAAAAAAAAAAAAAAAAAAAAAAAAAGAAGATAAAAAAAGGGGGGAAGAGGAAGAGGGAGAGAGAAACATGCTCAAATTCAATACTATTTATTATATTATTTACGGGCTTCACAGCAATAAAAAGGATGCATTATTATGATTTTATATATTATATATTTTGACGAGAAAGGTGGAGTGCTATTGAAAAAGCAAAAGCGGAAAAAGGGCCACTAAAACTTTACATATCGCTTCGCTTATCGGTATCGCCTGCGGAAGATGCTAAGGGTCCCCTAATTTAACATTATACGCTTGAGGAGAAGCACGTTTTTTATGAAAACTACTGCGCTGATTCCAGAGATATATTATTGAGGAATACTATACACACTTGCTGCATGTAGCATAATATGACTTTTATTTTTAATTGCAGTATTTATTGCTAAATTCTGATTAAAAATATGACAACCATTTTTTTTAACGAGTTTTAGGAGAGACACTTTTTATGTACGCGCTTTAGAATCAGAAATTTAAAATTTAGTTTTGGGACAAATGTCATCGACTTAAATGCACTTTGAGTAAACATAAGCAGTCGTCATGTTGTGATGATAGAATTGGTCAAGACAGAAAGAGTCATCTAAAGCAATGAGTAAACATCATGCAAACAAGAGAGAAGGAATAATGGGTGGGCGAGCAAATTTTGGTGTGCTTTGATTGAAGTCAAGTACAAGGTGTAGAAGTGCAGCAGCAGAACACAGCTCTCTTATTGTCATGCATCAACTCGTATTGGTGCGGTAAAAACAAGTTAAAATCCTTTGTTGAGTCCCAATGTTAAAATAACTCGATGTACGCATTATACATACTATATGTGGTTTTATACACACTATAATGCTTTGTTCACAATATGCTTTTTCTAATTGGAATTGTTAGTGAGCCCCATATAAGAATGTAATGTTATTTTGATCAAATAATTAACCATTCCAATTAGAAAAAGCTTATTTGTGAACAAAGGGCATGCACTAATAACCAGCTAAATAGCTGTTGTTTACAGAAATGTATTGGTTTGCATGTTTTTATCTAACTCTCTTTATATGTGTACTTACTATGCATATAATGCCTAAAATAAAACATAAATAATACCTAAACGTATGTTATATGATACTAATTACATAAATAAAATGATAAATTGTGATATACGTATACGTGTACTAAATCTTTTTTGAAAACCAATCGCAAATAATAATTCAAACATATATCAAACATACTGTACATAATATGTACATACATGAGACAGCATAATTATATAGAGGGCTTTACCTGACATTTCATCATGATGACAAGTTCTGATGAACCATTGTTTTCTGTCGGCACCACTTTTGCCACGCTTGCAAGGAATGGGTCTCTTTCCTAAAATAAAGTGAAATTCTTGAAGTTGTAAGAACATAATTATAATACTTTACAATGCGAATATACTCACCGATTTACACGTTAATGCACATCTGATATGAACAGACCAATGACAACAAAGGGCACAAAGCAGCTGCAGAAGTCCTATAACTGCTAAGCATATTGATCCAATTTCAAAATAAGCATCAGAGTCGAATACTACTAGCCAGCAATAAAGCCAGCATCCATATAAAATTAAAAATGGTAATATGTAACCATGAAGAAGTAAATGCCGAGGTGTGTGCAAACTAACACTTTGCACTAAATCGTCAACACCTACTTTGTATTTGGCCATGTTTTCTTGCCTGCACAGTATGGTACACAGTGCTCAGCTCAAACTAAAGACCAGCTACAGACTACAGTCAATGTGTATAATTTCACAGTATTTAGTACACGTCAGTATTATGTAGTCCGATTACTCAGGACACTTCGTCAAGTTCGTCACTTCGTCGAAGACGAACGGCTGACCAGCGACTGACGGGTTTGACGGGCTGCTGAGTGCTGACCAGGTGTCCAGGTGCTGACTGGGCTGACGCTTTTTTACGTGTTTTTACGCACGAGCGCAAGCGCCGGCAAGCGCACACAGCAATGCTGTTCGTAAACCCTGTTCTCTGCACCAAAAATGACGATCGCGTATGGTTATTCAAATGGAATGCGCATTTTTTGGTGCAAGAGAACAGGGTTTACGAACATCATTAGCAACAAATCGTGGTTATGAAAGCCTTGGGCTGCTAAAGCGGGATAAAATTTAAAATAAGCAAGCAAGCACGGTGAATTTGCAATCATTGATTTTAGCTTTTGCACTTCGATGCATACTTGAGCAGAGTAAACTACATTACTTCAAGGCCAAAATTAATGTTTGCGCTTTTTTATTTTAGCAATTAGTAAAATGTATTTTTCTATACTCATGTCATGAACATTGCACTGCGCGTGCAATATCATGTAAACGACACCAATAGACGCAAAACAGCGAGTATATAAAAAGTATTTACCACCATAAACAGGCTCCTCTATGTCTCTCTGCACGCACTGGTAAAAATGAACATGCCTGACACAAACTGAGGCATACCACCTCTCAAGGCTCTCAACACAAGCACCTAGACTAGCTGGTCATTAATTATAAGGCCATGCAGAGCCAGAATATATGCTTGATTTGTGCCCTGAACTTCCGCATGCCATACAAAAGCATAATTTATATATTCAAATTCAAAATATGTTTATTCATTTCTATCTACTACATATATGATATATTATTATTATATATTATTATTATTATTATTATATGAAGTATTATAATTATGTTCTTAAAACTTCAAGAATTTCACTTTATTTTAGGAAAGAGACCCATTCCTTGCAAGCGTGGCAAAAGTGGTGCCGACAGAAAACAATGGTTCATCAGTACTTGTCATCATGATGAATTATGTCAGGTAAAGCCCTCTATATAATTATGCTGTCTCATGTATGTACATATATGATAAGTATAGTAAATAAATATTAGTCTTTATTCAACAATATTTAAAAAATATATATAATTGAAAGAATGAGGCTTTTTTAGGCCTGACAAATGTCTGACAAAAAACTCTTACACCTAAACCAAATATATGTTAATATTATAATTATATAATTATAATTATTATAATATATATATAAGGGGAAAGGGGATAAGTATGACTGTAAAAATCATCGTGGAATTAGTTTGTTAAGTATACCTGGTAAAATGTACGGAGGGATGGTGATTGATAAGGTGCAAAAGGTTACACAGGGTCATATCTCAGAAGTGCAATGTGGTTTTATGCCCGGCAGGGGCTGCACTGATCAGATTTTCACTGTGCAGCAGTTGATTGAGAAATGTATGGACGCAAGAAAGAAAGTATTTGCTGTGTTTGTAGATCTAGAGAAAGCATATGATCGAGTGAACAGAAGTATGATGTGGAGTGTATTAGATGAATATGGGGTGAGAGGGAAGTTACTTGAGGGTGTGAAAGCCATGTATGCAGGTAGTAAGGCATGTGTGAGAGTAAACGGAAAGTTGAGTGAGTGGTTTAAAGTGGGTAGAGGCGTTAGGCAAGGATGTGTGATGTCGCCGTGGTTATTCAATATTTTCATGGATAAATGTATAAAGTTGGCTGAAAAGTATGGAAGTGGAGTAAACGTAGGTTTGTTAATGGTGTGGATGTTGTTGTACGCTGATGATGCGTTGATGGTGGCTGAGAGTGAGGAAGAATTGCAAGAGATGATTGATAGGTTGGAAGAAAGCACAGAACAAATGGATCTGAGAATAAATGTTGGGAAAACTAAAGTAATGGTATTTGGTGGAGAAAATGATGATGGAAATGAATTCACACTGAATGGAGAAAAGCTGGAAAGAGTGAAAGAGTTTGTATATTTGGGAAGATTATATCAAGAGAATGGAAGTATAGATGGGGAGATTGAGAGGAGAGTGGCGGCAGGTAGGAAAGTAGTTGGCAGCATGGCAGGATTGGCCAAGAGTGATGCTTTATCAAACAAAGCAAAACTTACAGTGTACAATTCTGTCTTACTCCCAACTATCTTATATGGTTCTGAATCATGGGTATGTCAGAGTAGGCATATGAGTAGGGTGAATGCTGTTGGTATGAGTTTTCTTAGAAGTATGTGTGGTAAAACAAGATTAGATAGGGTAAGGAATACTTGGGTGTTGGAGAAATGTGGAGTAAAAGAAACTGTGACTGAGAAGTATGAGAACAGTGTATTACGGTGGTTTGGTCATGTTGAGAGAATGGGTGATGAAAGAATAGCAAAGCAGGTATTTCATAGTAGAGTGGGTGGAAGGAGAGATAGAGGCAGGCCTAAAACATCATGGTCTGAGGTGGTTGGAAGATGTTTGAAAAATAAGAATGTACGCAGTATGAAATGCAAAAGGAAATGTATGAAACAAGGTATGAGACTGGCGGAAGCAAGTGAAGTATGTCAGGATAGGAAGTTGTGGAGGTCTATCACTGGGTCAGGATAAAACATCTGTGTTGTTGGCTTACCCCGAAAGGGATTTATAGCGTCATGATATGTATGTATGTATGTATATATATATTGAAACAAAGAGCTATAGTCATTGGTCATGCGCATTTATATACTCTAAAAATAAACAGACTATAATATTTTGTTTAATATTATTATTATTATTATATATATATATATATATATATATATATATATATGCTTATATAATAAAATAAGAATAAAAGGGACAAAAAAGAAGCAGAGAGAGTGAGAGGAGGGTAAAATAAAGAAAAATTGATGCTATACTTTTTTTTTTTTTACTAATTTATTAATTTGAAGGTTCCTTATTGCCACAAGGACATTCTATATATTTGCCAAAGGTGATCAACGGATTAATTTTGATGCTTGCATGAATGGCAACATGAACATCAATTTTCAAAATAAATTGAAAGTAATAATAATAATAATAAAAGTTAAACAAATAGTAATTACTAATTATAAATATGGGAAGAAACATTATAAAGAGGATAGGCTTCTATTAAATGAAATGTATAGAAATAATATAAAAAAGTGTTTTATTAAATACCACATAATGAGCATACAAAAAGCATTATATAGTATACAATTATAGACATAAACAGCAGGCACCCATGGTTATATAAAATACAAATTGTGCTTCTATTTTGCAACCGTAAGATACACATATAAAAAAGTGTGCATCTCATACTGATCTTAAGTGAGAGAGTAATGACAAGAAAAAAAAGTGCTTGAATTAATTAGCAGCAAAAGCAGATACAATATATAAAATTCAATTATTCAATTATATGCATCCATTTTAAAGCTTTAAAATTTATTTTTAGTCATTCTCTTACTTGCAATTAAAATATGTTTGAGCATTTAGAACCAATTAAAGAAATCATCTTGCCAAGGCCACTTTTTTTTTCTTTTGACATTTCAAATGTTTATTAATGTTATAATCATTTTACATAT
>OX439129.1:28519229-28553638 GCA_949318235.1 Ecdyonurus torrentis
TTGTAGGTTGGTGAAGCAAACATTTTTTTAAAAGAAACTCACTAAAATGACTTCAAAATATGTATTTACATGGTTATGTCTCTTTCAAAATAAAAGTTTATGCAAAATCATAGTATCATTTTAATTTTAAGAAAATACTTGAATACTATTAGGATGTCTAGCATTTTATTATTTATTTACTTATTTAAGTATTTTATTAATAAGTTATATTATGGAAAATAAAACATCTCTTTATTAACAGAAAAATAACCATTATCTTTTCTCCTTTTTTTTTTTTTTTTTTTTTTTTTTTTACTGAAGCTATAAACTTTAACAAAAATAATAGGCCTAATAATAACAACAACAACAACAAAAAAGTATTTTACAATTACTCCATAAACACAACCTAATGAATTGTCCCAAGTTCTTATGGTACTGTACTCCTCTATTAGTCTATAATACGTTAAAATATTTGTTTCAAGGTTGATCAAGTAACCTTCCAATACCTCAATGTTGCCTGTGATGCATAATTTGTGCTTTTAATAAACCTAAGCTAATTTCTAAGTATAATTGCATTTGTGCTATTTTAGGTCACTATTGAGGATGTTTATACAGAGCATTAAAAATTGATGGTGCAAATAATTTCAATGATGCATTTTTTTCAAAGTCAAATAAAAAAAAGTGGGGAATAGACAACTTGCATGCCGTTTTTTTAAGGTCTTAAAAAATTCTTTAGGAAAAATAAATAATATTGGTGCATATAAAACTTCTTAAAAAATGCTCCTTCATATTTAAAATAATTTTTGAAATTCAAATTTTATTTGAAGTAAAGACGGTGGCCAATACGCCGAAAGACGGTTCGCGTTTCTTTTGCTTTTTAATTGTTGAAATCGTTCAAACGAGTTCGCACCAACTGAAGAATTTTTTTCAACGGCCGAATTTTTTAAACAGCTCTGTTGGAGAAAATACAGATTTTTTAAAAAAATTCGGACGTTGAAAAAAATTCTTCAGTTGGTGCGAACTCGTTTGAACGATTTCAACAATTGAAAAGCAAAAGAAACGCAAACCGTCTTTCGGCGTAATGGCCACCGTCTTTACTTCAAATAAAATTTGAATTTCAAAAATTATTTCAAATATGAAGGAGCATTTTTTAAGAAGTTTTATATGCACCAATATTATTTATTTTTCCTAAAGAATTTTTTAAGACTATAAAAAAACGGCATGCAAGTTGTCTATTGCAGTCACAATATTATCTATCTATTTCTATATATATACCTATATATATATATATATATATATATATATACACACACATATACATATATATATATATATATATATATATATATATATATATATAGGCCTATATATTGTGCAATCAGTAAGTGAACAGAACTTCAGATAGTTTAGACACAATACTAGTGCATCATGTTACATTTGAATTAAAACTCCTATATTTGTGTAAAATCCAAGTTTGTCACTGATTCAGATCAGCTTTTGCACCTTTTGGTCCCTGAATACCCTCAATCTCTTTAAAAAATACTCCTTTTTTATAATGCATTAAAGTAGCAATAAGCATGTAGCTTCTTTTTTTTTTCTTTTTTTGTAAATATGTTACAAAATTTAATTTCCTGTCAAGAAATTATTTATTGGATTAAAATTATGTATATATGTACGTCTTGTCTATACACTTACATTTTGATCTATTTGTCCAATGATTTATTATTGCCTGTGTTACCTTTTGTTACAAAACGCAAAGTACGTTAAGAAAACCTTAGTGTTTGGGTTCATTGTCCACAGGCATGTAACAAGCAAATGATTCTATACATAAAACATACTCCTGAATTTTCAAAAATACATCTTTGAAAATAATAGGGTTATGACATTAAAATCATGCAGCAGTGCAGCATGAACACCCATTAGAAATTGTACTGCACAATTATATTTTTCTTCACATTTCCAAAGTTTTTAATGGTTTATTATTGGGTGGTTGCTTTCATTAATTTCAGCTTTGCACTTAGTTAGACAACATATATGTGAGCAGAAAACAGCATTATCATGCAGTTTAAAGTACTCCAATGCAGTGTAGGAAAAGTACTTTTTTTTTCTTTTTTTTTCCCCAGTAAAAAAAAAAAAAAAAAGCTGCCTTGTTATAATGAAATATCTGTTATTTTTATAGGTTAAAATGAGCTGTTACAACCAGAAAAAAGGTGATAAAAATTGGAAAACAACACATAATAATACTAATTTTCCTATGAAAAATAGCCAAAAATGATGTATGCCCTATGCTGGGTAATATATTTATCTAAGCATATATGGCACTAGCTTGCAATATCAAGCAACCCCACTCTGTAGACTTGCCCACTAGCATGTAGTGAACAAATCAAAATTCTCTACTGACTAGTTCTTTATACTAGAATTATTATAAAATATAGTATTTACTGGTAAGTAATGCTGGCATTAATTGTAAGTATTGGAAAGCCAAACTATTGTGTTATACGTATGTACACACGATCAAGATAAGAATTTTTACCTTTCAAATTCCTAAGCGGGAAGAAAATTGCAACATTGCATGGGCTATTTTTTGTATTAGATACAAATATTTTATTTGTGAGCAACTAGGTGTCAGTCATGATCTTATCTTTTACGGCCGACCATCAATATGTTGTCCGTATCGTCTCTTTCTATGCAATGCATCCACTCAAGTTGTCAAAATTTACCCTTTCCTCTTTCTCTCAAATTATTGATGCATATTTGGTGTAGTGTTGATAGAGTCAAATTTAGAGAGGAATTTTATTTGTGTTAAAATATTTGTTTAAGTCAATATGAGTAAATTTACTATAAAGATGGGTGAATTTTGACAACTTGAGTGGATGCATTGTGAGAGACAACAGATGGCAGGTTGCTGATTAGCCGGCCAGAACGTGCTGGACGTAAAAGGTAAGATCATAAGTGACACCTAGTTGCTTACAAATAAAGTATTTGTATCTACTATGAAAAATAACATATATGCAAAGTTGCAATTGTCTTTTTGCATTAGCTACTCAGGAATTTGAATGGTAAAATGTTTGATCTTAATTGTGTCCCCCCCCCCCTCAACCCCCCCACCAAAAAAAAAAAAAAAAAAAAAAAAAAAAAAAAAAAAAAAAACTCTGCATTCATATTACCACATGGCATACATATGGGGACAGTGTTTTGGGACCAGTATACCAGCAATCCAATGAGAAAATGAATGTTGTGTCATCAGCTGACTGCATTAAAATATTATAATAGTGTGTGGTCCCAGTAACTGCAGGCTACAATCTTTCACTGGAGTAAGTGTTTGTGTGTGTGTGTGTTTCCTGATATAAATTCACTTCAGATTTTTTTTTTTTTTTTTTTTTTTTTCATGAATCAACAACATAAGAAATTCATATCAGAACATCTATATTTGATCCCAATGCATTGAGTATTTGCACAAATTACACAAGTTCAGACTATTCATAGGTATTTGATCATTGCAAAAGATAAAAAAACAAAAGCTTGCATAAATTGTTGATATAAATTCACTTCAGATTTTTTTTTTTTTTTTTTTTTTTTCATGAATCAACAACATAAGAAATTCATATCAGAACATCTACATTTGATCCCAATGCATTGAGTATTTGCACAAATTACACAAGTTCAGACTATTCATAGGTATTTGATCATTGCAAAAGATAAAAAAACAAAAGCTTGCATAAATTGTTATTTTGTCAGGTTTAATTAATAAGGTATGGTTTAATTGTCTGATACACACACATATCATATAATAATTATTACCTAAATATATTGGTAAATATGACCAAATAGACCTATTAATATTTGCAATAATTTGAGTAAACTGCTACTGGATTTAGGTTTCAAATAAATTGTTTTAATATGGTTAATAAAAATTATTTGTTCTTGACATGTGCAATTATCAGCTGCAATATTTTTTATTATTATTATTATTTTTTAATATTTCAAGCATTCTAATTGTGACTATTTAGTTGTGACTTTAGCCCACCTCATTTATTTCTCCTATAATTATAGTGATATAAAAGAGACTGTGTATTATAACTTATAAAACATAAACAAAAGTGCAGTTACTGCAGTCAGTTGAATGTATCTCCGTTCTTGGATGACAATGTTTTGATTCAATGGCAATTTAAATATTTTATATTTTTATCAAAATAATTTAGATGTGATATGTGAAATAAGAATAAGAACCAAAAATAGATGTGTATGTATTTGTTTTTCTGGTCTCACCAGTTTTTTTTTTTTTTTTTTTTTTTTTTTTTTTTTTTTTTTTTTTTTTTTTTTTAGTAACTGAAAATAGTTTTTGTTAACAAAAATATAATATCAAGTCATGTGATACTGGCTTTATAAATTAAGGTAACATTGAACATTTGAAATATGATGCCTCTAAAATTTATTGTTTGTAAATACATAATTTAGGTGTAAACTTTTATTAAGTAAACCTTCTGTATTTATTTATTTTGCATCTTGACCAAATACAAATGACCTGAACTCATTGTGAAAATTGAGAGCCTGCTCAATAAGTTAGGATCAAATTTTGTTTCTCCAAACGCTAATTTTGAACTTAAGAGCTTTTTGCATGAACCCAATGCGTTGGGAGCATTTTGAATGCATCCAAAACAAATATGCATCTGGAAGCTAACACACACACACACACACACACAAACAAACAAGCACACACACACACAGAAACAAAGTATTCATGAATGTTTATGTGCATGTATTTTATTTACACAATACTTACATCAGTCATGGAGTCGATACCGAAATTTTCGATACTGATACGATATCGATATTCTTAAATTTTGCCGATACCAATACGATACTCGCATTTTTTTTGCTCCAATACGATACTGATACGATACCCATATTTGCCGATATTTTTTCAATATTTTTGCTATATTTCATACATAAATATTGCACCATAAATTTCATTTTTTTTTTCCATCTTTGAGGTATAAATATGTATCATTAAATCCATGCATATTTTTACCACATTTATTTATTTATTTATTTTATTCTATTGTTCGTTTGTTAACCTAAAATGACTAAAATAAATTGTAGTAGATTTAAAAAAATAATAATAATTCGTTTAATGAAATTGATGGACGATAAGAATATCCTGGTAACTGGACGATTCGTTACAAAGACGATTTGTGACAGACAATTCGAGACAGGATAATTTGCTACTGGACACTTTGCTACAACGGACGATTTGCTACAATGGATGGTTTGCTACCGTGGACAATTTGTGATGGGATTATTTGTGACTATACTGAACTATAGACCCGTTGCTCATCCTTGCGCTTGGTCGCTTGTCCAGCATACGGAAAATATCATTTTTCTTTCTTTGACATAAAAAATGAAATATCATTTTTCTTTCTTCAATTCTGTTCAAATATAGTTAATTGCTAGATTTTTTTTTATAAGATAAATTGAAAGATGCATGCAGCTTTATTTATATATTTTAAAAAATAGTTAAATTATTTATTGAATTTTTTTAAAATTATTTTATTAGATAAATTGCAAGATGCAGTAAACTATATTTAATATTATATTTGCTATATTTCCTCTTTTTTTTTTCTCTCTTTTTTTTTATTATAGTTTATTATTATTATTATTATTTTAATAGATAAATTGCAAGATGCAGCAGTAAACTATTATGTTATATGATTCCCTGTACGCTGTAACGCATTGTCCGCTGGAGCGAATAGTCCATTGGCACAAATTGTCCCTGTCGCAAATTGCCTCGTGTCACAAATAGTCTGTTGTAGCCAAATGTCCGGTCGCGAATAGTCCAGTAGCATAAAATACATGTAGTGAATAGTGAATTGTCTGTCACAACTTGTCTGTCGCGAATTGTCCATGTAGCGAGTCGTCCTAGATTCAAATATCCTCTACTGTTTCCAAGCACTTTTATTAGTTATTTACGAATTAGCAGTTACCTTATTTAGTATAAAAGTGATTTTGAAATATTTAATATTTTTATTTTTTTTTTTCTTTATTTTTTTTTTTATAAAATAAACAAAGTATCATTAGCTTTTGTATTTATTATTATTATTATTATTGCACCAACACCGATTAAGCGTATAAAAAAGTCCAAAATTTTCCTCTGGTTGCAAAAATCCTTTGATTTTGTAAACCTTTTAAAAATTCTAAACTTGTAAAAAGTTTGTAGAAATACATTAATGGAAGTATGCTATATCTTTTGTAATTTCTAATGCATTGAATTAATGTAACGGTACAGAGATTTAAAATGTCAAGCATTGGTTATATTTTATTGTGATTTCTACCGGCTCTTTAGTCATTAGGAGAGATCATAGATAGTAATGTATGACCACACGACGGATTTCTCAGAAACTTGGCAACAGTCGCTCACTTTTTTTTTTTTTTTTTTTTTTTTTTTTCATAAAAAGAAGAAAAAAACTTTTAACACCTATTTTTTTTATTGTATGTAAAATAGAAAAGGTGCACGTCGCCCTGCCCTGTTGTTATAGCAAAATGACAAATATAGGAGTGAATTTTATTGTCCAGGTACGAAAGATAGATAATGACTTGTGGAATGTTCTCGTTGCTTTTTGAGCTAAGTTTTTTTTTTTAATTTTTTTTTTTTTGTATTTATTACTTTTATTTTATGAGAGAGCAAAAGTCTCAAAGTATCAAAAAAAAAGTATCGAAATTCGACGATATTTTGCTGATATCGGTGACCAATACCGATATTCGATACTAAGTTTAAAAAAGGCCCCGATACGATACGATAAAAGTATCGGTATAGTATCGGATATTGTATCACAGTCGATACCGATACTCCATGACTGACTTACATACATAAATGGAACTGCATTCAAAAATTTGTATTTAGGCAATGATAATGTACAGTATTATAGAAATTTAAAAGTAATCAAGCAAAATGCCATAAAATTATATGTGTTTCAAAATTCTTTAAGAAGCAACAGTCTTAGACTTTAAGGCCAGTTCATTTTATTATTTCCCTTTTATATTATCATTATATTACCAGGGGAAAAAATACCATACAAAAATAAATTTAATCCTCAGTGCTAAAGGATTTTTTTTTTTTTTTTTTTTTTTTTTGTAGCTTCAAGAACTGAACATTAAGAACAAAAGATACAGCAAATTGAAATAAATCATTAGCGGATATTTTTGTGATAACATAAATTCTTTAAATTTTCTCTTACCCAAACAATTTTTAGTATTACTAATTTTCAAATTTTATGCACAGCAAGTAATTGAAATATAGTACTATCTAAATTGAACAAACTTGTTGTTGTTTTTTTGTTTGTTTTTTTTTGTTTTTTTGTTTTTTTTACCTCAGATCTTTCAAATATATAAGAGGAAAAATCTTTCAAACACATTATTTTAGAGTTAGAGAAACTTGATGCTGTACACAAATAGGGGGGAAAAAATGTTATTTTAAAATTTCTTGGTATGGTACGTAAAACAGTCCTCAGTTTTCTTTATATTTTCGGGGGACTGGAGGAAATTTGAGCTAATATATGCAATTTTAAAGTGTTCAGCGCATATTTTTCCAAATTTTTAGATTCTTAATTACGAGATCAGAATCAGCCTTTTATCCTATATATAAAATACCAAATAGATACTTTGCTTATTAAGCTACATAATGTTACTATCCTATTAGGTGGGCCTTATGATACTGATTTATTATGCAAAATATCAAAGTACAGTATTTTATATATTTCTTATATTTTGATTATAAATAGGCCATAGCAGTCTTTATGAGATTAAATTATTAAAGACTGATTCTGACTGCTAAAAAAAAAGAAAAAGAAAAAGAGAGAGAGAGAGAGAGAGAGACATAAATACGTAGATATATTCTGATAATTATTATTGATTTGATGTTTGAACTGAAAGCATGTGCTAAGTACTGTACATACTTATTCTTGCAAAGTAGAAGATGATTCATATGAAAACACAATAACTCACGCTCGACGTTGTGCCCACTTCAGATCATCTGCACGAGGACGGCAGCCAGTAAGACGTTCAATTATATGCTCCAATGTAGGCCAGAAGTGTAACTGTTCCAGTGGCCAATTTAACCAACCAGTTGTAATACAAAAGTAAGTCTCATGTGGCGCAACATGATGAATCCGATGATGTCTACGAGGCAGAATTATATGATGTTCTTGAAGAAACACAACCCATCCCGGAAGTCCAAAATAAGTGTGAGACCACTTGTGAATCTGAAATTAAAATAATAATTATACTTTTTTAACATTATTTATTTATTTTACTCAAATGCTGTAATATTTTCTGGTGATAAAATGTACAAGAAAATATTATTATAAATAAAACTTATTATTTATAATATTACCTAAATAATATAAATGTAAATTTATATTTATAAATAAAATTGGGCCAGTTTAAATCAATGAAAAATACAGTATCAAAAATCAATTTAACTGAAATTGATAGGCTATATTTTGTTTGTAATCACCTAAAAATAATAAATTCCAAATTTAAAGTAGGTAGGTGGGAAAATATGATAACACATTAAAATAATAAAAGAAATAAAAGGGGGGAAATCATAAATATAGGATGATTGATAAAAAAGATGACAGAAAAACACATCACATAGATAGATTTAAAAAATGGGGGAGTGGAGAATTGAGTGTTACTTGACAGGAATGTTTGGCAAGAGAGAGCAAAAAAATCCAACCCAGTCCGTACTGAAACATGAGCAGCATTTAGAAACTGCATAGGGGTATGTATTTTAATGAGGAGCTCACTATAACCTATGCTCAAATTTGTATAGAGGGTACACTTAGGAGGTAGATTGCATTAACTGTAGCGGCGCTAAAACATACGCCCACTTTGAACACCTTTCTTCAGTTGCTGCGAACTCGTTCAAACGATTTTAACAATTAAAAAAGCAAAAGAAACTTGAACCGTCTTTCGGCGTAATGGCCACCGTCTTAACTTCAAATAAAAATTAAATTTCAAAAAAAAAAAAAAAAAAAAAAAAAATTAAATATGAAGGAGCATTTTTAAAGAAGTTTAATATGCATTAATACGATTTATTTTTCCTAAAGAATTTTTTATACCATCAAAAAATGCCATGCAAGTTGTCTATTATACACACCCACACCCACACCCACCCACCCACCCACCCACCCACCCACCCACGCACGCACGCACGCACGCACGCACGCACGCACGCACGCACGCACGCACGCACGCACGCACGCACGCACGCACGCACGCACGCACGCACGCACGCACGCACGCACGCACGCACGCACGCACGCACGCACGCACGCACGCACGCACGCACGCACGCACGCACGCACGCACGCACGCACGCACGCACGCACGCACGCACGCACGCACGCACGCACGCACGCACGCACGCACGCACGCATATATATATATATATATATATATATATATATATAATACATTACAATAGTTCATTTCACTGGAAAAAAATATGTACACCTAAACATTTCCTTATTGGGAAAAAACTACCAGCAAGATCAAAATGATTCTGTAAGTTTTGTCACAAAATAAAATTACTTTAATTAGTAATAGTCGAGTTCATAAAGATAAAAATATAGATTATTTAAGTGTCAGTTTAGTACAGTAAATAATATGAAGAAGAAAACGTTCGTATACATAAAACAGGAACTAAAAAACAAAAAAGAAGCAGATGAAAGAGAGCGGGCCAAACTCTCTACAGATCCGAAGCAAGCTAAAATTGGACGATTGATTTAAAAGTCGTCCTTCTTCCTCAACAAGGTAAAATAAATAAATATAAATTCAAGCTAGCTTTATACTGCAGATATAGTGCAGATTATTCAGTATTAAATCAGGATTGCTAATTGCTAATTTGTAATATCTACATTAATAATGAGGAAGGTGATTTTTTTTTTTTTTTTTTTTTTTTTAGTTTATATTATTTTGGAAAGAGTTTTAAATTTTTTTGAGGCTTTATTTTTTTTGAGGCTTATAGGACAATTTGAGCATGTGAAGTATTTTTAATTAATTTTTGAAAATCGGCCTAGAAAGCCTGTGACGTCATCAGTCCACTTTATTCTCGGCAAATACTAATTGTTCGAGGTTCAGTAAACAGTTTAATGTAATCAGCTCGTCCTCAGAATTTCAAAAACCTGGCTACTGAATCTGCTACGGTCAATACTTTCCAAAATAAATGCGCGATTGATGACGTCACAGGCTTTTTAAAAATACTTCCCATGCTCCAATCGTTCTAAGAAAAAATAACGCCTCAGAAATTTTTAATGCTCTTTTCAAAAATGTCATAAAAAGTGGGGTTTAAAATAATTCACCTTCCTCATTTAGTGATGAACTACCAGAACCACCAAGTGAACGCAGTAATCTCGAGTGGGCCTCATATCCATCATTAACTACTGCAATTACTAAAATTGTAGTGTTTTCCGATTTTGATTTTCATTTTGTTATCCAGTCCAGCTAGCGAAATAAAAATGTGTTGTTTTGTCATTGTAATTTATAAAACGTAAAAAGATATATATATATATTTTTTAATATTTTTACAAATATTGACTAGTAAAGGAACAACGGTTTTGTGGCCGACTATAAGCGATTTCGGTCACATCCGCTTCCGTTTCTCCTTATACGCATGTGCAGTAAGTCGAAACGGAAGCGGATGTGATCGAAATTGCTTATAGTCGGCTTCAAAACAGTTGTTCCTTTATCAGTCAATAAATAACATTTTTTCATTATTTTTAATATTTACACATTTTTATTTATTTTATATTTTTAAATTTGCAAAGACTAAAAGTAAACACAATTTTTTAAAATTATTTGTAAGTGTTATAAATCAATTACTACAAAATTTCTTTTAAAAACATCTGTGAAGTAAGAAAGATTTTGAGCACAAAAAGTGACAAAAAAGCACTAAAAAAGGGAGTTTTTATGAGAAAAATTAGGAAAAAATTCGGCACCCCCCAGCCTATGTGGGCCAATTCCCAGATTGCTAGACCAGGACAGTGTACCCTAAGCCAGCCCTGTATATATAGGTCTATATATTATAATATATACATACATAATTACATATACATACATACATATACACACAAACACATACATACAGGAAAATCCCGATTTAGTGAAGTCAAAATTTAGTCCCGTCAAGTAAAAATACTTGTTTTTGGGCTGTAAGCTGCAACCTCTAGTTAAACCTTAGTTATCTTTTTTTAATTGTTGCAACAATCAAAATAACAAGTTAACTATGGTTTAACTAGTTAGTTAGCGTCGCAGCTTACGGGGGTTAGTGAAGGATTTTTTTTTCTAACACCAAAGGTTTTGAAAAATTTTGTGATTCTTGTGATTTTTTTTTTTTTTTTTTTTTTTTTGTAGTAGTAGTGAAATGTTTAGTAAAATTGTTTTTCTAGAAGTGTAAAAATTACACAAGTATAAGTGGAAAGTAGAATGATTGTTAAAAAATAAAAAAATAAAAGACTGTAGCTTCAAAATTTGTGGATTGCAAAGTTAAAAAGCAATAAATTACACTGTATTATTTATTTGATTTTTTCAATCTCTATTTTATTATTATTATTTCTATCTATTATTATTATTATTGGATTTACTATAAAAGTGAATTTTATTTGTGGCATTTAAAGAAACCTGTATTTTGAAATTGTTAATGCTTATCATAGAATAAAGCATGATTTTCTCAGAAAACTTGACAAATTCAAAGCGGATGTATATCTATAGTTTGATTTAGTGAAGTCTTCGTTTTCTTGGGTCCCTTGAGACTTCAATAAATCGGGAGTTTACTGTATATAACAAATATAATATATATGTATACTAATTATATAATAATACAAATTTAGTACATACCTGATTTGTCATAGCAACAAAAATGGCCAGGAGAAATAGATAGCAGCTCCACCAGAAGTTATGCTGCACATCCTCTTCGCCGCTTGTCAGAAAATTCCAAACCATATGTCCCAAAAATGGAATAGTAAGCATGAAATTATCTCCATTTGTTTCAATAAAATCGTGGCGTGTGATAGAAGTTGGATCAATGTGATGCTCTCGAAACGGTCGTATGAAGTTCTAAAACAAATAAGAGCAATTTAATAGCAAAAATAAACAAATGAAACGAGTGGGTGTATGGAGAAAATATCGCTAAGAGCTGCAATTTTAAATAATTAGAATAGGTCTAAAAAAATTGTTAGCAATATCCTTTGCACTTAATTTATTTTTTATTCCAAGAAATTTATTGAAACCTTTAATCTAATAAATTTAATATAGTATAATGCATTTCAATTTTCTAATACCTTGCCAACAATGGGTAGCTCAACAGAGCCCCATGTATCTGCACCCCAATGCACTAGTCCTGACCCCAAGTCGGCTGTAATTATGCCACAGAATGCAGCTACCAAAACAGAACTTAAATTTTCTAGGCGAAAATGTATTATGAAGAAATATAGGTTCACTAGCATCAATGTGATGCAGATGCCAACACATATACACTCTTGTGTTCTCTTTCCTGTAAAAAAAAAAATAATAAATAATAAAATAAAAAATATGAAATATCAATATTTATAAAACATTTTATTCTCGCAGGTGATTACATTTTCATGTATGTATGTACTATACCGTATAGCAAAAGTATGTATACGATTGTGGGATATTATGAAAATATTATAGTGTCCTTACAGCTTTGTTGATTAGCTAAACCGAAACAGAAATAGAGAAAATTGCGCTGAATTAGTGAGCAGAGTGAGTGGGAGTGTCACATTCCGATGGAATGGAATCCCGACTTCCCGCAACCAGCTGGCCTGGAGTGGGCGTGACTCTCACAAAATACCAGTATTATTTTAATGAATAACCGCGTTAAAATACCCATATTACAGACACTTTGCGATATTGCTGAACGAAATTATACGTAGGATGAAAAATCCCTGGATATAACATAATTGGCTTCACTAAATTTTTTTTTCCTCAAATAATAAAACGTATTACAAAATGTATAGTACATTTTCTTCTTACTATTATTATGTATTTATGTATTGTCATACATATCGTCTTACCAGTGCTATATAAATTCGCGAGTTCCTGAGCTCCTTTATGTTGTGGCCCCCATCTTGGCTTTGAATGATCTTCTTGACTTAATGCAGAGTTATCATTCGGATCATCTTCTAACATAGAATTTTCAAAAATTTGCTGCTCCGTTTTTATCGGAGCTAAAAACACGGCAGCCATTCTTCCGAGCTGCTTGCTGCTTTGCTCAGGCTTTGCTTCCCTGATCCCTTGCCTTGCCCAGCCCCCGCACCCCCGCCTGCCTAACGCTGCCTGCGCTGCCTCGACGCGACGCTGCCTAACCAGTACGCAAGACGCAACCGCTAAAACCGCTTAGATCCCGAATTGTTTGATTTTCTTTTCTCACAACTAGGTGGCGATGCTATATTTCAAGTTTACAAAATTCAAACTTCCAAAAGAAAGTCGGATAACTCAATAACATGGGTGGCATAGGAAATAAAATCATTTTTCCAGTTTAAAACCACTATGCAATATTTTTGAGAGCATTGATGTTGTAAATATGTTGAATTAGTATCTCAAGTATGTGAGAAAAATAACAAATATCTCAAAATTAACCGATTTTCCCAAAGAAAATAGGCTTCAATGAAGTTTGTCCTATGCTGAGCAATGTTATGTACTACTCCAGTATGAGTATGGCCTCCAAGCGCAATAAATATGACGTCATCCGCATACACCCTATAGATGATACTGGGAATGTCAGATCAAAAAACGCGCCATAATTCCGACTGGGTGAAGCGGACTGAACTAAAAGTAACTGAAGTAACGTTACGCGTGTAGTTCAGCCTGAGTTCAGCCCGGCGCTTCACCCAGTCGGAATTATGGCGCGCATTGATCTGACATACTCAGTATAGGGTGTATGCGGATGACGTCATATTTATTGCGCTTGGAGGCCATACTGGAGTAGTGCATAACATTGCTCAGCAATCAGCATAGGACAAACTTTATTTAACGCGGGGAAATCAGCTACTGCGGGATTTGACTAAAAAGTTGTAAAGATACAGAAAAATCTGAAATTTTGTACAGTGTACTATAGGATTAGGTATCTTCAAAAATGTAAAAATTTTGGGGGGTCACCATGCTAGATTTTGAATTATGATTTTTTGAAGTTTTAGTCCTATAAGAGCTCATATGTTAATTTTAATAATTAATTTCTCTCTTATCTGATGGTTACGGGTTCTGAAATTTTTAACATAGGTATAGCTGTAATTACTATTAACTTTCAAATGGCATCATAAAATTTGGAAGTTTTCTTTTTAGATTTTGAGATACAAGCCATCTACATACAACCCTTAAGCCCATTTTATTTGGGAAATCGGTTAATTTTTTGGGTATTGTTATTTTTCTCACATACTTGAGATAATTCAACATATTTACTACAGCATCAATGCTCTCAAAAATATTGCATAGTATTTTTAAACTGCATGGCAAAATGATTTTTTTTCCTATATGCCATATTGCACATACTGCGCGGGCACTGCGCTAACAGACAGTAGACTTATATTAATTATTATATTAGAAAACAAATAATTGCTTTATTATGCTATTCTCAAAAATTAAGTGCCAAATACAGAAAATGCATAAAAAATGCATAAAAATACAGAAAAATTGGAATTATTATTAATTCTATCTTCTATAATTAATATTTTATCCTCTGGAATAATTTATTAAAAATATAAAATTAAAAATTATTTATATGTATTAATTAAATTGAGGTATTATTTTAGATCTTCAAATAAAATAAAATAATGTACGTCTATCAATTGTCCTTAGAGGAAGCCTCTATATATCTATACATTCACCCAACGGGACTCATGATCAGAGTGCATGTCCCTTCGTTTACCAAACATTTTTGTAAAAAATATGAATTATTGTCACATTTCCTTCTTTCAATATATTAATCTTATGATAAATGTACTAGTTATCGGCAGCTTAAGGGTCTTAAGGTTGAAATTCCTATAGTATTGTTGAGAAAAGCAGCCATACCGACACTGCCGCAGTTATCGGCACCCCCCATTTTCGGCAGTTTATCTCGGCCCCCTTTTAGTGATAAAATAGTTTGTAGGTAGTGGTATGGAAACTAGACGAAATTCTAAGATGGTTGGTTCTAGTTAGAATCTCGTAAACTTAATACTTTCGCCGTAAAAAGAGCCTGCCTTTAACTGCGGCCTGCCGATAACTAGTACAATTACCATACATGCTTTAGAGAAGACTCTTTATTGGCCAAATCCAGTTCATAGTAATTTTAACAGTTTATTCTATATAGCCTTGTCATAACTAGACACTCTCACTGATGAGTTATCCTCAGGGGCGGATCCAGGAATTTTGTTTGGGGGGGGGGGGGGGGCGACCCCCCAGGAAAATAATCATGAAGGACCGGGGGGGGGGATTTTATTTGGCCACGACCCTTTTTGGAAAAAATTGCAAAATTAGTATGCCTTTGAAAAAATATTGTTGAATTGCAAAATTTTTGATTTGGTAGTTTTTTCCTCTTTTTTTTTATGTAAGCAAAAAAAGAAGTAAAAGTAAGACAAAATGATTTCTGGAATATTTTCTATTTTGATTTCTTCAAATTTCTCTTTTTTTTTCTTTTTTTTCCATTCTCCTTACATTGTAAGGACTCCTTACAATCAAATATGCAATAAATTATTAATGTTATTTCATTGAGGAAAAAAAAAAATCTTGAAAACCAAAAATCTTGAAAAAAAAGGACAAAATTTAAAAAATAAACTATTAATATTGTGTTTATTATTAATTATTATTATTATTTTTTTTTTTTGGTATCCGCCCAATTTACTAAAAATTGTTTTGCACTTTTTAAAACTATTAAACTTATATTTGGATGGAAAAATATTTTGAGATAAAAATTATAATAAAATTTACACTAAGTTTTTTTTTTTTTTTTTTTTTATTTATTATTTTTTTTTTTTAGTTCTTATCGCGAGCAAAATATTTTGTGGATGTCCAAGTATTAACAGAACTATATCTCTGATATATTACACCCTGATGAAATGACAACTAAGGGGATGTTAAAAAATTATTTTTTGTTATATAGTCAGGATTCAAACGCTTATTCAGTAATAAAAGTTGCGCCGAAGGCGCAAAAAATTTTTAATGGACTAATTTTTTTTTAATTTTTGCTCATTTTTTTCCACCCACGTGGGCCATTTGGGGGGCGACCACCCCCCTGGATCCGCCCCTGGTTATACTTTTGATGAATTCAAATATTATGTTGTAATTTGTTAATTATGTTGTTACTATTTTTTTTTATCAATAACACACCAACTTTCATCAGTTTCATATACAGTTTCTTTATTGATTATCCTGACCATATAACTTTTAATACGAATTGTTATGCCGATTACAAAAATAAAAAAGGAATATACAATATATTTCATTAAAAAGTTTCAGTCATCATTCCATCATAATTAACATTGTTATTTTTTTTATGTTCTTATAATATTTAAACATTCTTCAGTTCTTCACTATATTAATTATAATACATACGAAAATTTTTAATTTTTGTTTTATCAGCGATTATTAATTTTTTTTTAAATCCCTTTCCGTAAAATAAACATACTATTTTTTTTATTTTTTTTTTTTATATTAATGTAGCAATAGTTTTATACTCTATATTTTAATACTTACAAATTATTCATATAAAATAATTTGATACTCTTTTTGATATTTGATTTTGAACTTAAACATTTTAATTTAGCTGGGATTTCATTCCACAATTTAGGCAGTAAATAATATTTCAGTCTTTCAGTAAATCTATTTGTAATTTTTGGTACAAAAAGAGGGTTATAGTTACCGCAGTTCTTGTTTTATACCTATGAACTCTTGGCTCACCATGATATTCTTCGAAATAATATGTATATGATATTATTTCTTATTATTTAAATTTAAATTGTATCATTTGCACGTAGATATACTTATAAAAGCTTTTTATATTTTTTATTGTAATATGCATTATCATATATATTTGAAGAAGCAAACTGTATATTTATATAATGTGATTTTTTCCTTTTACGATTTTATAAAATACAAAAAAATAAAGAAATGCGCGTTATATTAATTATTATAAGAGTTTTTGCTGTCTTTAGATTAAATATTTTGTAAAAATACGCTCCTCGTTCTTTGCAATGCTCTAGCTTGGTTTGAAACCTGTTATCATACTGTCTTAAATACCAATCATTGTATTCGTTTCATGTGATTATTGGTCTGTTATTATTACTCGATTTCAGTCATTTAAGTTTGCTGCCTTATCTTAGATTTTGATCTTTTAGACAGTTTGTTTACATTTATATTTTTCAGAGAGTAAAACGTCCTCTTATTTTACAAAAGGGTTAATAAAACTGGTAACTTCTAAGGCTAAAAAATATAAACATAAAAATATCAGCAAAATAAGTTGATTCGCTTGAAAAAATTTATTATTTCTGAACCTGAACGGTAATACAAAACAAACCAATGAAATTGTGCAGTATAATATACTTTTATTGTTATTATATTACATTCACTATGATTAAGAATTAGTAGAATTACATACATAGTACACAGCAAAGGTCATAAAAATTTAAGAAACCTGTATACATGGTCTGAAAATATTCGTACTATTGTAGTGGAGCAGGCGGAGCTTCGGTTATCTTCGCCTTACTTGCTCTTTAAACACTTACTTCAGCGGAACTCTAGTTTGTATCCTAACAGTTATGCAGCCAGTTGGGCAGATGTGACCGACTAATTGCATATGCTGTAGGATACCTATGCAATGAAAACCTCAAATCGAAAAAAGAAATATATAACTATCTAGACTCATTCTAATCGCAACTTTTTTTAACTGACGTAAAAAAAATATTATTTTCTTGATGCTATAAAAACATATTAGGCCCAAAATGTCAAAAACTTCAACCTTTTTAATGTCACTAATAATAGTAATAATTCTTTGAACTCTTTGACGGGAACGCGAGGTAGGTCAAATGTAAGTAGTGTTTATTCCTCTTAAATTAAATACAATTTTTTTTTTTGGAAAAATTCCATCGTTTTAGTCAGATAACACTATAGTTATTTTGATTTTTGTTCCGAAGAGTTTGACATTTATGCTATAGATTCATTCCTGATATGTTATTATCAAGAATTAATATATTGATCAATTAAAAATTAAACTTATTTTCCAAAAAAAATTAAAAATTTAGAATTATTAGCATCCTGAAAATTGAAGTCACGGTCGGTAGCTTATGCATGAGGGCATAAAAAAGGATAACGAGCGTGATGTGACGTCATGTCACAATTTTCAAAAATAAAGTTAAACTATTGAAGGCGGGAAATCAGGTACTACGGTATTTGACTAAAAACTAAAAAATTGTAAAGAAAGAAAAATCTGAAACTTATTTGCACAGTGATACATTAGAATAAGGTATCTTAAAAATGTAAAAACTTTAGGGGGTCACCCGCATGCTAGATTTTAAATCATGACTTTTTTGAAATTTTAGTACCATAAGAGCCCATGTTAATTTCATCAATTATTTTCTCTCTTATCAGATGGTCACGAGTTCTCAAAATTTTATCATAAGTATAGCTGTTTAACTTTAAATAGCACCATAAGTTTTGGAAGCTTTCTTTTTTGATTTTGAGACATTGGAATACAACAAATACAATATTTATTATTATTGTAATTATTTATAGTTTTCCTTTTTTTTGTATAAATATATGTTTTTATTGTGATCGTAAAGAGGATGAAGGATTTTTTTATTTTACATCAGTCAAACAAATTAAGTGCGATTAGTTAATTAATGGACCACTTGCAATGAACGAACTTTTTAAAATATTTTGAAATTTTCTCCATGCATTTCTTATGAAAAAATCGTTTTCACTTACACGTTGCAACAATTAAAAACATTTCATTACAAGTGGTCCATTGACTTGAAAAAAGTGGCCCATGCTATTGTTATCCTGGGTAATTACTATTTTTTTTTTTTTTGCTATATCATTAATAGTTAGTTACGGGGATCTCACCTAAAAATTTTCGTAACTTAATTATGACTATATACTTGTGTACAATGAGAAAGTTTTTTTAAGCAAATAAGCACTCGATGTATTTTTTTTAAACTTTTTTCTTTTTCTTTAGTTCTTTTTATTTCTTTTAACAATTTAATTTAATTAATTTTTCTCTTTATGTTGTCGTATGATTGTTGATTATGCTTATATAATACATGACATTTTGTTCTGCAAATTCTTTTTACCGGTGCTGGATTTCAGTGCTGCGGACTGAAGCTATAGGTTAAATTAATATTAATAATTATATATATACATTACATGTTAGCATCAAAACCCGAAATTGACCCAAACTAGGTATTTTTGTTCATTTCGGCTTTTGGTTCGTTGCTTTTTGACAAAACCCGGAATGCCAGTTTATTTCGGCTTTTGGTCACGAAATTTTGATTCATATACTAGTTTTGAGCATTTCGCAAAAAGCAAAACCCGGTGTATAACATTTACATCTAGTTTTGGTATTTGAATTTTGACCAGAACTATAGTTGTGATCAAAATAGAAAAATCAAAAGCCGAAATATGAACATTTCTGAACTCAATTATTTGATATAAGTATGAGAGAGAGAGAGAGAGAGAGAGAGAGAGAGAGATAACACGACACGTTAAATAAAAAAAGTAAAAATATTTATTTTAAATTACAATAAGAATAAGAGTGATATATTTTGACTTATGACTAATTTCCCGTATATAGGCTGAAAGTTCAAGTCCACCTTACCCACACAGCACACAATGAGATAATATACATATATACCTTTCATCTACCATATACCAGATATATATGCATATTATTTTCAAACCAAACATATAATATGCAGGGTGTTTATTTAAATTTTTACTTTTTCAGAAGCGTTTTTTAATACGAAGTCTAATGACAAATTAGACTTATTGTACATCAAATTAAAGCTTAAGTTTTGACATTTTCTTTTCTGTTTTTAAAAATGTGATTTGTCGATTTTTCTTTTATGAAAAACAATACGAAGAGTGTTTTTTTCGAAAAACAGACGTTAGCAATCAGCGTTTTCCTAAAAAAATTAAAAACGTCTTATTAATTTTTTTTCTTAGTTAAAAGTGATGATAAGCAAATGACATTAAGGTTTCTCCGAGTGGAAACCATTTGTAGCCAGCAGTTGTCAAGTTAAAACTTCAGTTCGAGCCACATGCGTTGCGGAGCATCTAAGCCGTGATGGACTCGATATAGCACCAGTAATCCTGATGGCGTCGCTTCAACTCTGGATATCTTGCACTTAAACACTTTGTCTTTGACGTCCCACAATAAAAAATCAGGTGGGGTGAGGTCTGGTTATCTCGGTGCCCAAGCTGTGGGTCCATCTCAGCCAATCTAGCCTTAGTTTACATCAAAATCTGGCGCAATCGAGACTTTTTCCTTCAAAAATGAGCTCTTACGCCATTTACTGATAAAAATAAAAAACACTTGACATAACTCTTTTTTGCGAACATTTTTAAAAATGTCAAAATTTGAGCTTTAATTTGATGTATAACAATAAGTTGCAATTGTAAAAAAATTTCATAGTGAAATCAGCCTCTAAAATAGTAAAAATTAAAAAAAAAAAAACCTGTATTATATTCATTTGATATACTGCTATATATATGTACTTTACATTTTTATGGAGTGTAAATGTATATTATTCGTATAGAATTGGTATGCAATATTTTTAAAAATTACATCTACACATAAACTATTTGTATCCCTAGCAAAAATTATCATTTGAATTTTCAAAAAAATTATCAATTGATCTACACTCTGAATATCAATTGAAAATTGGGACTAATCTCCATTCATTTTAATGGTCGATCCACTAAAATGAGTGGTGATGTCATCTCATTTTTACGGTCGATCCACTAAAATGAGTGGTGTTGTCATCTCATTTTTACGGTCGATCTACTAAAATGAGTGGTCATCACATCTCATTTTAATGGTTCAGATCATTCAAACGAAATGACAATGGTCCTTACATTCAATTGATATCCACGGTGTAGATCAATGATTTTTTTATGCCTCGCCATATGATTTGTTCGCCGCCGCTCCAGATTATTAGCATTCAATTTTTAGTATCTTTCTGATCTGCAACATATTAAATCATTTAAGTACATTATATTTTTATAAAATAAAAGAACATATTTGATTTAATTATAAAATGAATTTTTTTCGGTTTAGTGATCGGGGGGAACGCAGAAAAAGCTAAGGGTCCACTATAATTTAATACATAAACACTTTTTTTTTTTTTTTGACTTCAGAAAAAACTACATAACTGATTATAGAGAAATTAAATGAGAAATACTAGACATAGTTTTACGTGAGTAAAACCAATGAATTGTTTCTCATTTTTTTCTAAAACCGACAACCTCCATTCACCATTCATTGAAATTTATTAAATTTCTAAACAATTTACATGCTAAAAAGATACAATCTTTTGTACAAATTTAAATATGATATTTATTTTTAAAAAATGTCAGATATATTTGCTAAAAATAAAAAATAACATACATGGGAAAAAAATGAAATTGTTATGTACCAAAACTTTTTTTTTTCCGACATTAAATTGACTATTAAAATATAACCAGTACATTTTGTGACAATTTTGCGTAATAAATATTATTTTGCATTAAACTCACCTTAATATTATTCAAGAAACCTAGCTGTTTGGAGTAGTAAAAGCTCACACTCGATCAAACATCATGTTGCATAAAATTTATATTGGATCATAATCTCAAAACGGCCGACGGTGAATGCACGCCTCATATTTCAAACCCAGAAAAAAGGTACTATTTATTAGCCTAACACAATTTTAGTATTTCAGAATAATACATAAGTATTTACTTACACTTTTATAATATTCTTATTCTTCTAAGTTGAAATAATACCAATAATATTTACTAATATTACAGAGAACGACGTAAAACGTTGAACGCGCCATGCTTCCCTTCTCGTAAATGGCCGTTGTTGGCGTCAATATGTCAATGCCTTGTGATTGGCCAATTCATATCACGTGACTTTATGACGTGTTACATCAATATCAATTGAAATTTTGTCATTAGATTTTTAATGACCATGAAAAATTCAATGATAATTTAATCATTTAAAATTTTAGCCGGATTTTTAAAAAAAAAAATACTAAAAAGACAAAAAGTAACATTTTTCCTCACTAATTAAATAAAAGCGCTTTATTTTGGCCCATTTAATTTTTTTATTTACCTCTCCCTCTCCTTCTCTCTTTCATTCCTTTAGCAATTTTTACATTATTTACTGAGCTTTTATAAAATTCAAAATAAATATAAACTATAATTTCTTAAATTTGTTTTGTATTTTTGCTAAAAAAGAACAGTTATTAAAAAAAATTGTAAAGAAAAAAAATTAAAACAAAATGTCCTGATTTTTTTTGGAATATAATTTGATAAAACAATATTTTCTTATCATGTTTTTTTTTTTTTTTTTTTTTTTTTTTTACAAAAAAAATGTTTATTTTCAGTTTGGTTGAAAACAATAATCAATTCCCGATGATCAGTGATCGTTAAAATTTCAATGATTAGGAGACATTTTAATTCGATGACAAATTCTAGTCAATTGATTTTATTACATTTTAAGATAAAATGATGCGATATTTAAAAAAAATCAATTGATATTAATCATTCATAAAATTTCAATGATAAAGACCACTAAAAACTCGATGACAATTTAGCCAATTGATTTTTTCACATTAAAGATAAAATGATATTGAAAAATATCAATTGATATTATCATTCAATAAAATTTCAATGATAAAGACCACTAAAAATTCAATGACTATTAAGCCAATTGATTTTTTCACATTAAAGATGAAATGATATTGAAAAATATCAATTGATATTAATCATTCAATAAAATTTCAATGATAAAAGGCCACTAAAATTCGATGACAATTTAGCCAATTGATTTTTTCACATTAAAAATAAATTGATATTGAAAATTATCAATTGATATTGACTAGTATCATTTAAAAATAAATGAAAGTCAATTCAAATTTATTGTGAGTCCATAAAAATTTCATGATAATTTTTGCTAGGGATACATTTACTAAACGTATATATACCTCCAAACCTTTAATAGATGTTAATTAAAAGTGCTAATTACAGCGTATTTTAGTAACAAAGTTTTTGAAACTTAAAAATTAGCTTCATTTTTAATTCATCTTTGAATCAAAATGGCTTTAAAAGTTCTAAATCAAAAACTTCCAAAGAAAACATAAAATGCCCTGGTCAAAAATCTTGCCTTAATTCTTACAAGATCAACTCAAGATCTTGTAAGATGGCTTCAAGACATCCAAGATCTTGAACATTTGAAAAAAGTAAGGCAAGATTGTTCAAGATCTTACCAAAACTTAAAATCTTGCATGAATCTTACAATAAGATCTTGTAATTAATCTTGCATAAGATATTTTCGTGTGCAAGATAAAAATTAGGTTTCAAGATTAATTTTTCTTGTGCAAGATACTAAAAATCTTACACAAGTAAATAAATCTTGCACAAGATCAATATCTTGGCAAGAAAATATCTTGCGCAAGATTTTGTAGTCTTGTCAAGGCGTAAATCTTGAACAACTTGTGCAAGATAAATATTTTCTTGTGCAAGAAAAAGTATCTTATTCACGCAAAAATCTTGAGCAAGATTATTTTTACCCAAGATAAAATCTTGCACCAAATTTTTACAAGAAAAAATCTTGCAAGACTTAACAATGCAAGATCTCTAAATCTTGTGCAAGAATTTGTTCAATTTTCCAAGTCCAGAATTCTATAATTTGGAGCAAAATTATAAATATCTTGCATATTTGGATTTATCTTGAACAAGATCGTAAATCTTGCATTTATAGAGGCCAACAGGTAAGATAATTTAAGTTTATGCGGAAATTTTGTGAAAAATATAAAATATCTTGGATAATATAAAAATATCTTGTGCAAGATTTTTTCGCGCGCTTTGGCCATCTATCGGTGTATTTTGTAAACTTTGATGAGGAAACAGCCAGTGCGCATGACTGCACGCATTGCATTATGGGTAATAATGGATGCTGTTGATAGATGATAAACATGTCGTACATGTGCTCTGTGTTTCTTTTAGTTTTGTGGCGTTTATAATAGTGATAATTAAGTTGCTTATGCACCAGATTCTACATTATAACAGGTAAGAAACATATTTAGTAATCGTTCCACACGCAAATTAGATTTTAGGCTAATATGAACTTATCTTTGTTTTCATATACGAGCTCGAATCTTCATTGATTTAGTTGAGAAATTCGCAACAAACACAAAGTGATCTATGATGATGGATCTGTGGAAATGCTATAGGTGGGCCTTTTTTGGATGAGGTGAGTGTAACTCTTTTTTTTCGTAAAAGTGATTAAACAAATTATTTTTTTATGTTTCTTCTTATATAAAAATGTCTAAAAACAGAATAAAGGGTATAATGTTTTGGGGGAATTAGCTTATAAATTAATTATTGCATCTTTTTTTACTATATTGTGAGTTGATAATGCGAGAATTAAAGCATTATTTTCTAACGGTTTTCATCTTGAGTTAATCTTGCAAGAATCAAAGCAAGATTTTCCAACGGTTTTTATCTTGAGCTGATCTTGCAAGAGTCAAAGCAAGATTTTCTAACGGTTTTTATCTTGAGGTGATCTTGCAAGAGAGTCAAAGCAAGATTTTCTAACGGTTTTTATCTTGAGGTGATCTTGCAAGAGTCAAAGCAAGATTTTCTAACGGTTTTTATCTTGACTTGATCTTGCAAGTATCATGCAAGATTTTCTAATAATTTTAATTTTTTGAGCTGTAGGCAAGATTCAATGCAAAATTTCATGTTTTTAAGTTTTTCTTCTTTATAGCTGATCTTGCAAGATGCATGAAAATTTTGTACGATTTTAACATTTAATTTGTTGCATGCTCTATAAACCATAATGCACATATCGAGATAATATAATTATACGTTACTATAGCTTGCATGCTTTTTACGATGAGCAATCACTTGTTTATTAAGTTACAGAGATATTATACCATTTATTATGTTCTATACTTCAAATTTGTTTTCTTACATTTTTTTTACATAAATGTCATTTTGTTATTTGCCTGGCCAATAACTGACGAGTGACGAGTACTCTTATAGAGTGCTGAACAAGTACGCAATAGTAACTGATGCCATTTTTTTTAGCTTGCTGTCTGGACAATAAATTAACGAGTACTTCAAGATTGCAGAACAAATAATCAATAATTATGTTTAACTATGTTTTTTTTAGCTTGCTGCCTGGACAATAATTTACGAGTTCTTCTAGATTGCAGAACAAATACGCGATAATAATAGTTCAGTTTTTTTTTTTTTTTTTTTTTTTTAGCTTGCTACCTGGACAATAAATTGACGATTACTTCAAGATTGCAGAACAAATACGAGACAATAAAAGTTCAGTTTTTTTTTTAGCTTGCTACGTGGACAATAAATTGATGATTACTTCAAGATTGCAGAACAACGCGATAATAATAGTTCAGTTTTTTTTAGCTTGCCACCTGGACAATAAATTGACGATTACTTCAAGATTTCAGAACAAGTATACGCAATAATTATGTTTAATTTTTTTTTTTGTTTAGCTTGCAGTCTGGACAATAATTGACGATTACTTCAAGATTGCAGAACAAATACAAGATAATAATAGTTCAGTTTTTTTAGCTTGCCACCTGGACAATAAATTGACGATTACTTCAAGATTGCAGAACAAATATACGCAATAATTATGTTTAAGTTTTTTTTTTTTTTTTTTTTTAGCTTGCTGCTCTTGGACAATAATTGACGATTACTTCTAGATTGCAGAACAAATATACGCAATAATTATGTTTAAGTTTTTTTTTTTTTTTTTTAGCTTGCTGTCTGGACAATAATTGACGATTACTTACTTCAAGCGATTGCAGAACAAATACGAGATAATAATAGTTCAGCTTTTTTTAGCTTGCCACCTGGACAATAGATTGACGATTACTTCAAGATTGCAGAACAATACGAAATATTAATGTTTAAGTTTTTTTTTTTTAGCTTTCTGCCTGGACATTCTGGACAATAGTTGACAAGTAATTCTAGTTTGCAGAATAAATACGCGATAATTAAATATATTTAATTTTTTTTTTAAGTTTTTTATATTAAAACTTTTATTTTGCAGAGTAATTGTTGCTTGGATCTGACCAGAGCTTTTGATTCTACATTGCGAAGAAAAGCTGCAAAGACCATATTAAGATCAGAAAACAAGATTTCCTGAAATAAATTATAGAAACATCTTGCATAGTCTTGACAAGATTTTCTGCAAGATTTTATTTAAGATCTTGCAGACTCTTGGCAAGACTTGTTGCAAGATTTTACGATAATCTTGCAAAGTCTTGACAAGATTTTTTGCAAGATTTTACGACGAAAGTCTTGTTTATTCTTGACAAGATTTGCTGTAAGATTTTACGGACCCAAAATCTTGCACAAGATTTTTAAGTACGACAAGGTGTCTTGTGCAAGATTGTCATTTCTTGTTATAAGATTATCCTCAAGATCTTGACAAGATCTTGTGCAAGATCTTGACAAGATCTTGTGCAAGATCTTGTCAAGATCTTGTCGTGCCATAATAAAAATCTTAAACAAATCTTGAGCAAGATCTTGGCAAGATCTTGCTCAAGATTTTTGACCAGGGTGTAATTAGAATTGTTAATTAAAAGTTTGGAGTGACTTTTGAAAAATATTATAAATAGTAATGTGTATAGAATCATAACTTTTTTATAAAATTGATACTTTATTTTGTATTGTTTTTATAAGTTATTAGCTGTATGGCTTGGCATTTGAAGAACTCATCTCACTACTGTCAGGTTCCCGAAAATGTAAATGCTTAATACCCAACTTGACATATTAAAATATACCCAATATAAAAGTCCGCTGCAGTGTGGTAAGTGTTAAACAATAAGTGAGTCGGGGCAAGTAATGACTGAGTTGGGTATGTATCAGATTTGGAGTTAATACCACAGTAATTGGTATACAATTAATATTTTCATTCTTAAAAAAGCATTTACCTTCTATACGTAAACTATTATAGTATCCGTATATGGTATACATATACTTGGGTCTTGAAATATACGTATAATCGACGCACGAAGTAGGACGTTTGAACGTTTCTCATACGATCATCATCCCTTTTACATATACGGATATTATACATATAATTACCTTTGGTATATATGTATATATAAAAAGCATATATTATATGTATGATATCTCAATCTGTGCTGTGTGGGTACTTTATCCAGTGATAACGATTTATTTTAAAATATTTCTTTTGTACGTATATTTAGTTGACTGTTTGTCTCTGTGCTGAAAACATGGTTTATAATTTCATAATATTCGTTAAAAACAGGATAAGAAAGTGTTTGAATTTAAAAAGTTTCCAACACACGTACGTATATTGTTGGTCCGCAAATTATAAGTGAACATGGTTAGTGGTTTTATACATAGCTCTTAATTTTCATTTAATCGTAAGTAGCCCCTTAAAACAATAATAATATACAATTTACTGAATGGACCACCTGCAATAAAATATTTGTAATTGTTGCAACAAGGGAAAATGATTTTTTATTTTCTTTTTGTAAGAAATGCATAGAGAAAATTTCAAATAATTTTAAAAAGTTCGCTCATTGCAAGTGGTCCATTGCTAGGCCAAACAGTAAGTTTTTTTTTCGTATTGTCTCAATTTATATTCCGTATCTATATATATAGCCATAAGATTAGAGATTATGGTCAGCGCATTCTAAAATTAATATTTCAGACCATATATTTTGCATTTCAAGTAAAATAATTGTTTGTTGTAAATAATACATTGTTCTAACGCCTCAATTTTATAATACTAAAACATAATGCATTTATATAATATAATTATATAGTTTTTTATATCCTTGCATAAAATTCTGAGGTGAGAAATGTTCATATTTCGGCTTTTGATTTTTCTATTTTGATCACAACTAGTTCTGGTCAAAATTCAAAGACCAAAAAACTAGATATAAATGTTTACACCGGGTTTTGCTTTTTGCAAAATGCTCAAAACTAGTATGAATCAAAATTTCGTGACCAAAGTCGTAATGTATATTATGTAAGCCATGTGTGATCAACAATAACGACCGACTATCCACCGCTACTTGCGGTCATTTATCATAATATTATATTATATTATATTATATTATATTATATTATATTATATTATATTATATTATATTATATTATATTATATTATATTATATTATATTATATTATATTATATTATATTATATTATATTATATTATATTATTATATTATATTATTTAATAATAGCTTAATTAAAACTGTTTTAAAACGTACACTGCTGGGCCAACATTGAATATTTTAGCGTATTAAATTTTTTTTCAGAGAAATACACCCGAAGTATAAATGGTTCTATAACTTCTAACTAAAAATCATATTTGATCGAGTTTATGTATGCAAATTTCTCCCTTCACCCAATGCTCTCACTGTGTTTACCGTCCTCTATTTCGAGTGAAACGAGATCCAACGGTATAGTTCCTCCGGTTTCGCAACTTATTATCATTATATTATATATATATATATATATATATATATATATATATATATATATATATATATATATATATATATATATATTGAAATGGGTGTCAAAAATGCTTTTAAATATATATTTAAGAATTTCAGTCATCACAACCTGCATGCGCTTATAGCGCTTTTACTATAAGCACTTAATTAATAAATCTTGCACAGGATCCTGTACTAGACGTCCTATACGCGAGGCTTTGAAATGTTTATTGCAGAGGATCTTGCAGGATTCTGCAAGAAGTGGAAGATACTGTTTATCTTGCATATGTATTAGGATCTGCATAATCCTGAGCAAGATTTTACGTGTTTTTTAAGCAGAGCGAAATAGACCAAAATATATCATAGACAACACCAAATATATTCTCAATGTATAGATTTATTTTATATCTACTATATTATAACTAAAATTTACCAAACGCTATATTTTTATATTAAAATAAGGTTAGAATGTAATAATGCAAAGAAGATGCAATTATGATAATCTATTTAAATTTTGATGTGTTCGCGTTGATGTTTTTTTCACTTTTATGATTATAAAGACAGTTTCTAAATTAAATTTTTCTTTTATTTAAAAATAATGAAATGAATAACAAAATGTAATCTCATAAATTTGACATCACTTAGGGAAATTGGGTTTCCTTTGAAGTATTAAAACTGTCAGTTCTTTATTGAATACCAATTCTTCGCACTAGCACCCCTTGGGATATTTTGACGTCACAATAAATTTGAGATAAATACTCCATGTTCTTAGACCCTTTCTTCAATCTTCCAGTGACTACTTAACCGGGACGTTCGATTGTCTGTACAGCATATGTAAGTTTCTGTAATATATAAAGTAAAATTATTGCATTTTCAACACCAACTAAGGCATTTCAGTTACCTTTTATTCCTACACACACCACACAAAAGTGAACTCTTAAAAAAAAAGTATTTATTAATTTATCTTTTAGCAACGGTGATGCGAAGCTGCTTATTGGCTCTAACTTGGCTGGGCGCCGTGTTGCTGCTTGCACTGCAGCGCGGCTCTGCAAGAGCAGCCCCTGGGTCAGGTACGTCTGCAACACGTGCCATTACTGCACCTCGACTTGCACGTGGAATCATCATGCAGGACGGAAGTGCTGCAGGAAACGCAGTTGGATCTCGTTTCACTCGAAATAGAGGACCGGTAAGCACAGAGCATACGTGGGGTAAAGGGAGGAATTTGCATAGACTCGATCAAGTATGATTTTTAGTTAGAACCATTTATACTCCAAGCCAAGCACATCTCTGAATAACATTTGAATTTTAATACGCTAAAATATTCAATCTTGGCCCAGCTCCAGCAGTGTACGTTTTAAAACAGTTTTAGCTATTATGTATTATGATAATGATAAATGACCGCAACTAGCGGTGGAGTCCGTCGAAATTGTTGGTCACACGTGGCTTATACATAAACTTTATTTTATTATTGATACTTCAGTATTTCAATGTTATCAAATTTCCTACAGATAACTAAAAGCTGCATTTGTTTCTAAACGAATAAAAAAAATTGCTAATTTAAAATAATAATAATCTATTACATTTAAACTCTTATATTGTTTGATATCCCCCCCCCCCCCCCCCCCCCCCCCGCATAGCACGCTTTATACTTATTATTTCAAAATAAAGTTAACTTGATCTCCAAACAAAACCAAACCGAACAAAAAAAAATTTTAGTAATGTAAAATATTATCATACATGCTTTCTAAGTATTATACATATATTTCGTTCAAATGTGTATAGGAAACAATTAGCACGGAAGTCTCTTAACTGCTGCAATGGTGCATGGTTTTAATTACAAATAGGATATAACCATAACCATTTACATATTAAATTATATATATATATATATATATATATATATATATATATATATATATATATATATATATATATATATATATATATATATATATATATATATTACAGTTCACACACACACGTACACTGCCTGAAAATTTAGATTCTCGTGATCTTGACTATAATATTGAAATAATAATAAAAAATATGAAGTTCAAATAGAAATTTAACTCGAAACTTAAATATAAGTCTCGAATCACTCCATATAGTCTTCACTTATTATAGTACTTATTTTAATAGATCACACACACAACACACACGCACACGCTCATACATACATAGGACATACACTCTTATGAATATAACTTTTAAATTTGTCTCTGCTAATAGAGGATAGTCTTAACAATTTTAAATTCGCTCGAATTTATGAAATGCAAAATTTGAGTGAAATAAAGACATTTGACATTTGGTTAGTTAATTTTTGTAAGTTTGGCCAAAATTATGCGTAAATTATATTTTTGTTGTTATCACAAATGGCATAGATAACTTTTAAGTGCATGTATATTTATTGGAGCTTACTTGGGTGCACACACTCAATGAAGTAATAATCACTGGCGATGCGAGCAAAGCTATATAAAGGATCCCTAATACTCTATCCTTCAGCATTGCAGGCAATATTTGTTAAGCGTTTCTTTTTTATAAAAATATACTTCTTTGAGACAGGAAAAATTCAACTGAATACTAAGGTATACTATTCTGTACATATACGTTTAAGTGTTTTAAGCCATTAATTTTATTTATTTTATTTATCACTGTAGTAACAAAAATTGTCATTAGAAACTTGTATGATATAGATGATTGATTGTAATGTATATTTACTTTACTCCGCTATACCCAACATATGAGATATAGGGAGTATATTATTATATATAGGCATGATACTATATAGTATATATCACGCCTATAAGTACAGTATACTCCGTGTATCTCACATGTTGGGTATATAACAGAGTATCATTCCAATTTTAAGTAAACTATGTAGAAAATGTAGATGTATAAGCGTACATCAATGCAATATTTTAAAAATATTCATATTATAACAATAAAAGGGCTACCGTACATATATACGGAGTATAGTACATATATATACTTTAATTATACTTTAAATTATATAAATTTACTCATGCAGTACATGATTCTTAACTTCTTACATCCTAAAACAACATTGCGTCTCTATCGTGTCAAAATGTATCAACGTGAAATTATCACGAACTCGTCAAACATTCCATCTACATAGGACATAGGGGTTTTACCGTTTTTATTGTTATTTTGTTATATTCTAGATCATATTGCCCAGGGACAGATTTTAAGATCACATACATCATGATTTTTGTATTATTCCTTACATCATTTCATTATAGTAATACTAATAAATTAATTGTTGTAAAATTGAACAACTAAACAGCTTTTGTTTATTGCGTATAATAACTTTATTTAAACTTAATATTATATATATATCAGTGGTTCGGACCCGGACCCGGGTCCGGCCAAAACCCTATATTTTGGACGGGTTTTTCGGACCCGGGTCCGCGGACCCGAAAAAACAATTGACGGGTCCGAACCCCTGATATATATATATATATATATATATATATATATATATATATATATATATATATATATATATATATATATATATATATATTATAATATAAGTATTAAATAGTAAATCAAGGTTGATATACAATCTCGCTGCATATATACCTTGATTCCACACATAGTATATTGAGTTAAATATAATATAAATAATTAGTAATAATTATTAATAATAATTAAATAACACAAAATAAAATATAAATGAAATTAAAATGAAAACATTGTCTGTGATCAAGAAAAAGACCTTTTGCCGCCTGATGACGACATTTTGCGAATTTCAAAAATTATAATTAAAATACTCAATGAGCTCAAAAATTACAAATTCGCATATCTATCGATTCAGAACAAATGTCCTTACAATAAGCAGGTTAACTTATAGCCCGTATAGGTTTTACTTATATGTGCGACAATGTTTTTATTTAAATGTTTTGTAATTTATTAAATGTTGCATGCAACATTTCAGGCACGACCAATGGAGGGTCTCGTCTTACTTGATGAGTTAGAAGCAGCTGTTGATGAAGATAAACGTCAGTTTGATGACTATGGCCACATGAGGTTCGGAAACGAGGCCCGCAGCAACAAGCAGCTGCATTTGATGATTATGGTCACATGCGGTTTGGAAGATCAGGGTCTGACTGATAGAAAATTAAAATTTTAAAATTTGCAATGTTCATCATTATTATATAGTTTAACACTATGTATTGCAATTATGTAACTCAATAGAAAAAGTTATGAAACCTTTGTTATTTATTTTTATTTTCACTCCTATTTAGGGTATATGCGAATTATAGTTTTTAGAGTACCTATAATAAAATATGAGGACTCGAATCTATACTTTGTAAATGAGCTATGTTTCCTATAATCTTCAGAAATCTCCGCCAAATTCGTAAAAAAATATCGAAAATCCGAAAATTGTAGTGATTTTGATTATATACTGGGCGACACAGGACATATATAAAGTAATATAGAAGACTCTTGAACAATCGAAGTATGGTTTTATATTGAAAATTTCGTAACAATTTCTATTGAGATCAGTAATTAACAGCTATATGTAGATACAGCACAAATTATAATTAAATGTGCGAACTGACTATGGCATTTTTATAATTTTTTAACCTAAACCTTGCAAATCATAGTACATCATATCATAGTATATCATAGTAAATACTACATAGTAGTATTTAATAAAATATTGGACCTAGTACAATATAGCACAAGATATATATGACAAATAGAAACAACAGGTATGACTATATATAAAATAAAAGAGAGGCGTACATCTTATAGTTGGTACCTCTCATTTTAGCTAAGGAGAATTTTTTTGAATAACTGATGAAATTTCATCTATTTTTAACACTTTATTAAGAGCATATTAATGAGATATCAGTTCCAACAAAAAATTAACTTCAGAATTTTTTAATTTTAAAATGTCAACTTTTTGGCCCTTCTCAGACCTGACGGGGGGGGGGGGGGGGGTCCGGACCCCTAACCCCCCCCCCGTTAATACGCTACTGTATATATATATGTGTATATATATATATATATATATATATATATATATATATATATATATATATATATATATATATATATATATACTGTAAGTATAAATATAAAGTAAATAATAAATATAAAGAATATTTAATCTAAAATATTAACTAATATTGATCACTTGATAATTGATTGGTTAATGATTCTTCATTCAATAAATTTCAGTCAATCAATACCCATAACTGACCAACCTCCGGTTACCTCCGGTTAAAAGTTCCTAGTGGGCGGAAAAAAAAAGAGGAAAAAAGAAAAAAAAAGAGAAAAAGAAAGCAAAAAAAAAAAAAAAAAAAAAAAAAAAGGGAAAGGAAAGGAAAGAAAATAAAAATCTCCAAAAAATGAAATAAAAATCACAGCTATACAGAGCATTTCTTTTTTTACTTATTATACATAATTCATTTTATTTTTAAGGCCTCGGGTAGCATTTTTGCCGTAACACTCAATGATGACATTTTTTAGCTTATTAAATGAACCAAATTAATTATCAAACTCCAAAAAGTTTCAGCTTAAATTAAATCTTCCGCAAATAAACCCCATTTAGCGCGTAGAGATACGAAATTTCAAGCTCACCGTGTGCGCAAAATTAAATTGATCAACTTCTTAACAAAATACCAGAGTA
>OX439129.1:28553838-28601338 GCA_949318235.1 Ecdyonurus torrentis
AAAACTATTAGTCTGCACTTGACGTCTTAAAGCAGGAAACATTTATAATTGCTATGATCTAGCTGCCTGTTAGAATTACTTTGATTATATCATTTTTATTTTTCAAACATCTTCCAACCACCTCAGACCATGATGATAAGGTATGAGTCTAAAGGAAGCAAGAGAAGTATGGTTGCATCACACATTCCCCCTTCTACCTAGAATAGGGCATAAGTATGCCCTAAATTCCTACTGACGCTAGATCGAGTGCGCGTAGTCACTAGGCCATGTAGTGCGCATCCGAAGCTCTCTAAGTTTTTGCTATGGCCCTACAAAGCGTAGCCATCTTGATTTCCCCTCTCCCACTTCTTACTAGGTTAGGGTGTAGGGCCAAGGGTGAATTTGGGACACAAAGTATGTCAGGATTGAAAGTTGTGGAGGTCTATCACTAGGTCAGGCTAAAAACATCTGTGTTGTTGGCTTACCCTGAGAGGGATTATAGCGTCATGATATGTATGTATGTATGTATGTATGTATGTATGTACAGTCGGCGCATTGAATGATTGAGTGTGGAGAAAGCGCGGCAAATTTGTGATGTCAGAGAGGTTCCTTTGAAAAGATGGCGGATGGCGGTTCGCGGTTCTTTTTTAAAATATCACGTCCGCGATATGCGGCGTATACGGCTGATTCAGACTTCATTGAAATCGTATTTAAAGTATATTTTCCTTTTCTTTAAGTTGATGAATCTTGATTGCAGCTATGATTATACAAATATAATATAAATTTATGTATTTAACATTGATAAATAATATAATCTGTATTTCTTTATTATATATTTAGAGAAGGAAAAAGAGAGAGAAAAGCGGGGCGATTGTGCCTATAGACGGCATAAAATATCAGGATCACTATTTTATTGACTGGCCCGATTAATTATAGATTCCATGAAAACGGAAAACGGAAAATAGTTTTTTTTTTATAACACCATTTAAAAAAAAATATTCTTTAGAAAACACTTTACTCATAGAAAAGTGAAACAAAAAATAAATCACGCAAGCTTAATTTTTGTACTTCTTTTAGTTTTTGTTTCACATTTTTATCAGCTTTAGAGGGAGGAAATATTTTTTAAAATTTGGCTATATAGTCACCGCAGCAGCCAATGTACACCCGACACCCAACTTGACGTAAGAAAAAAAAAAAAAAAAAAAAAAAAAAATGAAACGAGTAAAAATTGAAACTCTTAAAACGTCTTTATAAATTTTTCTTTTAAAAGTATGTTTGAATATAACGTAACGTTTTATCACTTATATCTATAAAATCACTTATAAATACATAAATATGCATGGAAAAAAATCATGTCATTCAATATGCAAATTTAATGCGATATGTTTTATAGTTCCTAAATTATTAATTAAATTAATCAACTCAAAAATACGTATAGGATATAGCTTTTTATTCTTATTTTCCAATGCACAATGTAACAAAATAATTTTAAAAATCAAACATCAAATAATGGTTAAAGTATATAGTTTTTTCATAAATGTTTTATAAAAAAAAAAATACTATTTTCCGTTTTCATGGAATCTATAATCTAGCCAGTCAATAAAATAGTGATCCTGATATTTTATGCCGTCTAGAAGCACAATCGCCCCGCTTTTCTCTCTCTTTTTCCTTCTCTAAATATAGTAAAGAAATACAGATTATATTATTTATCAATGTTAAATACATATATTTATATTATATTTGTATAATCATAGCTGCAATCAAGATTCATCAACTTAAAGAAAAGGAAAATATACTTTAAATACGATTTCAATGAAGTCTGAATCAGCCGTATACGCCGCATATCGCGGACGTGATATTTTAAAAAAGAACCGCGAACCGCCATCCGCCATCTTTTCAAAGGAACCTCTCTGACATCACAAATTTGCCGCGCTTTCTCCACACTCAATCATTCAATGCGCCGACTGTATGTATGTATGTATGTATATAATTTTTAATTCTTCATCGATAAGTATGCATAATATCGATAAATATACAAAGAGTATAGCATTTGTAGGTGCCTGATTTTAGGGAAGCCAAGCCCAAAGGTAATTAAGACTTGATTACTATTGTTGTTGTAATTATTATTTTTTTAATGGGACATCTGATTATAAAATTGTAAATCAATATCATGCACCACAAAATCACAATTGTACCTAATTTATTTATCTGCTTATAAATTCATGACAAAACAAAGCACGTGAATATGACATAACAATATCATTTCCATATAAAGTTTGTGGCACACAAAAAAGCACTATGTTTAAATTATATCTATAACCTTTTATTTGTCTATGACTGTACAGCATGGGTATTACTTATTCACCATTCTGTATAAATTATTTGCATCTTGTTTCTTGTACTAGTGATACTGTGTTAATTTCCTTTTGACTTATTTTAAGTTTTCTGTTTCAGAGTATTGGTATCAAATTTCACTGAAGAGCAGCTTGATAGATATGAAATGTACAGACGATCAGCTTTTCCCAAAGCAGCAATCAAAAGAGTAAGTTAATATATTTTTACAACTGTTATTAGCACAATTTGTTATACAGGTTCTTTGCTCTTATTTTCAGATAATGCAGACTATAACAGGCTGTTCGGTGTCTCAAAATGTTGTTATTGCCATGTCGGGTATTGCCAAAGTGTTTGTAGGAGAAGTCATTGAAGAAGGTAAAAAAAAAAAAAAAAAAAAAAAAAAAAAAAACTTTGAGTTTCTTTAACAACACACTAAGACATAGAAAGTAGTTTTGTATCTTGAAGCACTAATCCTCAAATGGAAGGCAACAGGACACTTCCCAAGGGTTGTTACTTTTCCTGTGTTTCCCTCCCCCCCCCCCTCCCCCTGGTAATATTAATATATCTGTGGGTTTGTGTTTCTGTGGCGACACTAAAAGCCAAAAATGGGCCAAACATGATGAAATCAAATTATTCCCAAGGTGATCAACATTTTTTCAGCAAAATCCAGCAGTTTTCAGACACTCGGTTTTGCTCATTTCAGGGGGGGGGGGGGGGGGGGGGGAGGGGATAAACGACAAAGAAGAAGAAAAAAAAAATTGACTTTGCAATGACCATGTTCTTCAATTTTGGAGCTAAATTAATTTTATTCATTGTAAGAAAAAAAAACATCACAGTTAGGATGAATATTAAATTAAAAGTTAGAAATAGCAGCAAGTAAACCATAGTAAAAGTTCTATGGAAAGGTCGAAGTCTCATATGACACAAAGTTTAGTTACATATATAATGTTCGCATAATCAAGAGCTTTTGACATTGTAGATAATTTTGATTTAAATAGACATTAAAAAGATAAATTAACAAGTTAAAGATTGCATCAATAAAATACGATGTACCTGATATTGCACGTTCCCTGAGTATCCCATAGTATGATACAGTATCCTTATCCTTTTACAAACAACCATTAAAATATAACACACACACACACACACACACACACACACACACACACACACACACACACATTTGTATAGGCTTATATATAGTAGAAAATGTAATATACTATTCATATTTCAGCCCTTGACGTAAAAGATGAGCAACATGAAAAAGGCCCACTTCAACCAAAACACTTGAGAGAAGCTACTAGAAGACTACGCTATAAAACAACAATTCCTAATACTAGAACAAGGAAACTAGCAAGGAGATGAAAGTTCAGAGATAAGAAAATTGAATTTAAACTTTTTATTTCAAATCGTGATACAATTTAGTATTTTGACAAAATTCGGCACATGTATAATGATATCAGTATGTTTAATAAGTATAGTAATTGGGAAAGAAAAAAAAAAAAGAAAAAATTAGAAACGGCTGCTTAAAACATTTTCTTATGGTACATAATTATAGAGGGTGACCGACTTGGAGCAGAAATACTTAAAAGAGGAACTTTATTTTAGCAATAATTATTTCTCTGTTTACATTGAATGAAACAAGTACTACAATTTTCAAATAAAATGGAATGAATGAAAAAATAATAATAAAAAAAATAAAAAAATAAAAATAGTTTCTAATTTGATTTAAAAAGTTGGAAAGTTTGAATTTTCACATTAACATGTTATCTTTTAAGCAGAATAACTCAGATATTGGATCATTTTTTTTTTTATGTGTTTGACACAACTAAACTTTTAAGTAGCATTTCATCTTTACTTCATGTTAATTTTATATTTCGCGACCATTCAGTTTGTGAGATATCAACTGGTACTCCCTTAACTAGATATCAGTTTCTTAAATGAGTATTATTATTGTTATCATGTGCTTGGTTTCCTTGAGCCATCACATTGAGAATGTGAAGAATTGGACATACTTTCAACTCTCTGGGCTCTGGTCAACCAATATTGAACTCAAGTTTCCCCACTTTCCTGTATCGTGTAGCAACAAGCATAATATCTGTCATTAGCTGATCTGAACAAGCCAAGCAATGCCAGGCCATATACCCTAACCTGTACACGTGACATGTATGTGTAGAACGAACACCTCATATTAGATATTACTGTTCTTTTGGAGTTTGAATAGTTATGACTCAGAAATAAAATGTAAAAAATAAACAATTGAATGACTTTTTTCCAATAGTTAGCCAGAACTTGTAATTAATTTCACAAAATTGTAACAAACAGCTAACTCACAATTTAATCGTTAGTAAACTAAATTATATTATTACACTATTATTATTATTACGTTTAAAAAAATATATACCCTATATTTAGAAAATATACTATACAATTAGAGAATCTTCGCGTTTTATTAATTTTCAATTCAACGTGATCTAATCTCTACCAACTATTTTCTAAATATATATTTTTTAAACGTAATTAATACCATATAATAAAGAATATATATAACTCTAGACCATATGGACGGAATGTCGCCGTTTTTTCTCATCGTGTTTCTGTTCACTGGATGGCAGTAGTTGTACACATTGTCCCTTTTTCTTACTCTCGAAAGGTCTTTTTCAGTATGAAAGAAAAGTTTACAATCTCCCTCCAACGGGGGAGGAGGGGGACGAGGCAACCGGAAGGGTATTTAGGGTAGTCACAGCGTGAAATCGCAAGAGTAATAAAAATTCAATCGAAATATTAACTTTCTCAAATATTCATGATAGCCTTAATTTTATCATTTATTAAATAGTTTTGTAAAAAAATAAGTTATTTTCTCGTTTCATTCGTGATTCTACGACAGTTAGAAGTCAAGTAATGGATTGATATTTTTCGCTCCCTCCCGAAAAGGACCGAAAAGTAGTCACAGCATGAAACCGCAAGAGTAATAAAAATTCAATCGAAATATTAACTTTCTTAAATATTCATGATAGCCTTAATTTTATCATTTATTACATAGTTTTGGAAAAAAATGACTTATTTTCTCGTTTCATTCGTGATTCTACGACAATTAGAAGTCAAGTAATGCATTATAGTTTTCACCTCCTCTTGAAAAAGATCGCGCAAAAGAAAAAAATATATTTATAAGAAAAAGTCAAAATGTTATATACAAAAGGGAGGGATGAGTGTTCGAATGCATCGTGTGAGGGTGGGTGGGTGGGGTGTTCGCGATGTCAGCCAGAGCCTCCTGGTGAACGCGAACAGACAACTGATTGAAAACGGAGACACAATTTAACATAGGGTATGAAGTAGCCTGTTAATATACCAACCGCGATTTTTTTTCTTTTTTTTTCCTATAGGCCTATTATTATTAGGTATTATTATTTGTTTAGTGTAAATGCTCATAATTTAAATTTCGAATTTCAACCATGAAATTAATGGATGTATAGTTGATTTTTGTTGCTATTTTTGCGCAAACAACCTCTTGCCTATTATAGTAAAACACGGATCTCTATATAGTGTTTTGAAGCTGAAAGTTATTTTAGGGGTATAATGTTGTATTCTGAAAACAATCCTTAACAAAAAAAAGTGGCAAAATTATTTTGCTTTTCATAAGAGTTAGGTATTAATTAACTTTTGAGCACAATTTATAATGCAACCCACATATTGGTGGGTGGAGTTGCTTAGGCCGAGTGCTATTTGATCTTGGAAGTGAAGCAATGTTATGTTGTGTCAGGTAAAACCCCAAAAGACTGTGAAAAAACCACCACAGATTTGAATGATCTAAAGTTTTCATTTTACTTGTATAGGTTATAACTAATTTGATTTTAAAACAACCGAAGAGACCTAAGAAAAACAATTAGACCATTTATGTGAATAGTTTTTTTACAAATAAATTCACAGGAATTATATTATCAATATTTTTTTTGTATTATTATTATTTTTTTTAGTCCCCATTGCCTGAAGGCGAGAACTGAGTTTTTTTTAAAGTCATATTTAAGTCATAGTAACAATGTATACTATGTATATTTACCATACTATTATTAAAAAGAAAAAGAAATGGATTATAATGAAAATTAAACAGACAGTTTCAATTCCCATAGTTTAATTCTTTAATTATTTTGCCTTGTTCACAATAAGCGTTTTCTAATTTGAATTGTTATATTATATTTGATTAAAATAACGTGTATTCTTTTGGAGCTCTCTTAACAATTCCAAATAGAAAAAGCGTATTGTGAGTTGTGAGCACGGCATTTGTTTTGTTTCTTTTCTTGCCTTATGTTTGATTTCAGTTTGATATTTTATTATTTTTATTTTAGTATTTCTACAGTACTCACAGTACTGTATGTTATGCAGAGTATACCAATGTGTTGATTTAATATGTAGGGGGGTGGCTCTAGGGGTAGCCATACATTATTGGCTATGTTCAAAAGAAATAGCAGGGAGGGGGTTGAGTGGGACAGGTGCATGAAAGGTGTGCTTCACGAGTCCCTATTGTTAATCTCCCCATTTTCTGTAGAATTTAAATATTGCCTCTTAAAAGCTCTTTGATAGTCATTTGTTAGTAATTTAAAATAAGGAATTTCAGAGGGATTTTTAAAAAACATAAACAATAACAGATGCAGAAAATGCTCGTGTCACAGATTTTGATTTTTGTTGTGTATTTGACATTAAATTGTGCTGAAGAATTGGTCAAGTTTTCTGATATAGATAATTGTAAGGCTGATGAATTTTATAATGCCAATTTATTGCAATGTGTTAAGTGTAATCGACAAATTAATCTCGTTCCCTCTGCTGATGGCAAGTATACTTTTATCGCAATAATATATAGCAAAGTTTAAAGCTGTATTCCGATTTTTGCATAACATTTTTTCAAAACCAAATTTAACAATGAAATTGTATTATTAAATTTAGTTTTGCAAAAATCAAAATATGTGAATATACTTACATATAAAGCGCGCTATTATACATTTTGCTTTATATGTATGTATAAATTATACTGTTAGTGCAAATTTTATCTGTTATGTATAATAAGCCAGCATATTAAAAAAATTATTATTTTACAGGTTTGTCTTGTGTATGTAGTGCAGAGAGTATAATCATTCCATCAATTGGTGGGGAGTTTCCTCGGTGCCAGCTTTGCTCTGCTGAACAAGAGCCAAATTATGACCAACGTGAATGTATTCCATGTGCATCTTTGAATATTAATATTGATGCAAATAATTCTGTAACAGAATGTGGCACGTGCCCAAATGGTCAAATTTCAGGTCAGTAAAATTTTGAATGTGCAAAATCTGATGTATATGCCATAGACAAATTGAAGGAATGCTGACTCTCACTACGAATTCAATTTTTATAGTTGGCCAAGATTGGAGTGGTGAAACTTTGTTCAATTCTTCATGTGTTACATGCACAAGTGGCTATATTCCTCGCCGTGTGAGATCATCTGTAGGATTATGTGAACCATGTCAAATTCGGTCAAGTCCAGATCTCTCACAGAACTGCACATGCCCAAGTCCACTCAATGAATTACTAGAGCCACCTGGCGAACCGCCTATTTGTGCACCTCGAGCTAGTCTTTTATCGTGGCCTTCTGGAGATAAGGCAGACTCAATAGAAATTCAAAATGGGGCCACTGTAGTGTCACAGCTTATAAAAAACAAACTGAGATCTTCAGTTCTTCTTTGTCAGGTGTGAAACACTACCTTTTCTATACTTTTATGTATAATTTCAAGCAGGCAAGGTAAGCAGGTAAGCATCATGACGCCATAATACCTTTTGGTGTAGGCCAGGATTAAACCTTTTCAGTATGGGCTTCTATATGATCTGAGGCTTACCAGACCTCAGGCTCAACCCGTTATCACACTCTTCTGGGCTCGACTACCAGATCTGTGCAACCCAGACCACTGACTCTCGGTAAACCAAGAGTTGACAGCACTCGCGTTAGCAAGCAGTGGTCAAACTGCCAGCACAGCCACGCCGCCAGTCTTTGTACAGTTTTACCCATCCAAGTATTGACCACACTCGACGTTGCTTAACTTTGGTGATCCAACGGGAACCCGTTCAGACAATGCGATAAGGCTGAGCTAATTTCAAAATAAAAGTTATTACAGAAAAACTAAAATTTATAAAGTTGCAAATAAGGGACCTATAAAATAACAACATCATTAAATCAAATTTAATGCTCGCATATGCAAGCAAGCAATTGGGGCAGGGGGGGGGGGGGGGGGGGGGGGAAGAGAGGTAAAATATACAGTAATACAGTATAGTAATATATACTGTAACTATGTCTAACCAAGGCAAGGATTTAGGATGCCTTGGTCTATAAAAAGTTATGTACTTATTATTATTTATTTTTTCTATATTATATTATATAATAAAAAAGTACAGTCGAAGACAAATAAAAGGTTACAATTTAAACATGCTCTATATTTGCGCGCTTCAAAACTTTATGTGAAAACGAGATTCTCGTGCCACTAGAGGCCTCCACAATCGGTTATGTTTAGAGTTCTCTTTCAGGTGAGCTTCTTGGCTGCTTGGCTGGCAAACCAAACAATCTTCATGTTGCACGCTTACGCACTTTGCTCTCCCAACCTCCACATCATGCTCTCTCTCTCTCTCTCTCTCTCTCTCTCTCTCTCTCTCTCTCTCTCTCTCTCTCTCTCTCTCTCTCTCTCTCTCTCTCTCTCTCTCTGTCGTTGTGACAGCAGACAATATTGAATACATTTTCTTCTCTAGCAAATGCATATAATAAAAATATATATTGAAAAATAAAATAGAAAGAAAGTTATTTCAATGAATATTTAAAATCATAATGAAATAAATTCCTAATATTATGTTTTATTTATTTATTAAATTTAATTATTTGTGTGTTTGTTTATTTATTTATATATTTGCTTGACATTTAAAATATCAAGTTGATATTTAAGAATAGAGGCTACCTAATAAATAGAATTTTATCCAGACTTTATGTCCAAACATGTTCGTTATGAAGTATGTAACTTGCATAGCACTTACATTTGTAACTTACGCATTTGCTTGAGAAGAAAACGTGTTCAATATTGTCTGCTGTCACAACGGCAGAGAGAGAGACAGAGAGAGAGAGAATGGTGCGGAGAGCGACGTGCATATAAGCTTGCAACACGAGGATTGTTTAGCTTGCCAGCCAAGCAGCCAAGAAGCTCACCTAAAAGAGAACTCTAAACGTATCCGATTGAGGTGGCCTCTAGTGCACGAGAATCTCGTTTTCATACAAAGTTTTGAAGTGCGCAAATATAGAGCACGTTTAAATTATAACCTTTTATTTGTCTTCGACTGTACAGTTATGCCATACCTCTTTTTCAACTTTCCCAGCCACCCAATATGTATTACATACCCTCTTCATAAATTTTTTGCCGCATCACACACACACACACACACACACACACACACACACACACACACACACACACACACACACACACACACACACACACACACATATATATTAGCTTCGGACCACATTTTCCGCTTCCGGAGCGAATTCGCTTCTGGAAGCTAACATATATATATTATATTTATACATTTCCTTGGTTCTCTGCTTTCAGCTTGGGAATCGCACTGCATGTCAGTGCCTTGCTAACCTGTGCGCACTTGTACTTTACAAAGATGATGTGGCAGATGATGGCATTCAACCCACTGCCTGCAAAGTATTTAGAGATGCACGTCGCATTCCCCCTGCTGGAGCTGTGGTACCAGGTGTTGATTCCAGGCCGTGGTTGTATTATGGTGAAGGAGATGCTCCCAGTGTTTTAGCTAGAAGAAAGCTCTCTACAGCAAAGTTCAGCCTCAATCCTGCCTTAAATGTGAGCTGCCTATTTATAATACATTTAGTTTTTGTTTGGACGTGAAAATTACAATATGCCAACATTGTATTCTATTTAACTTTGATATGTGTGTTTTGGGAAATTTTAGATAGATAATAGTTGTATCCTTATATGCAAGCATTTGCAGTTTGTGTCCAATGTCCCATTTTTTTTCTGCAAATCTGATTATTACCTTTGAAAAAAAAGAAAAAAAAATTAGGCCAATTGGAAAAAAATTAAAATTTCAAGGTCAATGGTCTTCAGACATAGAGGAGCACCCTCAATATAATAGGTTTATAATGAGGGTTGGGGATGTATAGTAGGACATGAGCAAGACTAAGGGAAGGAAATGAATAAGGAGTAGAAATAGTAGTGATGGGGGGTAAGAGTGGTGTTGGTTTGAACTTTGAATGGGTGTTATGATTATTAAAACCAGGTCGGTCTATTGCCTTCGTGGAATGTAAAATCTATTGATGTAATTCCCATGGCCATATCATTGTATGTTAGAATGGTTTTGAATGCATATAAATTTAAGGGAGGGAGGGAAAATAAATGTGTTTAAAAAGTAAGTACATTTCAAAATTATTCTTATAATATTTCATTTATGGTTTTAGACAAGCATGTTATTTCTCCGAGCAGCTCAATTTGATATCAATGGCCAATTTGTGGAGTTAATGGGAGGAGGTGCCAATGTTTTAAGCCTTTGTGTCAGTCATGGAGAAAAGGAAGAAATAGGCTTAAGATTTGGAGCACGATATCAAATCAAATGTGAAATTAATGCAAAACGTCTTTTACGACAGCCAACAATATTTCAGGATTTATATATACAAATACCAACTGCTGATGGCTTATTGAAATTATATGCACTGCCAGTTTTAGTAAGAAACTTGCAAATTAATCAGGTATAGTGTATCTGCTATTATTATAATGTAATTTAAAAAAAAATGTTTAAATTTATTTGGTATATCCTAGGGTTCGGACCCCTCTACTTGGCAGTTGGTTAGAAGAATATTTTTAGTTGAATCAGAGCTTGGGAAATCTAAAGGAGACAAAGTCCCTAAATTTCTACGATATTTGCAACAAGTTCACTTGAGGTAAGATTTGAAATATGTTCAAGCACAAATTATTCAATTTTGAATAATGAAGGTGTTTTTCTTTATTATTGTCAATAGCTGATGTAGTTTAAAAAATATTTATTACATGCAATCTCCATTGAAAAGTATCACATTTTAATGCAATTGCATTTTTCCTAATTTATAATTGTTTATTTTGCATTTTAATATTTTTTAATTATGCAAATAGGTCATAAATGTTGATTCACAAGCAGGATATTGGACTGGCACTCAAAGGGCTTGTCCGCAAAAGGGTGTAACACCCTCTAGGGGCCTCAAGAGGCAGTGTAACCTCCTGCTTACGCTCCTTTTATGTTCCAAGGGGCCTCCAAACAGGGAGCCTCAGTCGCCATGGTGGAATAACTCTTAAAGCCAGTCCTAGCTTTTGTTCACAAGAATTAAAGTATATAGTTTCTTGTGATAACTTTATGTATGTTATTTCTTCTTTTACCAACACAGAGTTCGAGTATTGGGCAAAGAAGGTCCTGGTCAAATTTTGCCACCACTGGTAGAGGTTCACTATGGAGAAATCACACAAGCACAGATTTTTAACAATGAAGCAGTTACTGTAACACTGACTGTTGATTGGGAGATGGAACATAGATCTATTTACAGCATTCAGGTTTGTCTATTTTGTGTTGCAGGCAAGACATTTTATTCTATAAATTGTTCTATGTGTGTGTGTGTGTGTGTGTGTGTGTGTGTGTGTGTGTGTGTGTGTGTGTGTGTGTGTGTGTGTGTGTGTGTGTGTGTGTGTAAGTATGTGTGTGTTTGCAGAGTAGTTATTTCAGAAAGGTGAAAACTGTAATTATGGCCATGTCTTTAGGCACATGTGGTGAATGGGATTATTCTTGATTGTTCTAGATAAGATGAATAACTGTGGGGTTTATGAAATATGGTTGAGAAGTATGAAAGTAATGTATATTACATAGGAGATATATCACTAACTCACAAAGAGAGCTGTTTGCCTACCCTGTAAGGGATATGTATGTATATTTGTATGTATACATGTACGTATTATTAATAATAATAATTTAAAAAAAAAAAAAAAAAAAAAAAAAAAAAAACAAACAAACAAACAAACAAACAAACAAACAAACAAACAGTTGGTAGAGATTAGAGCATGTTGAATTGAAAATTAATAAAACGGGAAGATTCTCTAATTTATATAGTAATTGACTGATAAAGGAACAACTGTTTTGAGGCCGACTATAAGCAATTTTGCTCACATCCGCTTCCGTTTTGACTTACTGCGCTTGCGTAGTAAGGAGAAACGGAAGTGGATGTGATCAAAATCGCTTATAGTCAGCCTCAAAAACGTTGTTCCTTTACTATAGTCAATTGGGACTAGGGGCCAAATATTCTAGCTTTAGCTAGTTAAAAATAGATGTTATAGGGATGAGGGTATACAGTGTCAAAATAAGAAACGATATGCCTAACATCTCACTTCTCACACTATATCAAAGACACAACATTATAAAACAGCATAAGACTTACTCTTGGCCTTAGACTGGTTTCGTCCTTTACCTAGGACTCATCGACTCATCAGTAAGTCTCAGCAGAGAGCTCTGTACAGCTAGAGATGGCTCACACCAGATCTGCTAACTGACTAACTGACTAGCTAACTAGCTAACTGACTGAGGAAGCAAGTGGCAGCCGCGTTTTTATATGCGATGCCCACACACCTGCACACGCTGATTGGTTAAAATCGCGCGCACAAACTCGGCTTGCTATTTAAAACCTCTTATCTTCACACTGTAATTTAATATTTTTAGTGCTAAGAGGGGTGAAAGACAGGCAGCCAGCAAGCAATATGACCTCCCTCACTTCCCAGAGTTCCCCAACTCTAGAAAGATCGCAAGAGCACTACGCACTGACTGCACAGTATCGTGATTCACGCTAGTTACATCGTTTTATATGTTGACACTATAGGGTAGGAAAAGTAAAAAGATGATAGTTAGGAGAGATAGAATATATCGACGTTGTTGTGAAAAAAATGTGTAACTCGTATTTTGTCACGCGAAGCAAAATGTGTAAGTCGTTCCCGAACGTTATGGAAATGGCGCTCGACTTACACATATTGCTTCGCGTGACAAAATACGAGATACACATTTTTTTCGCAACAACGTCGATATATATATATATATATATATATATATATATATATATATATATATTATATATATAATAGGCTATATATAGGCCTATATATATATATGGCATATAGTTTAGTTAAATTTAGTATGTGCACTTATTGGCGTTGGCAAGTAAAAAGAGCCGAATGAAATATAAATGAAAGAATCTTATTTACAAAAGCTTAAAATTAAAACAAGAAGATCGACATTGCGATAAATATGTAACCATCGCGAAAAAACCATCGCGGTTGGTATTCATAAGTTTAATTTTCAATTCCACAAACTCTAATCTCTACCAACTATTTTCTATTTTTTTTTTTTTTAAACTTGTTAATATCAACTGCGATGGTTTTTTCCTTATATACATGTATTATAATAATTGCTTAATGGTTTGTTAATGGTGTGGATGTTGTTGTACGCTGATGATGCGTTGATGGTGGCTGAGAGTGAGGAAGAATTGCAAGAGATGATTGATAGGTTGGAAGAAAGCACAGAACAAATGGATCTGAGAATAAATGTTGGGAAAACTAAAGTAATGGTATTTGGTGGAGAAAATGATGATGGAAATGAATTCACATTGAATGGAGAAAAGCTGGAAAGAGTGAAAGAGTTTGTATATTTGGGAAGATTATATCAAGAGAATGGAAGTATAGATGGGGAGATTGAGAGGAGAGTGGCGGCAGGTAGGAAAGTAGTTGGCAGCATGGCAGGATTGGCCAAGAGTGATGCTTTATCAAACAAAGCAAAACTTACAGTGTACAATTCTGTCTTACTCCCAACTATCTTATATGGTTCTGAATCATGGGTATGTCAGAGTAGGCATATGAGTAGGGTGAATGCTGTTGGTATGAGTTTTCTCAGAAGTATGTGTGGTAAAACAAGATTAGATAGGGTAAGGAATACTTGGGTGTTGGAGAAATGTGGAGTAAAAAAAACTGTGACTGAGAAGTATGAGAACAGTGTATTATGGTGGTTTGGTCATGTTGAGAGAATGGGTGATGAAAGAATAGCAAAGCAGGTATTTCATAGTAGAGTGGATGGAAGGAGAGATAGAGGCAGGCCTAAAACATCATGGTCTGAGGTGGTTGGAAGATGTTTGAAAAATAAGAATGTACGCAGTATGAAATGCAAAAGGAAATGTATGAAACAAGGTATGAGACTGGCGGAAGCAAGTGAAGTATGTCAGGATAGGAAGTTGTGGAGGTCTATCACTGGGTCAGGATAAAACATCTGTGTTGTTGGCTTACCCCGAAAGGGATTTATAGCGTCATGATATGTATGTATGTATGTATGTATAATAATTGCACCGAAAGTAATTGTAAGCAGTAAAGGGGTAACAAATAAGAGCTGTGTCACTGATAGAGTATTTTTATGTGTGTTGCATTAGGTTACTGCTGGAGTTCTTGGTGGTCTAGGAGCAGCATGGGCTGGTGTTGCAGCTTGGAGTCAAAGTCGTAGAGATGGCAGAGCTCAAGGAACCTCACTTGACTTGGCAACTTTGGCTCGAGTGCTGTTGCTTGCTTGTGGTCCAGTAGCCAATGCTCTCTTGCTTGTATCTGGGTGTTCTGCTCTTCTCACATTGCTGCTTTACAAGGGACAGACTCAACCTCACACCTTGTTGCCTAGCTCTGCACATGAACTTCTTCTTAGGGACCTTATTATCAGTGCTGCTGCTCTGAAGGTGACTTACAATATCAAATATAGGACACACACTACTGAGATCCAAATCTGTCTGTCCATCTGTCCTCTTTCTCTTCTCTCTTTCTCTTCCTGCATTTACTTGTGTAATTATATTAAGTTTAAGTTTCTTACAGGTGGTAGAAGTGTTACGACTTCTTTGGAGTCAATTACAAATAGATCTTTTCTTCATGGATTGGGAACGTCCAAAAACAGTACCACTTCAAGCTCCAGATTCTAAGCAGGTTCCTCTTCCTCCTGTTAGCATTTGGCGTTGCTATTTAGTTGCAAATGAGTGGAATGAAATCCAAGCAACTCGTAGAACTAGTGTAGCTGTGCAACTTCTCATGACAATTTTCTTTTTACAAGCAAGTGAATGTTCATAAGTTATATGTTATATTAATATATATATAATACACTATAGGCCTATATACTATATATATATATATATATATATATATATATATATATATATATATATATATATATATATATATATATATATATATATAACATAACATAACATAACATATATAAAATAACAGGCCTATATTACTATTTGGTGTCTTTAAAGCACGCTAGGCCTAAATATGCTTTGTAATAAAGAGATTAACAAATAAATGAATTACTAATAATTTTTGCAAAATACACCTAGGTAATTGGGATGGAACATTGGGCATCACCTGATCCAGAGCTCCATCTTTCTAGTCAACTCAGATCAGGAGAAAACAAAAGCTTGGTACTAAGACTTGCCGTGGGATTAACAGTCTATATTTCTATTTACCTAATTCAGGTAAGCATAGCTCAAATATTACTGTCTATATCTATTCAAAAGTCTTCTAGAAATAATGTAACACTTACTTTAAAATAGATATAGCACCCAATTTATACTTACAAAAGCTTGTCACAATATTTTACTGAGTTTTTATAAATACAAGTAAATCTAAAGCATAATAAAAGCTAATAATCTAAAGCTAAGATTTTGCATCTAGCTGTGGTTGCATGTACTCTTCTGCAATATTTTAGTAATATTTAGTAAATTTATTCTATTGAAATGCAAAACAGCTTAATACCTTGTAAGAAATAATAATAATACTCTTTTATTAAGGCTCATACAGGGCTATTTCAGCCATATTACATGAACCTTGGCCATAAATTGAGCCAATAATATTACAATAAAAAGACAAAACATTACAATATGCAACAAAATTAAACCATTGGGGGTAGCGCAAAATCAGCGCATCACATCTTGCTTACTGGACATAATTAACTTATTAATATAACAATGTATTATATAGGTGTAAAGACTTTGTATAAATATTGTTATAATGACTTTCAATGAATGCAAATATATTATTCCTTGATTCTTGCTGAAGTAGATAATAATCAAACATATATGACAAAAATTAAATAATAATATTAACAAGTACTATATATATATATATATATATATATATATATATATATATATATATATATATATATATATATATATATATATATATATATATATATATATATATATATATATATATATATATATATATATATATATATATATATATATATAGGCTACTATAATCATATAAGAATTATGAAACATTATTATTAGCCTATTATTATTATTTTTGTGTTTACTTATAAATACCTATATATATATTTTTTTTTTACAGTGGCTGTTAGTTTCAGTAATATATGAGAGATACATAGAAAATAACATTCAACAGTTTATAGACTTGTGTTCTGTAGCAAATATAAGCGTGTTTGTTTTGTCCAATGAAAATTATGGCTATTATTTGCATGGAAGGTAAGCATACAATAATTAGTATTAATGCAGATGGTAGATTAAATTGAGCAAAACTCTTCCCTACCCCATTCTTCTATTATTATATATTATCTGTGATAACAATAATAAGAAATGTGCATTAAAAAATTACAGCACATTTGACTCCTTAATGGCATACAGTTTTCCTGAAGTTTCTTCCATTAATCAAAAATTACGTTTATAAATCTGAACTAAAAATTTAAATTTTGAACTAAAAAAAAATTAATAAGTCATAAATTTATACAAAATCTAAATTTAACACAAAATAATGACTGATTTTATTAATAATAGGGTCAGAATTCCTCATCTCACACAGTATAACACCCTCATCTGAAATTTTTGGTGAAAAAAATATATGTTATTGAGGACTGTCTAAAACCAATATATATGAAGTTTTAGGTCAATCGGACCAAAACTGAAATTTTGGGGCGGGAAATTCAAAATTGAATAATTGAGATTTTGAGCTACACTTAGTTTTTTCCCATAATTTGGTAGGATGATATTTGGGAATTTTTATATTATATTTGGATACTATGATAGTATACACATTACGTGAAACCAAAAAAGTCGATTTTTCCCGTACCGATTTTTTAGGAAAAATCGTGGAATGTCAGCTTAAAAAGCTTAATTTAGGTGTTGTATAGAGCCGTATTGCAGCGAAACTAATAAGAAATTTAAAACGTAAATTTGCATAGAGGTACCTGGGTATCTGTGCTTACTAAAAATTTTAATATTATTTTTCCAGTCACCTTTGTTGAATTTAGCGGGAATTTTGAATTTTGATAAAAATGAAAAAAATGACAAAATAAAAAAATCGATTACAAAAAAGTCTCCAAATATTTTTTTGATTTTTTTGGCCTAAAATATTTCTACACTATTGTTCTAACATGTGACAAAAAATCAGCCTGCTTTTTTAATTATTACTATTTTTTTTTCTATTTTTGAAAATTGTAGTTTTTTCATCGGTCGGCAAAAAGCTTCAGAGCTTATGGATGTATTTTATTTTCGATGTGCATGGTTCAAAGCAACTTAAGCAACATATCAATATCACTTTAAAGTCAAGATCTAGTAAATCAACATAAATACCTATATCACCCCCTTCCCCCTCCCCCTCACTTCTTACCTAATTTCTGGAAATATGACGTTTTTTCGTGTATATATTTGAAATAATTATTTATATGAATTGTGTTAATTGATTAAATGATTTATTTATTGATTTGTTAATTTATTGATCTTTTGATTGATTAATTGATTGATTGATTGATTGACTGACTGACTTGTATGAGTTTTAAACATTCAATTTTAAATTGAAATTCATATCCTGAAACTTCTAGTCAGTCAGTCAATCAATTAATAAATAAATAAATAAATAAATAAATAAATAAATAAATAAATAAATAAATAAATCAATCAATCAATCAAAAGATCAATAAATTAACAAATCAATAAATAAATCATTTAATCAATTAACACAATTCATATAAATAATTATTTCAAATATATTCACGAAAAAACGTCATATTTCCAGAAATTAGGTAAGAAGTGAGGGGGAGGGGGAAGGGGGTGATATAGGTATTTATGTTGATTTACTAGATCACGACTTTAAAGTGATATTGATATGTTGCTTAAGTTGCTTTGAACCATGCACATCGAAAATAAAATACATCCATAAGCTCTGAAGCTTTTTGCCGACCGATGAAAAAACTACAATTTTCAAAAATAGAAAAAAAATAGTAATAATTAAAAAAGCAGGCTGATTTTTTGTCACATGTTAGAACAATAGTGTAGAAATATTTTAGGTCAAAAAAATCAAAAAAATATTTGAAGACTTTTTTGTAATCGATTTTTTTATTTTGCCATTTTTTTCATTTTTATCAAAATTCAAAATTCCCGCTAAATTCAACAAAGGTGACTGGAAAAATAATATTAAAATTTTTAGTAAGCACAGATACCCAGGTACCTCTATGCAAATTTACGTTTCAAATTTCTTATTAGTTTCGCTGCAATACGGCTCTATACAACACCTAAATTAAGCTTTTTAAGCTGACATTCCACGATTTTTCCTAAAAAATCGGTACGGGAAAAATCGACTGTTTTGGTTTCACGTAATGTGTATACTACCATAGTATCCAAATATAATATAAAAATTCCCAAATATCATCCTACCAAATTATGGGAAAAAACTAAGTGTAGCTCAAAATCTCAATTATTCAATTTTGAATTTCCCGCCCCAAAATTTCAGTTTTGGTCCGATTGACCTAAAACTTCATATATATTGGTTTTAGACAGTCCTCAATAACATATATTTTTTTCACCAAAAATTTCAGATGAGGGTGTTATACTGTGTGAGATGAGGAATTCTGACCCAATATTATTTATGTTATTAAAATTTCATAGAAATGGGTGAGGGATTAACTTTTAAAATTAGAGAATTTTGTTGTGCATTAATTTTCAATACACAGTGCTCTCATTTCTCTCCCCCTATTTCTCTCCTCTTATTTTAGTATCATTAACCGCGATGTTTTTTTTCACATATTTATATTTTTTTATTAGAATTTAAGTTGATCAGTTTCTAAGTTTAAAGAAGAAAAAAAAAAATCTTAAAAGGTCTACGTAGAACACACTAAACAAAAAACTTGTCTAATATCCAAACATACCTGAAAATCAACGTTGATTTGGCGGGAGTCATTGATTACTAATTTATTTTCACTTTATTTATTTTCATTTTCTTCACGAAATGGCAGATGGGGACAATGACGCTACAGCTACAGCTTGCCTGGTCCACACAGGAATAGAACAAGCAAGCTGTGACGTCTGCATCTACCTTATTGTGAATGGGAAATAAATTAGAAATCAATAACTTCGACCAAATCAACATTGGTATTCTGATATGTTAGGATATTAGACAAGTTTTTTGTTCTGTGTGTTTTAAGTCTTTAATAGAAAATATCAGAGATTAGAGCACGATGAACCGAAAATTTATAAAATGGAAGATTCTCTATTTTATATTGTAAATTCTAAATTGGAGCTTGGGACCAAATGTTCTGGCGTAGATAAGAACTAAATAAGATAGATATATGTTAATGAATGGAGATATCACTTGTCTATATGTTAAAACATTTTGTCCCAAGTCCCAAATTTATGCTATAAATCAGAGAATCTTCATGTTTTAATAATTATGCTCTAATCTCTCTCCTATATAATCCTACTAATATCTAATATAAAAATTATTTTCATTTTTTTTTTTGAAGATTTTATGTATTGATCACATTGTTTCCCCCCCCCCCCCCCCACAGATATATAAGTTTCTTATAATATAATCTAAAGATTTATCTTAATAACAATAATAATGTCTCCCAAGTAATATAAATTTACATATCTTTTTAAATTAATATGTGCAAAAAATTATTGCAGAGGAGCAAAGCCCCCTGCATGCCCTCCCCTTCAATGGTGGGTAGAGCTCTACTATTACTAATATACTATTATAATACTATTATCTACTTTTAACCCTTTGTGTGTGTGTTTGTATATAGGTATAATATATATAGGCCTATATAAATATATAAATCAATTAAAGTAATAGTCTATTACTTTAATTGATTTACTAATAGTTCTTTGTTTATTAGGTCTGCTCATGGTTCTGCTGATACAGACATGCGAAATCTTGGAGAACAGTTGAGAAGGGAACAAGAGGATCTTTGTGCACACAGAGGTCTTGTACCTGGGTGTGAGCAGCAAACATTTGAAATGGCCTTGCCTCCTAAGCTTAGAGCTTTTTCACGAAGAATTACTACCCCTCTAACTGCAGCAGTAAGCTTGTTTTTATTATTATTATTATTATTTTAAGCTGCTATAATCCATGTTATTCTGCCATAATGGTAAAATATTTGTGATCCAATGAAATTTTAAAGTGAATTTTCATTTGTATTGTTCATGGCAGTCTTCTCAGCCAAGCAGACGCTTGATATCAGGCAACAAAAATGGAATTACCTGGCAAGGAAATGAAGAACGTATAGCCCAGGCATATGACAGTATGAATCGTTTTTTGGCTGCTTTTTTCCAACACGTATGAGTAAAAATATATTGTTTTCATAATTATATATTTTGCTTCACAAAAAGTCTCACTTTGCATTCTACAATTTTACAGGCCATTCGAGATCTTGATTATGAAGTGAAGGAGAAAGCATTTCTCGAGAAACTTCTGGACATTGAATTAGCAGATGTAACTGAGAAAGCTATACTATATACAGGTTTGTTCTTTGTTCATATATATTTTATTAAAAATACCTAGCTATATATTTATTTTACAACTAATACCTGGTCTGGAAAAAGTTAAAGTATGCAGAAATCTTTAATTAAGAAATAAATAATGGGATCTAGAATAAAGTGCAAGCTTTAAGCTTGAAATTGAAAGAATAGAGTAGGGGCAGTTAACCCTTCCTCCCATTATTAGTTTCTATATTTAAAGATTTTCCACACCATAATTTTCCATATAATGTGATTTCATTGTTAAACTGTTTTAACGCCTTTGATTTAAACATGTTATGCAGTGTTAAATGTATAAAATATATTAAAATTTATTTTGTGTTAATTGTCAAATTATTACCAACAGATGATGGCCATTCTTTTGACAGAGTGTTATTTTATGGTCATGAATTCACTCTCTTTACATTCGATGTATCTCTTTTCTGCTGTGCTGAAATGCTCACAGGTAGTTTTCTGTTGGCCACCATAACAACTGCACTAATAAACAAGGTAAGTTTTTTTTAAAGGCGTAGAACACCTTGAACAAAAAACTTGCCTAATATCCTAACATACCCAAATATCAACATTATTTTGGCCGGAGTCATTGATTTCTAATTTATTTGCCATTTGCAAAATGTCAGTTGCGGGTTTACTATGTCATAGCTCGCCTGTTTCCGCACGCGTGGACCAGGCAAGCTGTGACGTAGTAAACCCGCAACTGAAATTTTGTAAATGGAAAATAAATTAGAAATCAATGACTCCGGCCAAAATAATGTTGATACAGAGCAATTTGGGCCACTTTACATACGACGCATTCTATTTCGGCCTGGGTTAGAATATTTTCTCTATCTCGCGTCACTGTATAAGTGTATAAGCTCACACTATCTCCCATTCCCCAATTTTTCCTAATCTATCTATGTGTTTCTATCAAATCTTTTATATATTATCAACTATTGCACAGACAATTTTTTCCTAATATTTATTGATATTTGGGTATGTTAGGATATTAGGCAAGTTTTTTGTTCAAGGTGTTCTACGCCTTTAATAAAGAAGTTCATTGAAGTGTCATATATTTTATGATACATAAAGCTCTTTCAACTGCCAAGTTAAGAATTAAACAAGAGATACAACAGATTAAAGATTAAACCTTCAAAATTTCATAAGCAAACATTTTATCATCATCTCTAGCGTGACTGTGTTACTCTTCCCGTTACACTGATGAGCCTTTGGGAAGGTGAAACGTTTGTAACTATTGAGTTATATTTATTGTTATGTATAGGCTGACCAGACGTCCCGATTTTCCCGGGACAATCCCGATTTTGACACCTTGTCCCGGCTAAAAATTGAAATGTCCCGATTTCTCACGAACGAAAAAAAATACAATGCAAGAGAAAAAATAAAAATATAATCAAAATATCTATAAAACACACACCTTTGATTTATTTTAATAAAAAATATCGTAATTTATAAATAACTATATCAATTAATAGCAGAGGTTAAAATCTTTGTTGTGTCTTTGACGTAGTGTGAGAACGTGAGATGCTAGGCACATTGTATTTTATTTTGACACTATACCTCCATCCCTTTAACGTCTACTTTTTAACTAGCTAAAGCTAGAATATTTGATCCCTAGTCCCAATTTACTATTTAAATTAGAGAATTTTCGCGTTTTATTAATTTTCAATTCAACGTGCTCTAATCTCTACCAACTATTTTCTAAATATTTTTTTAAACTTATTAAAACATTTTATTTAGTATAATATATGACATGTTCTTTTATATATATATATATATATATATATATATATATATATATATATATATATATATATATATATATATATATATATATACCTATATATAATACATATAAAACTGTAAAAATTAAGTTTTAGATCAATAAGATAAATTTTCCAATTTTAGGGCACTTTTAAATTTTTTAGCACTTTAAAAATAAGAATGTACGCAGTAAGAAATGCAAAAGGACATGCATGAAACAAGGTATGAGACTGAAAGAAGCAAGTGAAGTATGTCAGGATAGGAAGTTGTGGAGGTCTATCACTGGGTCAGGATAAAACATCTGTGTTGTTGGCTTACCCCGAAAGGGGTTATAGCGTCATGATATGTATGTATGTATTAAAAATTTTGCTCTGGTCACGCAATAGAGAAGAGGTTGTTTTTATTGTTAACATTTTTGAAGGAATTTTTCTTTCTAATTACACATCACGTGCTATCACTTGTATTTTTTACCCATAATATAGGCCTAACATTATCCAAAAATTTAAAAAAAGTACAAAAGTGTACTGTATACTGTAGGCTATCTAAAAAAAAAAAAAAAAAAAAAAAGCAAGCAGGTTGATTCCCCCCCCCCCCCCCCCCCCCCACTAAAGCAGCTAAAAAAGCTTATCACCAAATATACTGTATTCACAGAAAAACTACTGGCTGCGGTGGCTGGGTCTCGAACTTGTCACAAACTCAAAGAGGTGGACATCAAAAACTGCAAAATTAGTCCTTTTTTTCTTTCTTTCTCTCTCTTTTGAAAATTAAAGATATAAATGGGAATTAATAGAATTATTAGGAATTAAAGGTAATTTCTTTAACACATTTGATCCTAATTTCATGTTCAAGTGCATGGAATTACAAAATAAAAGTTTAATATTACACAATAAGGAATAAAAAAAAAAAAAAAAAAAAAAAAAAAAACTGAAAATGGCAACTTTCACTAAAATTTCATATTTCAATAAAATAATTTGTGTTTTAGGGGTAAATTTAGTTCAGTTATCTTATGTAGCTTACGCAAATAGCAATTCTGAGGTAAAAATGAGATCATGAGGTACTTAAAGTTTGGGATTTTTTCACTGCCTGCAGGTGAGGTTTATTTTGTAAAATAAACTTATTTCATAAATTTATATGTAAAATTACTTCTAGTTTCAATATTTTATTCTCTCTTGCTGTATACAAATTATATGCTATAATTCTTTTTTCAGCTTTTAGTGTGTGTGCGCCAGTTTGGAGGAAGAAGAAATGTTGCACGAAAAACTCTGGTTGATGAAAGATTTTTGATATAGAAATCATTTTTAACTGTCAATATCAATAGATAAATAATGAAATGAATAATTATAATGATGTAAGTATAGCAAAATTAATAAATATTAAACATTTTTAAATAACAATGTATTTTTTATTTTCAGCATTAACTAAAAAAATCTAGTTGCAGTCAGTCCCATTCTATCATCAAAGTATATTTCAATAATTGAAAATTGTTCAATACATGGCTAAGATTATTACAATAGTTCTTTTATGTAAGATATTTGTATCTCTTATTTTCTGACTAGCATTTTTGTCTCTTACTTAATTTTTATACCTTTGTCAGTCCTTACAGACTAGAAGTAAAAACTATGAAGTTATTATTATTATTTTTTAATCTGTGCTAGCAAGATCATCATCTAATTATCTTTCTTCTATTCATTTCTTCTAAATTTGTCAATCCAATGAAAGCTAATTATATATGTTACGGAATTTAAAAGAATATCTTTTACCAACACAATTTTGTACAAGACGGATATAAAACAATATTCTTGATAACAGTGCATTGTAAAACAAGCACATAAAATATTTATACTTGGCACACTGCCATTTACATTTTTTTTTCTTGTTTTGACACCAAATTACCTTTCTTTTTGTTTTTAGGGGAAGTGGAGAGGGAAAAAACTGCACATTTTCTAAGCAAGTTAGTTTCAAACATTTTTATTTTGTATATTCACATTTATTTCTAGTAACGATTTATATTTATGAATTAGATTTACATATAGTGAGGTATATCATTATTATATTATAAGTATATCATTTTTCCTAAATTTATATATATATATATATATATATATATATATATATATATATATATATATATATATATATATATATATTATATATGTATATTTATATATATATATTATATATATGTATATTTCTTCATAATAAGCTCATTATTATGTCACTGTATAAAAGGCTGTTGCCATGAAGCAAATATCTTAAAGCACACATAATAGTCATAAAATAAATAAATACACAAAATTAAACCTTATTGTTTTGTTTACATAGGGCCCAGTTAAGTTACATACCTATTTATATATATATATATATATATATATATATATATATATATATATATATATATATATATATATATATATATATATATATATATGTATATATAGGCTATATATATATATATAGGCTATATATATATATATATATATATATATATATATATATATATATATATATATATATATATATATATATATATATATATATATATGTATATATAGGCTATATATATATATAGGCTATATATATATATATATATATATATATATATATATATATATATATATATATATATATATATATATACATACAGAGATCTGTATATACATATATATAGAGAGAGAGAGAGAGAGAGAGAGAGAGAGAGAGAGAGAGAGAGAGAGAGAGAGAGAGAGAGAGAGACATACAGGGTGTTTACAACGTGGGTGAGAAATCTAATTGCAATAAAAAGCGAGAAAACTTGAAATTTGGTTCTCTCACAAGCAATAAAATATAAAACACTGATAAGTACACCGTTCAGTTCATTTTAAGTAAAATTTGTGAAGTGTAGTTCCTTCTCTTTGACGTGAAAAGAACAACACATACCACAGTATATGGTACAGTAGTTACAGTAGTCCATCTTCTATAGCGGCAATGTCAGATCAGTTCCGAGCGGAACCTATGCGTTTTAGCAGCGGGCGCATAGGAGCTACGTCATAAAATAAATGCATCTACGCTGTGCGTACTGCGCGCACATGCTGTAAAAACGCATATTTCTTTGTGACTTGATGTAGGAGGCACGCGAGTAACCGATCTGACATTCCCGCTATAGGAGATGGACCACTGTACCATATACTGTGAACACATACGTACACAGTATATATAATTATTAAAAAAATAATAATTCTGGGCTGGCTTCCATAGCAACATTCACAGCTTCACATTGTTTGAGCACAATGTGTGACATTTACCATGTGCTATGCTCCAAGGGGTTATGTATGTGCACAATGATTGGGATCAAGGGATGCTTCAAGGCACTCAAAAGTGAAGCAAATTTTCTCTCTTTGTACACTAAACACGGAGCTATATCTTACAGCAAAGATGATGCCGCTTTCCATGGCAGAGTAAAAATACGTGGTCAGGTATGAGCAGCGTTGCCACAACCTCTATAGAAAACTATAGAAAGAAGCATCGTCTTTACTTGTCAAATATGCAATGTTTCCAAATTTCAAATAAGAAGAAAGATTTAATTAAAAGAAGGGAAAAAAAAAAAAAAAAAAAAAGCTTTATTTTATTATTTCTGGGTAACAAATCTGCCAACTCTTTTCACATATGGGGCTGTAAAGAGAGAGTGCGTAGAAAATTAATCGGCATTCTATTTCTTGAGCAATCAAGATCAAGCTCTCCTATTTGTAAGAAGGGATGTTCATACAAGGCCAGCATAACTATCTGGAGTTTCAGTTATAACTTCACAATTTTCTGCCCCCGTTTGTTTTACCCTTTGATCTGTCTCGTGCAGCAGGAAGGAGTTGAAGTTGCTTCAGCCCAGCATAAGGAGAATATATAGTTAGCAATCCTTATTAGTTATTATGTAGATCAGTGATTGGGATCATTTTAATGTTAAATTTGAACGTCACATGGCCAAATGTGATTCATAAAGCTGCTGGGAAACCAACTGATTTTCTGAATTTTTAACAAAACCCGTAAGAAGTTTTGAGAAGAGCTGACTTTTCAGTCTTTCAAGGATTGTGAATGATTTACTGGAACAATTTTAACTTTGATGCAAAATTCAGGGCTTTAATTGAATATGCAAATATTTTTTTTTTTTTTTTTTTTTTTTAGATAGTTTTTATTAGCACTTACTTTGTAAGCACCCTGTATTATCAATGACCCAGTATAGTTAGGATGTATCAATCATCATTAAGGATTCTTAAATTTTCAAGTTTAAAATGCCGATGTCATATTGCAGAAACAAAATTATTACATTTTTGCACTTATAACTGTCTGAGAGCCTATTTTGTAGGCTTTGCATGTGCTAAGTCTTAGATTTTTGGCGACATTAATTAGTTTGCAAAGCAATAATTAGTGACTCAAAAACTCATCACCAATATTATGAGCAATTTTCAGAAATGTATGCACAAAAGTAAACTTAAAACATATTGTCTAATGAGTTACCAATACAGCTAAAAATTGCATGTTTCAAGCATAATTATAGACATCGCAATAAATATAATTGTTTCGTTAAATTCAAGCAATTTTGCCTACATCCGCTTTCATTTCGACGTGTGCTGTGCATGCATAGTAAGTAGAAAAAGAAGTGGATGAAAGCAAAATTACTTAAAGTTGGCCTCGAAACAGTAAAGATGCAATTTGAGAGCTAATAGTAACAGCTACCTATGATAAAAATTTAAAAACTAGTACCATCAGAAAAGAGAGAAAATAACTATTGAAATTAACATGGGCTCTTGGGCTCTTAAGGGACTAAAACGTAAAAAAAAAAAAAAAAAAAAAAAAAAAAAAAAAAAAAAAAAAAAAGTCATGATCTAAAATTTTGCACCTTTTTTCTTTTTAAGTTATTTATCCTAAGTTATCACTGTGAAAAATCTCAGATATTTCTTTCTTTACAATGTTTTAGTCAAATATTATTATTGATCATTGTGTTCTTAAAGTGGCACTATCGGACTCCGACAAGTATTTTTTATTTTTTTAATCATTATAAACTGGACTTAATTTCACCCTTGCCACACGTGACAAGTGGACCATAAGGGAGAAAAAAAAAATAATTGATAGCAAGTTCTTCATCTCTGACGTCAGAGATGAAAAGCAAATGTCACAACGTCAAATTTTACAGGTGATGAGTGGTGAGCCATTTGAATTTCAGTTTCTCATAAAATGAAAAAGGTGAGCTATTGTCATAAAACTCACTCAGGTAGAAAGGATTAAATTAGTGAGTTAAAATAAAATTAATTTTTTACTCTGCTCATTGTGCAAACTATTTATTTGTAATTGTCATAAAATTTGCATTGGAATTCATACCAAAATCAAATTCCTAGCCCAATTAGAAGGGTTTTAAAATTGATTAGACCAATTATTGATTAATAAATCAATATTAAAATCTATTCTTCTAATTGGGGTAGGAGGTTGGTTTTGGTATGAATTCCAATGCAAATTTTGTGACAATTACAAATAAATTGTTCGCACAATGATCAGAGAACAAAATTAATTTTATTTTAACTCACTAATTTAAAGGCGTAGAACACCTTGAACAAAAAAGTTGCGTAATATCCTAAGAAACCTGAAAATCAACGTTGATTTGGCCGGAGTCATTGATTTCTAATTTATTTTCCATTCACAAAATGCCGCTGCCGGTCACTGACGTCACAGCTTGCCTGGTCCACGCGCAAGTAAACCGGGCGAGCTGTGACGTCAGTGACCGGCAGCAGCATTTTGTGAATGGAAAATAAATTAGAAGTCAATGACTCCGGCCAAATCAACATTGATTTTCAGGTTTGTTAGGATATTACGCAACTTTTTTGTTCAAGGTGTTCTACGCCTTTAATCCTTTCTACCTGAGTAAGTTTTATGACAGTAGCTCACCTTCTTTATTGTGTGACTATCTTTTCACTTTTAACATGCCCCTCATACACGTATGACCCCCCTACATTTCTTTTTGGGCAATGTTGCCACACACCGCTCTGGCTCTTAAACATATTAATTTAATTAACCCAATTAAATTCATTTTTGATCAAAAAGTAATTTTTTTGGTAATTTATGCCTCAGAGACACTATACAAGGTATGGGAATAACACTTGTCTTCTCTGTACAGGATGTCTTTAAACTTCCCAAAAAAACATGATATGAAAATTTTAATTATTGAAGTGCTGTGAGCAAAAGCTATTACAGTATCCCCAAACCTATGTCATAGCTACAACATGCTTCCACACTAGCTTGGTGCGAGTGTTTTACTCTTATCTTTGCTCTTTACTCTTATATCTGCAGTTTTAAAAAAATGTATATAATACCCTATACGTAAAATATTTCGTCAAATAGCAAGACCACCAAACGTAGGAGTAACTCACTTTCGCGTCAAGTTAGCGTGAGAGCAAGTTTAGCTATGACGTGGATTTGGGGTCGCTGTAACGGTTTTTGCTCTTGGCGCGTTAATAATTAAAATTTTCAAATCACGTTTTTGGGAGGTTTTAAAAACACAATGCACACTATTAAAAAAAAAAAAAAAAAAGTGTTGACTATCCCTTTAATTTCATGAACCAGCGTCCAGCATACATTTAAGTATATGAGAAATTCATAGAACTTTGGACAAATAATAATAAAAGACATTAAGGATAGTAATTGATATTTATAAACAATGTTGCAGCTTAAAAGGGGGGAGGGGGATCACGAGGAGCTATTAAAAAAATATATATAAAGACAAACCAATGGTCTCCCCCCTTTAATGTACCACTAGTTCAACATGAATCAGCAACATTCCTTCACTATGTGCCCTAAACTCAAGATTTTTAGTTCCATTGGTAACATAGATAATATGGTTGAAGTTTTCATATCTTTGAACATAGCTCATTAAACTTGAATTTTAAATTACAATAATTAATCATGCACTCATTAATGACACAAAAGATCTGCCTTGATGAACATGCATAGCTTATCAGTTCTTCCGAATAGAAATGTCGTAGTAGAGTTTTTTTGCCATGCGACTATGAGCTCTATGAAAAGAACAGGTAAGATTCAAGGTCGCATCACCAAAAAAACTCTACAACAACATTTCTATCCGGAAGACTTGTTATACTAAATAGGCTCCAAAACCAAAGTAGCAAGTTGATCTTGTTGCAAACAAAATGTCTATCTTGTTTTTTGTCATGTGAAGCAAAATGTCTTATCATGTTTTTTGTCACGTGAAGCAAAATGTCTATCTCGAGCGCCATCTCCATAACGTTCGGGAACGAGATAGACATTTTGCTTACGGTGACAAAAAACGAGATAGATATTTTTGCTTCGCGTGATAAAGTATGAGATAGACATTTTGCTTCCCGTGACAAAAAACGAGATAGACATTTTGTTCGCAGCAAGATCAAATTCCAATTATTTTTTTCACCTCTGCAATACAGGTATTTATTTAATTTAAAAATTTAAAAATCACTAATGATTTCTGGTATGTCTTCTGCATAATATGTTGCATCACTGATAATATAATACTATGTTTAGTACACATACAAGTTGTTACTATGTCACAAAGAGAAGCATATTTTAAAGAACTTTAAAGAACAATAATTAGGTACATCTGTATTTTATGTCATCATTAGCAAAAAGTTTCTTCTCTTTCATTTAAAAAGTAAAATTACAGCTTAACATGACCCACAATAAGTCTGTGAGCTACAAAAGTTTAATACAGATTATGTGTGATAATTGCAAATGATTTAACTTTGAAAATATAAAATATTCTATCACTTTCATCAATTTAAATTATAGTAATTTAAAATACATTTATCTTGAGGTTATCATATGAATGCAATGTAACCACAATTGTACAACCATAGTGATTGTGATTAGCATTGATTTACAAAATGCTGAAATATTGTGCTTTTAGTAACAAGCACATATTTGTGTCAATGAGATGAACAAAATATATATTTGTCATGAAAAATCATGGAGTGAATCATACAATCAAACACCAGCTCAAACTTGCATTAAAAATTAACAGGTATGCTTAAACTGATGTTCATAAAATCACAACTAAATTTAAAAGTAATGCACATTCACAAATTGTTATTTAACGACTTTTTTTTAGTGTTATATTATTATTATAATTCAATGCTATGAAAAAAATGCAATACACATTACAGTAAACGCATGTTTAAAAAATTGGAAGAAATAATAATGAAGGGGGGGGGGGGGGGGGGAGTAGAAGTGAGAAGCTAATTAAATGCAACTTGGACCTTGCATACATGCAAGAATTGTGTCAGCACTGAGGTACTGTACATACTTTTGACTTTACTGCAGATAAAATATTTATCATGTGTGCATCTTGTGACATTGACGGGGAAAAAAAGTACACATTTTTTTAGTTCTTATGAACTATTAAGTTTAAAAAATAAGTGCATGGCAATGGACAGTTCTAAAAATAAAACATAAAATAAATCTTGAAGGCATAGAACACCTTGAACAAAAAACATGTCTAATATCCTAACATACCTAAATATCTACATTAATTTGGCCGGAGTCATTGATTTCTAATTTGTTTTACATTTACAAAATAACCACTGCGGGTTTGTGACGTCACAGATAGCCTGTTTCCGCGCGAGTTGACTAGCGAGCTGTGATGTCACAAACCCGCAGCTGTCATTTTGATAATGGAAAATAAATTAGAAATCAATCACTCCGGCCAAATTAGCATTGATATTTAGGTATGTTGGGATATTAGGCATGTTTTTTGTTCAAGGTGTTCTACGCCTTTAATGTACATGTATATATATAGGCTATATACTGCATACATATATGTACACATACACAGTATAAATATATATAATATATAAAATCTCAGTGTAATATGTTACATAAAAAGAAATGTACACATTTGTGTGCCACTTTCTTAAGTGGCATCTAGTATAAATGAAAGATTCATCTATCTACTATAGCTAACAATATCATCCTTTCAATAATAATAAAGTACTAACGCCTTAACTTTCAGTCTCAGGGCGATGCTTGAATATATATTTTGTAGCTTTAACTGCACCAATATAAGATAATAAAAAATAAAGACAATAATTAAATTATTAATTTGCAATTTAATTAAAGTAGACTAATATTCATAAGTACGTTACAATACATAAAAATTCTGAAATGGTGCGTACTCAAAACATACATACTACATACATCATTTATTCAATAGTTGGTTATGTACAAAAAATTACAAAATTTACATAAAACTCTTATTAATACAACATACTCACTGCATAATATATCAATGCTTAAGAGTGAACATAATAATACTACTATAATATGTTATATATATTCAAGCTATTTATAATATTAATATACATACACATACAATGTTTAAGTGTGTGAAATAACGTACTGCTATGGCAAAACAAAGTAAATGTTTTAATTTGATGGCACTTTTAAAAATTAGATGATGCCTATTATCGATAACTTCACACTTGCTATTTTATATTTCTCCAGTTCTTATTTTTTTATTAATACAACATTATTATTATTATTATTTTTTAGAGTTTCAAACATATAGGATTCAAAGTAAAAGAAATTTAATGTTAAAATAAATTAAACATATTTTTGAAAGTTCAGTTCTAAACATAAGCTTCCGCTCTGCTTGTTCTAAACTTTGCGAAGAAATTTTTCCACGTGAGTAATGTTTTTCCTGACCAAACCCAAAAACTGGATGTAATCCCAACAATTAAAGCCATAAGATACTTTATCATAAATATCTCAAAGTTTGGTTTCATAAGTTCAACAGGCTGTGGTGACGGACATGGAATGGCATATGGACTTGACTTACACTTTTCCCAATTCCATGTTATCATCCAGGTATCATGATAATGCTGCTCATAAAATAAACAAGCCATCACTGACACTGCTGGTACCAAATATAACACAGAGAACACACCAATGCGAATCATTAATTTTTCAAGTTTGTCTGTTTTGGTACCGTCATGCTTCATCACAGTACGAATCCTGAATAGGGAGACGAAGCCAGCCAGTAGAAAGATTGTACCCAAAACTAGGTAGACACACAGCGGTGCCAAAACAAAACCTCGTAGAGCTGTGGGATCCCATTGTCCAACGTTACATACGCCACTCAGTACATCTCCTGGAAAAACAAAAACACACACATACGTTAACTAGTAACTTTGATTTGTTTTGTTTGTAAGCTCAGTTCATAGGAAACATCTTACAATATTTTGTATTGTAACACATTGCAATAGTGAAAAAAACTACATGCAATATTTAACACCGACAATGAAATATTATTGCAGTAATTTGACCAAGATTTGTAAATAATTATAATAATAATTATTTTGAGAGATGTAAAAAATAGCTATTGGTCTATCAATTGAATGTTTAGATGTATGTTGTACACACATTGTGTTTAATAAAAATTAAAATTTTGGTTAAAAAATTAAATATTTCAAAAGAATAATAGAATGATAATAGTAAAATATCTAAAGAATATATATTGGAAATAATTAAATATGACTTATGAGGAATTGAAAAAAATATTTGTAATTTTTTTAGAAGTGTAATTTGTAAACAGTTTTTTAGCATTAAGATTAATTTAAGGATTAGTATTAAATGAAACTGACGAGACGATTTGTTATATGTGTAATGTTACTGTAAACTACCTTTGTCTAAAAAACAAATAAATGCAGAACAATCACACTGGAAGCTAAGAATAGGACAGCTACAATAATGCAAAACTTTTGGGATGCCCCCTTGCAAAATTCGATTTACCATTTTAAATATTTAATCTCATAAGGCACAATCTTAATTTCAGAAATTAAAAAATTATCTTACTGCAACATTATTATATAATTGTTACAGTCAAAATATGACATTAAAAATACATAAAGGGGAGGGGGGAGGACAACTTTTTAATTCCAGAGATTCTGGCCTTCTAATGATAACCCTAGAAGATGCACAAATACTATGATGAACGCACACACAAAGGCATTATTACAGGATTTCGCAGTAACCATTACTATATAGTACACGCATACAATAAGTAGATATTGTAGTTATTTAGTATAATAAATTATTATGTGTATCACTCATTGTCAGTGCTGTCAAAGGAAATCTGGATAAAAAAAATACGATTTGTAATTCTCGATAATTTATTTTTTTCGTACTCTTTTAGTTCTGATCAAAGAAAGCTCGGATATATTGTCGGAAAATACGAATGCGATCCTATTTTTGAAAGCCCCCCCCCCCCTAACTTTTGCAGTTTAAAAATTTACATTTGTTTGGATTTGTTAATTCATTTTCAATTCGGATAAAATTGTGCCCAAGAAATCTGGATTGCTTGATCCAGAGAAGCCGTTATACGGTCTATCAAATTATCAGTACTTTTACAGTTTTAGTATGTACATTCAAATTCAGCAATTACTTTCTGCATACAAATTAGATTGTGCAAATTTCAGGCGAGTTTTTAAATGGTAAAACATACTATACCCACATTCATCACAGTAGCTCCTGTGCACAATCAAGAATCATGTGTTGAAGTTTTTGAAGGGTAAAATATATTATTACAATCGTGCTTTCAATTTTTATTTTTTTATTTATTTTTTTCCCTTCTTTTGTTTACATTTAATTTTATAGCCGGTGAATCCAAGCATTCCTACCCTTTAGTATTTAATGCAGCACTAAACCGTGGCCATTGCTATTAAAGATTATCTTTGTTAACAATGTGTGTTATAGGTTTCTAAAAATAACTTCAACGCGATTAGCTAACAATAAAACAACAACATAGTACGTCATACATATAACAGTTTTAATCAATACGTACATTTATAATGACAGCAGCTAAAATTATATTATACATACACACAGGGACGTACGCAAGGGGGGGGGGGGGGGGTTCCGGGTCCGGACCCCCGCTCCCCCCCGTCAGGTCCGAGGAGGAAATTTTTTTGAGGTTAAAAATAGCAACTTTGAAAAAAAAAAAAAAGTTTTGTTTTCTTTTTGTTATCAAAACTAGCTACTTTATTAATAAAAATTTGATTTTATTTAACCTGGTGGTGTTATGTAATAGACCAGGAAACGTAACTCAAATCCCTATAAAAGTGGAAAAAAATTAGGACAAGTCTGAATTTTTCAGGGTTGGTAGAGACCATTGCCCCAAGCTTTCTACCAAAAGTTACCAAAAATTGACCTTGAGCTTTTCCGGAAAAGCGTAAAAATCTGCTAAATCGTAACTAATGAAGATACCTTAAAAATTCAAACGGGTTCTTGTTCCTCGGATCAAAATACATTGGAAACACATATTTTCCAAAAAATTATGTCAATAGTAATGGCGGTAGAATTTTCCAAAGTCGTAACTTTATCACTTCAGCTATTTTCTCCACATTTTCACAATTTGTATAAAAACTTGAAACTATAGACCATAATGATTAACACAGTTTATTGTAAAGAATGTAACAAACAAAATGAGATATGATTTATTAAAATATCTAAATTTATAACAGAGTTATACCCGGAAAAGCACAAGCGCCTATGGTTTGCGCAGCATGCTTTACCTATAGATTCTCCTGCTTTTCCGGGCATAACTCTGTTATAAATTGAGATATTTTAATAAATCATATCTCATTTTGTTTGTTACATTCTTTACAATAATCTATGTTAATCATTATGGTCTATAGTTTCAAGTTTTTATACAAATTGTGAAAATGTGGAGAAAATAGCTGAAGTGGTAAAGTGACGACTTTGGAAAATTCTACCGCCATTACTATTGACAAAATTTTTTTTGGGAAAAATACCTCATTTTCATCCTCATTTTAAGTAAAAACATATTAAAAAAAAAAATACTAATCGATTTTTAAAAATCTACTTCTAATTCGCATTCAGTTATAAATTAAAATATGTACAAAATAATAATTTAGAGAAATTCTTCTTTTATATTAAGCCAAACGAGCAGAGTTACTTATTTTTAAAATTTCAAGGTATAATAACAACTGAATTACATTAGAGAAAAAAAATCCTGATTATGAAATGTTATGTTATTGTAATGCCGTATGGAAATGCTATAATATTTGATAGAGCAATGGGCTTAATTTAAGTTTTCATATGGACAGTATTTTCATAGGACAATTGCCTGTAGTTGCACCATTCTATATGACTAAAAATATTTTAAAAAGGGGTACCAAATCACGTATTTTTACACTTAAATTTCAAAAATTTCTTGCGGGGGTATCCCCCGCACCCCCATCAGGGAGGTGTCCCCCCTGCACCCCCCTTAGTATGGTGGGCTTTGACCCCCCCCCCTGACAAAATCCTGCGTACGTCCCTGCATACACACAATATTATATATTATATTAAAGAGGAACACTCATGTAATTTCCAGATTTTATTATTATTATTATTTTATCGAAGAACAGGACGCTAGGTAATAGAATACTATCTACCCTCAACAAATTCTATAATGTAGTCAGTATTAAGAAGCTAGGGAGCAAATCCATTACACATTACATGACATATTTTAGTCTAGACATCGCCTGACGTGATTCCAAGGATGAAGTTACAATTTTTTTCCCTGGCTGTATTTCAAAAATTAGTAATTACATAATACTGTATTGCATATATATTTTTTGACAGGTTTAAAGCATGGGTACAAAAACATGGTAATGATATTTTTGAAAAAGGTGGGTTATTGTGTAATGTTCATCGAATGTTTGTAAAATCAGAAACTTTGTCTGAAAATTTGCATAAAATTAATTGACTTTACTCTTTAATTCAATTATAAAAGGAAGAAGAGGTTGGGACTTGGGATACAAGATGATTTAACTTCTATTTAAGAGTAAAGTCTATTGAGCTAAATGGCGTCAACCTGAAGGTTGCATATTATTATTATTATTTGAGCTTCATCGTCGTCTGCTCGTTTAGCCGATTCCAATCTCACGTCAGATCGCGTTCGCATATATGTCCCTTGGGCATCCCTTTACTTATCTCATCCACTCAACTGTTTTGATAGTTCAGCAAGTAAGAAAAAACTTAGAACATAATGTCATTGAACACCAAAATCGAAGAGATTGGACTTTTCTTCAAATTGTGCATGATATTATATCGAGACTGAAACCGAAATATTGCGTTTCATATTGCCTCACATTCTCAGTCTGATTAAAAAGTGAGTAGCTAAAATTTATTTTACGATTCACTACACTATTTTAAAAAATTGCACAAGTGTGCGTATTTTATGTAAGGTAATGGAAATAATGGACAATACTGCGACAAGATCAATATGTACGATCATTTTTTTTTTTTTTTTTTTTAAAGCATAATTAAAGCATATTCTTTGATCAGGTTTATATCATTTTTTGAGAAAACTACTGCACCGAAGCCGTTTATATTTCAATGAAGCATATTACACAATCTTACATATTTTAATTTGAGGTGTGCGACATCTACTAATACCAACTAATACCCAGTGCGAGACAATTACTACACTTTAGTCCCTCTGCTGCCTCACTAGTACACACATAGTGGTTGGTAAAACACCGGAGAGTTCAAGTGTATGTAATAGGTATCGCGCACACGGTAATATTACCCATGGATTTTGATTTTACTAATATGACTAAATATGTCTATTTAAATGGCTATTATCCAGTTCTAGTATGTAAAGAATGAACATTTTAATTTCATAGCTTCAATTTAATAAATTATAAATAGTTGAAAATTGTAAAATTTACGTAAAAAATACATGGGTAGAGATAAGGGAGCAATTCCACTAATACAGCAGATAGAAAAAAAAAAAAAAAAAAAAAAAAAAAGAGTCAGCAGAGAATGGCAGGCCTATTTAATTTTTCTTCCACACAGAAGACGGGGAAGAAAATTAATAGTTCATAGCGCGCTTTCAATAGGGACGGCTTTTGGTGTTTTATTGCAGTTAAGAAGGGAAAGAAAAGAAACTCCAGCAGTTTTGGCAGTCGGCCCGGTCTTGTCGACCATGCGCGACAAAAGGGGAGGACACTGCATGTCCCCCTTCCCTATTTTTTTACCACCCTACATGAGGGTGGAGTGGTGATAGTGGACGTTTGAGAATTTATTGGGGGAAAGAATTTCATTTGACAAGATATACTCGGCCTCGGCACTCGCTGCTAACTTCAACACACTGGGAATTTTAAACTTTCACAATATATTTTCAAGAAAAGGGCAAATATTAATATTATACATATATTTATAAATATATAATAATTATGTGTGTATATATATATATATATATATATATATATATATATATATATATATATATATATATATAAAATAGAAGACCGTTAAACGATATTAGCATTTTATTTACTAAGAAATAATAATCAAGTGCAAAATAAAAAATGTCTACCACGAGCTTTTTAAAAATTATTATGCCAAACCGTCGAGATGCGTTATTAGAAGAGAAACAAGAAACGCTGTGTAAACAAAACTTAATTTTAAAAATAGCGAAAGAAATATAAATCAGTTTATTAAGATTACGTAAATAAAATTAGAAGTACATATTAGAAGATAGGCCTACGGATAATCCTTTTTTTTTTTATCCGTTCATTTTCATCATCACTGAACCGTAGTATTAAATTAACAAAAAAAAGAATTAAATGTATGTATATTATATTATATGTATATATTCACTAGTTAAGTGTCAGATTCTTGAAATTATAGGTGTGAAAAAAATTTAAAGGTTTTTATCACGATCTTGTAATTTGTTTATTCATTTCCAAATAATAATAATGTGTTTTTTTTTTTTTTTTTTTTTTTTTTTTCTTCTTTTATTTTCATTTTCTTCTACTTTACTGGTCATGAATTTTTAGGTGAAAAAAGCTAATTTCTGAAAGTTCATCACGTTATTGCTTATTAATTTCCGCAAAGAAAAAGAAAAAAATGTAAGTGTGTGTGTGTGTGAGAGAGAGATTTCCTGAAATTATCAATTATAATTATTTAAATCAGTAACAACTTTGAAACCATAGACATGTCTATGTTTGAAACATTATAATATTATAATGGTGGAAATAGAGAGAGAGAAAGAGAGAGAGAAAGGGGGAGAGAGAGAGAGAGAGAGGAAAAAAAAACTTAATAATTGTTGAAACATCTAAATAATCACAACAATAAAATAGTTTATATTTAAGCTTGAAATAAGGTATCAGCACATACATAATATAACACTTAAAATACTTTTTTTAACCTTTTAAAACAAAGTGGGGCTTTAATTGTTTTTGTTTCTGTTTTTTTATTTTTTTTCCGGGTCGGGCAAAATAGTCGCAACCCTGTAACATACCCTGGTTTAACTATACAATAAGTTCTTTATGCCAACTTTAAAACAAAGCTCTGTTTTAGTTATCGTCAGTAATTAAATGATATATTGGTTATAATAACAAACGACAGTGGTCGTAATGTATTTATAAATTTGTAAATAACATAAAATAATCTGCCAACATTAGTCTGTTAACAAAAATCCGTAATTACAATTTAAAAAAAAAATTGCATATTTGTTCATCTCTTTTGCTTATCATGTAGCATCATGTCATAACTTTGCCTAATATTGTAAGGTTTGCCTGCATGGACCAAGAAAAGGCAGCACATGCACACACGTAGAGGAGAGAGTAGATGCTGGTCATGGACCGGGAAGGCAAGTTTTTTTTTTTTTTTTTTTTTTTTTTTTTACAGGTGGTACGTTGCCTTTGGCTCATCAATCAAAGTTTTAATGAGCTGCTTGTTCGGCCAGTCTCTTTTTCTCTGCATCGAGAATACAAGTCTTTTCCTTTGCACTCAACTGTACTTCACTGTGCTTCAAGGCCGGACGGCCTGGCCTATGCGAGGCAAGAGGGAGCTAAGCTAAACCAAAGCAGAGTTACCAGCAGCAGACGGCCGGAAAGGACAACGTTGCCAGAAACCAATAATTTTTTTCTTAGAAAATCAATAATCATTAATAAATTTTGTTTATTGTTAACAAAAGAACGATGAGAGAGAAAACAAAGAACTGTTGAAGAGAACTATTCGGAAAAAACAATACAAAAAGATTAAAATTGTAAACAAATCAGAAAACTCTGGAGACGTACTTATTAATCTATAATTTTAATTATGTTAAACATTAATAATAAAAACTTATAATAAATCAAGCATGAGGTTTAGATAAGCAAGTAAGGAGGTAGTTAGTTGCCAGTTGGGTTTGAGTAGGAAATAGCATCATTATTCAAGTCAAAAGAAAAGGAGGAGGAGGGTAGCGCACCTACAGTACCGAACTCTTCAGCTGCTTCTTTTATTTTGCAAAAGACTCTGAAGCTCATTCTCTCAAACAACGGGCTGCAGAGGAATGGAGAGTGAAGCATAGCATACTAACTAATAACGACGAAGTGTTTTTTCCACTCTTTCATCAAACCAACTCTTCTTAGAATGCGTCCCTCTCGTTTACAAACATCATAAATTTAAATTTTATTGACAAGATTTTGACACATTCAATGTAACATTCTTCCTATTTTTAGTCACATAAATAAAATTAGTAATAATAATAATAAAAAAAAAAACACGGTACAATAATTACTTTGAAACGCACTGTTTGCATTACCTGCTCACAGGAAAATAAATGTCACGTTAGATTAATTAACTTCATGCTTTAACTGCGGTCAAGTAAAAATCATTTACCATCCTTCTTCGATTCTTAATTTACCTTTTCATTATATAGTAAGGATTTATTTTATAAAAAAATAGAATTTAAATCACATGGAGAAAATTATCCAAATTTTACTTTCCTTAGAATGGTATAAAATATAATATTGGACCACTGAACTGTATAGAGTATAGACATATTCTGGAACGTCCTGATATAGAAGCTGCACTGAAGTCTGTCTGTCGTCACCACCTTTACCACGGATCATAACGTACTGTACAGTACTTCTTTAGCATAGGAGGCAAAGCAAACCATTATATTATATTATAATCCACTCCTTCAATGAAAAGAGCCGGATCAAACCCATGGGCTAGAAGACAGGGCACCCGGACGATTCGTTACAAGGACAATTTGGTATGAATCGCCACCGGACAATGAAATTAGCTACATCTCTCTGTAAATACGTCCTAGATTAAGGGTTAACCTCAGACCTGGCAGATCCCCTTTTTTCAAAAAAACTGATCGTAATATTTCAAAAATTATTTTTGGATACATAATATAATATCCTTTTTGTTTACAAAATAGAAGTTCAAATACAATTTCTTCGTACTTACTCCCATACATTTCTCGCAATTAAATTTTTAACCATATTTATTTTGCCGCAAAATTAAAAAAAGAAAAAAGTTATTCAAATGGAAAACTGACGCTCAATTTTCTCAAAACAGTGAGTGACTGCTTATGTTTACTTAAAATGCGGAAAAGGAAGTGCCGGAAGAGGAAACCACGTGACGGTAAAAGTGGGTGGTGGCTCAGGCCTAGCTTGCTGCTGGCACCAACTTTTTTACCACTTTTACCGTCACGTGGTTTCCTCTTCCGGGCACTTCCTTTTCCGCATTTTGAGTAAACATAAGCAATCACTACATGTAAAGCTACAAAACGGAAAAGGCAATGTGTGCTTCTGTTTACTCAAAATGCGGAAAAGGAAGTGTCGGAAGAGGAAACCACGTGACAGTAAAAGTGGGAGAAAACTTCGTGCCAGCAGCAAGCTAACCTTGAGCTGCCTCCCACTTTTACCATCACATGGTTTCCTCTTCCAGCACCTCCTTTTCCGCATTTTGAGTAAACAGAAGCACACAGTGCGTATGTTTACTCAAAATGCGGAAAAGGAAGTGCCCGGAAGAGGAAACCACGTGACGGTAAAAGTGGGAGAAAAGTTCGTGCCAGCAGCAAGAGCCTGAGCCTGAGCCACCTCCCACTTTTACCGTCACGTGGTTTCCTTTTCCGGTCACTTCCTTTTCCGCATTTTGAGTAAACATAAGCAATCATTATGGATAAATATAAAACAAAAAGTAATCGATAGAGCATAAAAAATATTACATCAAAATTTTAAAAAGTTATGGAGGCAAAATTTTAAAAAATTGAAAAAAAAAAAAAAAAAAAAAAAAAAAAAAGCTCATCATATGCAAATTGTAACACATAACTCAATGGAAACTTCAATGTTTTGATGACTGGAGCTTGTAGATCATCCCTTTTTTTAACCCCCTTAAAAATTTATAAAAATGTTATCGAGCCAATTTTGCGATATTTTGATTTTTCCAGGTCTAAGGTTAATCCTTCAATATCAACAGAATCTGCTCTGCACGCAAAATAGACAAATGGCGCCAAGCTGGAATCATGGTGCCATAGCTGCAGCTATGTAATAATATATGTATCGAGTCTAGTACAGGTACAGATAAATAGACGTGACCATCGGCGAAATATTTTTGTCTACTTTTTTTATTAGCCTATAAAACTCATAAATATGATCTAATAATATATTATTACATAATAGTAAGTACTTTGCGTCATTTGAATTTAAATGAAATAATAATTACGATATACACACCAGCCAAAACAAGGTCGTTCCCGCCAAAAGCTGTATCCGCGGTGGCGCGGTGCTAAACCAATCAGAGAGCGTGTTATAAACCTACTAGTCACTAATGCTGTTCGTAAACCCTGTTCTCTGCCCCTAAAATGACGAACCCTGAATCCTGGTTATTCAAATGGAATGCGCATTTTTTGGTGCCATTAATTAACGAACAGGGTTTACGAACAGCATTAATCACAGTTGACTTTACATAGTTAATAACACTGTATCCGCTCGAAGTAGTTGCAGCGAAATAAAGACAGACAGGGTGCATGTAGTATGTTTCATGCAATGATAAGGCATCTTATGCTTGAGGTTTCCTTGCTATTGTCCCGCAAGTCTCTGATAGGTTACACGTCACCACCGGTAACAAGAATTGCTTTAACAATACTCGAAATAGCATTATTAAAGTTAATTGCATCTGTATCGTATGCATAATAAAATTGTAGTCATTTAGTTATATTAGTATATTAGTAACAATTGGAAATAAAAAATACGACCGTTTTAAACAGTTAAAAAATATATACATGAAAAAAAAAAACTATTTCTCTGATTACTATTTCCCTACAGTAATTCTCTCCACTGTTTGAACCGGAATCAATAAATAAGAAACAAGGCGAGTTGTGTACAAAAATTGCTGCATAATATTGTTTAAATAGCGAGTATAGAAAATTAAGTAATTATACATACATACATACATAGTGCCCACACACATCATATTGATCATATATATATATACATATTTTATATTATATATATATATATATATAATATATATATATATATATATATATATATATATATATATATATATATTATATATAAATAATATGAATTATATTATATATATAATACACGCACACACACAATTATAAAAAAAGATTTTTTTTTTTTACGTTTGACAAGGTGATTTAAACCTGGGAGTAGGAATGTCATAAATTTTATAGAAAAACTACATAGAAGCTGCAAAAGGTGTCACAAAATAATGTCGTTCACGTTTTTTTTTTTTTTTTTTTTTTTTTTTCCTTCAGTGCTGGTTTGTTAATGTAAGACGTTGCAACATTGTAATGTCAAAGTGAAGCCGGTCCAGAGTTGGCTTGCTGCGGTCTGGCTGCTTTACTTTAGTTTTTTTGCCTTGCTGTAAGCAAGCTTAAAAGATGGTTTTCACTCTAGAACTGAACAATATAAGCCAGCAGCTTGCTTGCTCCTCAGCAGACTGCCATGGTTGCCTGACTGAGAACAAGTCAACCTTGTTGCGAAAAGTAAATATAAATAATAAATTGGAAACTATTAGATGCTACCACTTTTAACATTATTATTAAATTTGCGGCAATCTAAAGAGGAGGAACTTCGGTGGATTGGTGGAAGGGAGAGGGTGTCTAGTGAGAGTTTAGCAAATATGTGCACAATATGTGTAAACCAGGGTGGCGCATACAGACGTGCAGCAAGCCCGCAGCAAGCCATGATGCAATGTAATGTGCAACATATCGATCTTGTTGCGAAAAAAAGGCCTATCTCGTTTTTTGTCAGTGGAAAGCAAAAGGCCTATCTCGTATTTTGTCAGTGGAAGCAAAAGGCCTATCTCGTTCCCGAACGTTATGGAGATAGCGCTCGAGATAGGCCTTTTGCTTCCACTGACAAAAAAACAAGATAGACCTTTTTTTCGCAACAAGATCGATATGTATCTAGTGGATCTTCATCTTATAAAACTGAGCCGCAAACGACTTGCACATGGAATCACGTGACAGCACGCAAGACTCGGACTTCTAGTAATCTGCGACATGGTCAATAACTATACTGCATAATTAAAAGGCCTATTATGGCATAGTTTGCACAAAGTGTTTAAAAATACCTACATTCTCATATAGTGCAACATACAAATAAATATATCATAGATTATTATATGCTTCAAAATAACAATATTAGCCCCATTGTTTTTTTTTCCGGAATAGAACGACAGCCCATAACATGTCGCAACGGAACAGCGCAATAATTTTCAAAGTGTAAATGCCAATTCAACGGTTTTAATTTCATTTCCTATAATATGCTTCCTATTTTTCCTTACAAATACAATAATTAAGAATGCTTTATGACATTCTGCATAAAACATTGTTAATTGCTTTAAAAAGCAATACGTTTGTAATTGAACTTAAATTTATATATATATATTTATATATATATATATATATATATATATATATATATATATATATAATATTTTTTATTTATACTTATTATTAATATGTATATAATTGTGCCGACCATCCTGACGAGTGTTTCCACGGTTTCCTTAATCTGTTATGGCGAATGCCAGGATGTTTCTTAGGCCGTGGCCGACCCGTTTCGGATGAGCCCGCAAATACATATACACAGGGTTTCGGAAGATTCGGGGTGCTTAAATGCATTTGGAAAAATGCCAGTACCACACTGAAATTTATTCAAAGCGAATATAATATATAATTTATTATGTATATTTAAAAAATTATATAATTAATACCAAATATAAATGAAGATTAGGGAAAAACGAAATCAAGAGCAATTCTCTAGTCATGTCTAGTAATTTGTGAAAGCTGCGTATATACGAGCCATGATACGAGCGAGAGAAATAAAAATGTGAGAATATGTTAAGTACTGTACACTCCCCCCGAATAAATCTGACCGCAGCGTTCATGTCTCCACTCCAAATGTTAAATATAAGAGGAAACTTTAACGCGACCGGTCAGATTCATTCAGGGGGAGTGTGCATAATACCATGCAGATGCACCTTTCCTCAACAGTCTATTTCAGTTAAGTTCATGATCCTTCACCCGACCACTAATAAATATGCCACTAACTTAGGTTACAACTACTATGTTGTGTATGAGATGAAATTAACATCCATCGTTTTTTTTTTTTTTTTTTTTTTTTTTCCCAAACACATAAAAGTTATGTCGAAACGTTGACATTGGACTACTTGCAAAGAAGTATTATCAATTGTTGCAACTTGTAAGTGAAAATTATTTTTCCATAAGACATGCATTAACGAGAGAAATCAGCTACTACGGGATTTGACTAAAAATTTGTAAAGAAAGAAAAATCTGAAATTTTACAGTAATAAATTAAGATAAAAGTATTTTATATATATATATATATGGACCAGTCCACGTCAAAAAAAACAGTAGTACATTTCAAAAAAATAGATTTCGCTGAAATTGACATATTTTGTTAAGGATCCCTTACACATGATAAATACCAAATTTCAGGGTCGTGCAATCAAAATTCGAATTTTTAGAGCGCGAAATTCAAACGTTATAGGGGTTTCATAGTAAATTAATAAAAAATTGAGATGCTGCTCTTTGGGAGTTTTTTTATTTTTTCACCCTAGTATGACAACTTGTAAGTTAGACCAAGACCAAAAAATCGATTTTTAAATAATCGATTGTGGTGAAAAAAATTCATCAATATTGCCCAATTATGCTATTTTCCCACTTTTTCTGACAGCCGTGGCACCCAAACCGCTGCGAATTTCTTGATAATTTTTTATGGGCATATAGTTGGCATGTATTGTAACACGTAAATAAGCTTAATTGTTTCTTATGATAAAAAATGAATTTTTGCGGGAATTTTGAAAATTTAGAAAAATGAATTCCTGGCATTTGGAAAGTAGATTTTCTCAAAAAGTGATTTTTTGTAATTTTTTATTTTTTTTATATACATAGTCAAAGTTGTCTGCTACAAGATGTATAAGGTCCCCGAGGTATTTTTTTGGTTTTAGGGCAATTAAAAAATTCTGAACATTGAAAAAAAACTTAGTCTCGCTGCTTTTATTTTTGTTTAAAATCATATTAATTTTTAAATGTTGCTTTTTTTAGTGGTAGTTAATAATTTTATTACGTAATTTATCATAATTTTACAAAATTTTAATTTTTTGTAGATTTTGGCGGCAATTTAAAAAATACCTTTTTTTGGATTGTAACCATATTCAACCTCACTTTTCTCAAAAAGTAATTTTTTAATTTTTTTAAATTTTTTTATATAAATACCCAAGAGTGTTGTCTACAATCTGTTTTAGGTTATTGAAGTATTTTTTGGGTTTTGAAATATTTAAAAAATATTGAATTTGGAAAAAATAATATAATTTTGGTTGAAAAAAAATTAAGTAAAAGCACAATGTTCTTCATTTTCAATTTTTTTTAAATCTTTCAAAACCCAAAAAATACTTCAATAACCTGAAACAGATTGTAGACAGCACTCTTGGGTATTTATATAAAAAAATTTAAAAAAATTAAAAAATTACTTTTTGAGAAAAGTGAGGTTGAATATGGTTACAATCCAAAAAAAGGTATTTTTTAAATTGCCGCCAAAATCTACAAAAAATTAAAATTTTGTAAAATTATGATAAATTACGTAATAAAATTATTAACTACCACTAAAAAAAGCAACATTTAAAAATTAATATGATTTTAAACAAAAATAAAAGCAGCGAGACTAAGTTTTTTTTCAATGTTCAGAATTTTTTAATTGCCCTAAAACCAAAAAAATACCTCGGGGACCTTATACATCTTGTAGCAGACAACTTTGACTATGTATATAAAAAAAATAAAAAATTACAAAAAATTACTTTTTGAGAAAATCTACTTTCCAAATGCCAGGAATTCATTTTTCTAAATTTTCAAAATTCCCGCAAAAATTCATTTTTTATCATAAGAAACAATTAAGCTTATTTACGTGTTACAATACATGCCAACTATATGCCCATAAAAAATCATCAAGAAATTCGCAGCGGTTTGGGTGCCACGGCTGTCAGAAAGAGTGGGAAAATAGCATAATTGGGCAATATTGATGACTTTTTTTCACCACAATCGATTATTTAAAAATCGATTTTTTGGTCTTGGTCTAACTTATTAGTGGTCATACTAGGGTAAAAAAATAAAAAAACTCCCAAAGAGCAGCATCTCAATTTTTTTATTAATTTACTATGAAACCCCTATAACGTTTGAATTTCGCGCTCTAAAAA